>JAEIFV010000150.1:0-499030 GCA_018904265.1 Lordiphosa collinella
CCCGTCAACCAAAATAAAGCAAAATATATATATATATAGAGAGAGAGATAAATACATAGTACTAAAAATACAATTTAAAACTGCATGCGTATTTTTTTTGTTTGTAGATAAAGTAAAACATTAGCACGCGCTGTGGGGGTGGGAGGTGGGGAAGAGTTCTAAATAATATAATGAATGTGTGAACACGATGGAAAATGATCATAAAATGTGTGGAGTGTGTATGTGTGGGCATGTGTGTGTGTGTGATGTTTAACAAACATAAATGGTAATAAAGGTTGGTCCATAGCTTTTTGACGCGCCTGTACTAAACACTAGAACCCTAAACATACACACACATACAGCACACACACGCACAGCGACAGACGACAACAGCTGGGAGAGTGAGAGAGGATGAGAGCCAGCAGCCACAAAACACACACACATACACACCACGACACTCGCACAAAAATTAGAATGAAAAAAAAACATGTAAAACTAACTTAAAATATGCAAGTAGCTATGTATGCATGTATGTGTGGGTGGGTGGGTGGTTTGGTTTGGATTGTGAGTGTTACTCTCAGGGCGGCGTTGAAACAGAGGGAGGAGAGTAAAGACAAAGAGAGAGAGAGAGAGTTGATGCTCGTGTGTTATACAAATTATCATAATAAAAGCAAAATCATAAATGTTAAAACCAAATGCGCGGCACCAAAATAAAAAACCAACAAATTATTATCAATTATTACAAATTCAACAAAATAATATACACAATTCAATTTCAAATGAGGCAATAAATGATTTATATGAGTAGTTTTTGTGATGGTTTGTGGTTTTTGGTTAGTTTAGTTCAAATGTTTGTTGTGTGTGTGAGTAGTTTTATAATAAAATATAAAATTCAAATATATATACAAAAGAAAAGTACTAATTGTAAATGATTAGTTTACTTAAGGAAACAAAGAGGTTTTAAGTAGTTTGTTTACTTTCAACTTGCACAAATTATTCTGTAGTTAATTTTTAAATATTGCTTGGATTTTTCTGTTCTGTGTGTGGTCGAGGGGAGCCGTGCAAAAATAACTGCAATTGGGGAGCCATCCATTTTCCTGGCTCTCTGCGTTGTTTATGCTCGGCGCTCTCGAAACACAAAAAAGTTTTCTTCTTGTTGCTTGTTTTTTCTCATTATTTTTTTTATCGAACGTTTAAGAGCTTTTTTCGGAGCACTTTGAAATTTTTAGCATTTTTTTTTTGTCGTGCTCGCTGGTTGTTTCTGTTTTGTTTGTTTTCCTAAGCTAAAACTTTTTGCTTTTTCATTTTGTAGCTCATTTCTTCTTTGTTTTGTAGGAAAGATATGCCAGAACAAAAACTCACCTTGGGGATCCCGTTGCTGTGCATCCTGTGCGGCCATTAGTCCAAGTTCATCCTGAGATCTGTCGTGTTGCCATGCTCCATAAGCTGCAAGAGGAGGGAGAGGGGTTTTCTTAGTATTTTATGATTTATATATTGGATAAAATGAATACTTTCATCACTGGGGGCAAATAATGGTAATTTCTTTACAGCAGGGATGCCGCCAAAGCTATAGGCACCGGCCGCATTCGTTGTAGTTTTACGCAAAGCCATAGCCGAGCGTATTGGACTCACGCATAACGAAATTGCTACAACAACTTTGTATGTTTCTCTCTTTACTGTCTCTCCAACGGTACAACAACCAAGGTACGGTGGTCTTACTATGCGATCTCAGGACAGTACTCAAAAGTACTCGATACTTATTATTCGATACCAAGTACTCGATACCTCCGTACTCGATTCTAAGTATTCGTTTTGAGTATTAGAGACTAAGTATTCGGTACCTAGTACTCGATTCTAAATATTCGGGTGATAAATTTTAGATACTCAGTATTGTGTGTTTGTTTATGTTTGTTTTTGTCCTTGATTTTGTCTTTGTTATTGTCTTTGTTTTTGTGTTTGTTTTAATGATAGTTTTTATGTTTGCTTTTGTGTTTGTTATTAAGTTTGTTTTTTGTTTGTTTTTGTGTTTCTGTTTTTGTCTTTGTTTTTGTTTTAGTGTTTGATTTTGTGTTTGTTTTTGTCTTTGTTATCGTCTTTGTTATCGTCATTGTTATTGTCTTTGTTATCGTCTTTTTTATCGTCATTGTTATCGTCTTTGTGTTTGCGTTTGGTATTGCGTTTGTTGTTGTCTTTGTTTTTGTCTTTGTCTTTGCGCTCTGAACTTTGCTTGCTGAGGATGCATCTTTAGAAAATGAAGGCAACAACAATACGTATGAGCCGTCTTTAGCGTTGATTTTGTTTTTGCCGAGTGCATCTGACAGCCACAAGCACGCTCGCACACACACACACAGCATTAGACATAAAGCGGTTGTGTCTTACGTTTTCTTATGGTTGTTGTTGCTTTGATAATGACTGCGCGAGCATTAGGTGCTCTTGGGCACCCCTGCTTTAGACTTTTTAATGGGTTGTCTTGAAAGATTGCTCAACAATTGAGTATTCCGAGTGAAATGTGAAATCACATTATTTTTGCCAGTGTAAACACAACACTTGTCGCTTTCACTTACTTTGACTAGATCCTTCGCCACCCTGACTGGTGCCGGCCGTTTGGTCCAGCTCCTCCATGGTCATATCCTCTTCATCCAATGTCAAATCCTCTACATTCTCATCATGAGCCTCATCATCGTATTCGGCTTTGGGTTCAATCACCATTTCTGAGATGCTATTATCTTTGTTCTTCTGTTTGTGATGATTTGAGGATTTGTCAACGACCGCTGCCAGCTGCTTGACCACCACACTAGAGTGCACTGATCCGGCTGCAGCACCACCACCAGCCACCACATCCATGTCTTCGGCCTCACCGCCAGCGCCTTGGGCGCCGCCTTGATTCTGTTGTTGTTGCTGCTGTTGTTGTTGTACATTGTCGGTGTTGATGGCATCGCTGGTTTCTGTGGTGGCCGCCGTTGCTGCTGCTGTTGTTGTTGAGACAGCCACTGGAACGACAGCTCCTGTCGATGTTAGTTTAGCGCTTTCAGTCTTTTTGGTCACATTGGTGCTGGTCAATGGCTGGGTCGATACTTGGCTAGAGCCGGCTGCTGAATTGCTGGCACCACCGCTGGCCAATTGGGTGTTGACCAAGGCGGAGACGGCTAAACCGGCGCTTGTCTGTTGGAGGATTGACTGATTGGAGGCGTTGGAGTTGTCGTGGGCATCTGCAAAAGGGGAAAATTGTTATTAAAAATTGAATTTCAATCATTTTGATTGCTAATTACCATTCTCCATGCTGCGACGCCTTATTTTTCGACGACGACGCGACGGACTGGAAGAGCCCTCACGCGAGGCGGACACATCTCCAGCAGCAGCGGAAGTCGCATCCATGGCTGCTCCGCCAGTGGCCAGGCGTGCTCTTTTGGTCTGCTCCAGCGTATAGGCGCCACTCAGTTTGCCGCCACGATGATGCTGTTGTTGTGTGGACTCTGGCTTGGGGGCAGCTGCCACACCGCCCGTACGATTATCGGACAAGCCCTTGATCTGCAGCGATTCGGCTGCCTTGAGCAAAGCGGCCAGCTGATCCTGTGAGATATTGACCTCGCCACGATACATATAGTCCATCATGGCGCGCAGTTCCTGATACTTGACATCCTTGAGTATGAAAATCGGATGCTTGTCGTACTGTTCTTGGAGCAGGGTCTGTTGGGTGAAGAAGGACAGTCGTAAGCCCCAGCTCAATCACATTGATTTCCCCGTTACTTACCGCAAAGTAGGGACTGCATGCTGACAGCACCACTTTGTGGGCCTTGAGAAATTTCCCCTCAGCTGCGAGCGTGCAATCGACTAGAGTCTCATTCTCCAGCAGCGTATCAAACACGCTGATCAATGTGCTCTGATGGTTATTCCAGCGCAGGCAAAACTGTTGATCATCATCCATGTTGATACTGTGTTGTCCCTATCAAAAGGTGCTGATAAAGGGGAGTTTTGTTTGGGTGGGGGGAGAAGCCCACGTCCTAGACGTGGCTGTGCCTGTGGTTGTGCTCTCTGACACTTGATTTTTCTTCTCTTCTCTTCCAAGGGGGAGCAACAACAACTTGATTTGATGGAGTAGGTGAAAACTAAGCCTGTTGGTTTTGTTGTATAAAATGCCTTGCAGTGGTTACTTTAGTCAGTTTTGAATCTGGAAATAAAAAGAGCATTTTGTTCATTAGCGAGTTTAATCACACTTAATTATTCGCTTTTATGTTTTGGCTCCCTTCCCTCATCACCCTCGTGCCTGCTATATGTGCATGGCTCAAGGTCAAGTTCAACAACAACCATATCTGGCATCTTTTTTGCACTCGCACTCACTCACACAAACAAACAGAGAGCTGTCATAGCTTTAAATTTTAGCTAGATTATTATTATATGCAAATTTGCATACAGCTCCAAAGCGCCCTCCTCTGTGACGCCCAAATGCATTAGTGTTAATTTTTCAACTTTGCTCTTTTTCCACATAACACACACGCTTCTCCCATGGAGAGCAAACGAGAGCTAACGGTTTACAGTTGGCTGCTTGCTTTGTTGGTTGTTTGTGTGTTGGAGATCGATGAAAACGATAAACGACGACGAGACTTCGTGACGACCAACGAACAACGAAGCATGAAACATAAAGAGGGGAAGTTTTAGCAGCAGCGCAGCGTACCTACATACGTATGTATGTTTGTGTGTGTTTTTTCTCGTTGTGGAAAATTTCACAAGTAGACAGCTAGGTTTATGATTTTCATTTTCCACAAACACACACACTGGCGCAAACAGACACAGACAGGCTGATAATTTTTAAAGTTGGAAGTGTGGAGCAACACAGCAATCGTCCGCCGCCACATTCAATTTAAAAATAGAACATTTTTCATTAGAAGCGAGTCGCACACACTCTCACTCCTCTATACATAAGTACATGCATACACTCACAAATGTACATAATATAGATATGGGGGGAGCTCACATAAAATAATTTCACAATTTCTTATGATGAATTCACTTCACTTACTTATAAAAATGATTTCGTCGCAGTAAAAAAGGTTTTTCTTTCTTGGAGGTGTATTGTGTGTGTGTGTGTATATGTACTATATATAATTTAGTGGCCAGCAAACCGCACGCGTTGTTCGCGATCTGCCGCACAACGCACGAAAAACCAAACAAAAGCTTCAAGCGCACGAAAGCAACTGAAACAACGCAAATGTGCCAGCAACTGAGCGAGCGAACGTTTCATTTTTCGCCTTGCCAACGCCGCGTTCGTTTTCGACTCTCTCTCTCTCCCTCTTTGGCGCTCTCTAGCCAATGGCAAACAGTTGAGCGAAGTTGCTGCTAATGAGAGAGCGAGTAAAGAGCAGTGCAGCAAGCACATTCACTGTTAGGTGAGTGAGAAAGGGAGAGAACAAACCAGCGACCGAGCATTTGGGGGCACGTTATGAAATTGCCAAGTAGGAAGCAGGCAAAGGGAGAGGCGCAGGTAGGTAGGTAGCAGCAGCAAAAAGGAGCCTTGACGAAAACTGCAGCAATCGTGCCAAATGAGCAGAGCAGAGAAAATATAACGGGAGTACACGTACACACACACATGCATACATAAAGGAATAAGAAAATTAAACAACATAGAGTTGCTGCAGCTGCAGTCCCCCCCTGAAAAAAGTTTTCCAACAACTTCCGATCCATATAAGGAATGAAAATAATACATACAAACATATTATGTTGCCTGGCTATAGGGCTATAGGGGAGTCGGAGTAGTCACCCCCAACAACGGCAACGAATGGCCCTTGTACCGTTAGTTGTGTGAGGGATCAGTTTTTCTATTATACACACACTAAGGTGCAAGGCATGCGCAGTAGCGCCATATGCTTTAGTGTTGCTAGGGCAAGACACCAGAACTCTTACCCCAACGCCGACGCCGCGTTGATGATGCAGTGACCGACGCGTCGCCTCAAGCGGAGGGTTTTTCCTTCAACACAAAAGGGGATTTAGCCACACACACACTCTTGCAGTGGCAGAGAGTAGTTAAATAGGAGAGGGAAGAGGGCAGTCGCCGCCAGGCATGAAAAAGGATCTCTCTCTTTTGTTGGCAACACGATGACGCCGCCGCGCGCTCTCTTTGCACATTGCAAGGTTTTACTTTTTGCGCAGATGGTGGAGGATTATAATAAACGAAAAATGGGATCCTTTTTTCCTACGCCAGCAATGGCGTCGTCGCCTTGTACAGTTGGACCCCTTGGAAAACATGAGCAGTGGCGGCTGGGATAGACGGAGAGAGGTGAGAACGGGAAACGAAAGGAATGTGTTGAGGTCTACTATCAAACGATGTCCAAAATGTTGTTTGTGGAGCATTGTTAGCGAAAATCCCAACTTTAGTTTTGTTCTGGCAAAAGCATGGGCAACACTGTAACGTGGTCAAGTTTTCGTCACACTGTAAATATATGCCATTTGCCTGCAGTTCAAAAAAAGTATATCTCTCTATCTATCTGAGGAAATGCACAAAATGGGCCATATGAGATAAGTCATGGCTCCCCCCCATACATCGTGTGAATTAGAGATCAATTCAGGGTTACCCTACCGAACCGTTATTTAGTGCCTGAAAAACAAACCTTAGCTCTTTCAAGAATGCTAAATCGAACCTAAATCCGCACCTAAAAACGGTGCAAAAGAGTCTAGATTGAATATTGAGAATTATCGAGGCATTTCAAAGCTTTCTGCCATTCCAAAATTGTTCGAGGAGCTAATCCCCTTGCAGTTGTAGCATCTCTGTAGCAACCTCTCACCTTCTTCGCAGCATGGGTTTGTTAAACGTCGATCGACGACGACGAATCTTCTTGAATTTTCATCACTGACAAATCGCAGTTTTCAGTCCGATTCTCAAACCGATTTTAGTAAGGCCTTCGATTCGGTTACTAGATCTCGTCGTACTTATCAAATCGAACTTAACTCAGTTCTGTTTAACAATGTTTTGTCAAAAGTTGTGAGCGAACGTAACTTCAGGCCCGATTTGCTATTTGTACTTCTTGTAAACGAGCTCCCTAAAGTCATATCGTACGCAGATGACGTCAAAATCTGTCTTCTATATACCCGGCGTCGCCAGGGTCCTTTGCATTATGAGAATATGTTTCAAGTTTCAAATCGACATTAACAATTAAACTCGTCCAACCTAGTTCGAACCGACTTTTAAAGAGGGAAAATAGCAAACTTCATATATCCACCCCACACACCAAATTTCCAGTTTAAGTAAATTTTGAAATTTGATAAACGTCTAGCACTCACATTATAAGCCTTCAGACCACTTTTTAAATCAAAGGGTGTGGACCTAATCCATTTTTGTAGTGGCTCAATTAAATGGTTCGAATCTTGGAGATCGGGAGATCGGTTCAATTAAATGGTTTCGAATCTTGGAGAAAAAATCGGGAAAAGATTTTTAAATTCGGTTTTCTGTATTTGGTTGCACGATTCATTAAAAATAAAAATTTTAAATGAATAATTAAAAATGTTTGAAGTAGTGACTGCTTAAAAAGATGTGTTGATGGTTCGCATCTTTCCGAAAGTCACCATAATCGGAAAGCAAAACGGAAGATGGAAAGTTGTTTGGAATGAATGCCTTTATGGCCCATAGCAGAATCATGCAAAAAAAATAGAGTTTGTAAAAATGGCGGCGATATGAAAATGAGAAATCCATTTTTGACAATTTTGTTTGCAGTCTACCAAACAAAAAAATTGTAAAAAAATGTTGTTCCCAATGATCGAGGTTCCTGCCAAAGCCACGTTAATTCTGCGTCCATTAAGCCCTACATCATAAAATCGGTTCAGTAGAACTTGAGAAAAGCTGCGAACCAGTTTGAAAAACGGGGTTTTGAGAAAACCCCGTTTAAAGTTTGCAGTTGCTAGGAAATTTGGGTCTCGTTGGGTCACTAAAATGGCTATATCTCCGTAAGTATTCCAAATTTTGAAAAATCCTTTTGGGATATTATTTTTGAGTGTCAAAGCCAGCGATGCCCAGCCAGTATGCTCTTTGGGTGAGTTTTGTATGCGTCCTAACAAGCGGTTTTGATCTCTTATTTGATTGGCTTTGCGCGGCATACTGAAAACACGTTGTTGGTGCTTTTCTTGTGAGTATTTGTGAGTGCTCTGCCCTAGTACTCGATCTAACTAAAAAAATGTGAAACAAAGAACAAAAAATTTCTACCAAACCTTTACTCGAAATTGTACTGATTTCAGCTTAAAATTGCCTTGGTACAAGTTTGTCCAAGATTAAATTGAGCTCCATATTCGACCTGCACTCAATCCCAAAAAGGATTGCATCATAAATGACCGAGATTGACTTTATCTCTTTATTATACCCTGTACCTATTAAAAATGGGTAAAAAGGGATCATGAGTATTTTCCTAAAGTGTGTATTCATATTTTGTGTTCTTAGAAAATGAATGAACACAAATTAAAACAGGTCACAAATTCCAATTTTTGACAATGTTGTGTTAGATGATCAAAGTGTGAATAGCCTTTACTTGTTGACTGAGCCGCCCCTTTTCGATCACTGTTTTCGCCTCCTTAGTTGTTTGCATACCCCCGGTTCTCGTGCCAGCATTGCTGTGACTGTTTGGGAATTGCAAGGCATCATAGTACCAAAAATCGGCACATAAAATGAAATACTAAGTTGAAGCCTTTGCGTATGTAGGTGTACGCATTAAGCCTTATAGTAATGGTGAGAGAAATTTTCTTGCTATCAGTTTCTTTCGCTTTGACATGGGACATCCGTTCTCACTTTAATCTCGAGTCAGGACTATTTGATTTATAAGTTCGAATTCGAAATTGAAATTAGCCTTTACGGATTGGTACACGCTTTTCAGGATCGTTTCAGGCCTTTCGAGATTGTATCAAGCTCGATTTAGTACGACTCGTGCTTTAAATTTCAATCTAAAGGTCGAGATCAAATCAATTTTTTTGAGCTGGATTTTATCTCTCCATTTTTTTTCTGTGTTCATATCCTATTTTGGCATGCTGCTCTAGTGTATGGGGCCCACAGTACAAAGAACAGCAATCGCTTATCGAATCTGTTTAGAAACCATTTTTAATTTTCGCTCTTTGCCATCGGAATTGAGACTCTATCAAGCTTTTACAGTCTTATTGATCAAGATTTAAATTAATCGATCTTCGAACTTTGCATCACCGCAGAAAATGCAATGGTGTCTTCTCGGATTGGTTGACTCTCAAGCGCTTTTCTCTTCAATAAATTTCACAGTTTCCTCGAGGTTTACTCGCACATTCCGCCCGCTACGCTTGTCAGCCTGCAGGTTCAACTACGTTCTATGTATATGAACTTTTTAGAGTCTAATGCTCTAATTACAATTCCCTTTATCGTTATCTTAAGTGACATTTTTAATCACCTTGAATTATGCAACCTGTAAACCAATTACTTTACGATTTTGTTTATATAAATTTAGTCAAAGTTAGCAGATAATTGTTGAATTCTCAACTCTTTATTCGCCGGTCTGGGTTATTTAAGTAGGATTTGCAAAGGGCTTGTTGGTGTGACAGCAACTGGAAGTGTACTGACGAAGGCTTTGCCATGGCGGCAGCCGAAACGGCCGTCTACACAGCCACATCTACTGTTCATGTTCATATGTATTCTCTGTTGAATTTTCTGGTTGATTATTGAACTATAATCAAACCTCGACCTTCAGCCTGCTAACATTCAGTTTGACTAAAATCAAAACAGTCTTAATCCCTTATATTTAGAAAAAATTGCATTTATATCTCGTTTAAACCGAAAACGCGGGAAACAGCGTAGTTTTAAAATAGAATACAAAGCGCTGCGAAAAAGAAGACCTTTAAATCAAACATAATCATACTTGTAGCATTTAACCAAGTTTAAGGTGGTCCTAGAGTTTTATTTTTTTTTTTTTTTTTTTTCCCCTTACCCAAAAAGTTTTTTTGGTTTCATTCCCTGAATCAATTCTGTCGCAAATCCTGTTATAAATCGCCAAGTTTTTGAGAAAGTGAAATTGGTCGCAGGTGTGTTCAAACCTTCGATTACAGTAAGGAGGACATGTTTAATTTTGTATTGAGGTCTACTATCAAACTACGTTCAAAATGGTTTTAGCATACGAAACGTTGTTAGCGAAAATCTCAACTTGAGTTTGGTTTTGGCAAAGGCCTGAAACAGTGTGGAGTGTAAGGTTCTAACCACCCTGTAAAATATGGCAATTTGCCTGGAATTGGGATATCACATTTATAACTCACAGTGTGAAGAGATCTACTATCAAACTTTGCGTTATTCAAATTACACGCAAAAGTTAGCGAAAAACTCTTCTTAAATTTTAATTTAGGCATTTCCATTTCACAGCATACAAAATGAGGGATTCGTATGCGCCTACAACTGGATTGCCACGCGTCAACCCCGGAAACTCTTTTTGGGGGTTGCAGCCACCATTATCAATTTATCAATCAACCCCTAAACAAATGAGATCCCCCCTTCTTTACAGAAACAGCAGTAGCAGTTGTTGGGCTTGCAACGTTTGTCCTTTCCACAGGATGTGAAACAGATTGTAGCTGTGTGGGGGAAACTATTTGGCGCTCCTCCATCTCGCCGTCTCTTTCGAGTGAAAATTCTTGTTTTTACCTTCTTCGATTACTCGCTCCGCTCCGCTCGCTCGTTGGCTGTTCTAAAAAGTCAAAAGAAAAACCGGTTCGCAAAATACAAGAACTGTGCCATTTCAATATTGTGCGGCGGCAGGGCAGAAAAACCAGTTTAAGAAAAATATCAAGAGAAACAAAATTAAATGCCAGAAAAATCGCCAGGGCACAAACAAATTTAAAATGGAAATAAGAGGAGTAGTCCGCAGAACAGAACAGCACAGAACAAAAAGTCCCCCCCACAAGATTTGCATAAAGTGGAATTTTATCTGCCATACAAATGCAGGGCGAGTCTGTTTGTTTGTGTGTGTATTGGTGCCCAGAGACATAAAATTTGTATATTTACGACGTAAAAATAAACGCCGCCGCTGCTGCCTGGCAGTGACTTTCAATAATTTAATTTCTGGCAGCTGAAAAGCAGCAACAACAACTCTCAGCCAGCCCAGTCACCGAGTCAAAGCCAAAGAAATCGCTTCAACGTAGGCGTCTGTCGCTCATTTTTATATCTTTTCATGCCCCTTTTTACATTTTCGCACACACACACACACTCACACACACAGTGCTCCAAAGGGCACATGTACTAACTTAAAATAATGGGGAAAGAAAAAGATTTACTAACTCAGCAACCCACTAGGCGTTTATTTTGAGAAGGTAACGATCCTAAATATCCTGCCATTATTTGAGGTTTCTTTTAAGCATTCATCGAATTCGACTGGTAACGGATTCATACTCCAAACTGCTTTTTACTAAAGAAAGGCAATACTAAAGAAAGGCGAAATGCTAACTGATCATGGTTGTATCTATGCAGAAATCAGGGCTGCAAACCCAAATAGTTTTTCCGAAGCTCCGATTCGCGGTTTTTGGGAGAAGGTAATGGTTCGAACCTTGTTGCTTCAGCCTATATTTTAACCAATTTTTACAACTTTTGCCAAAAACCTGCAATCTTCCTTTCGCTTTTTTATAGGGGCGAAACGCAGCAGGAACTGTTCTATAAGAAGGGACGTTTGCATGGGTTGTTGTTGTTGGTTTAACTTCGTAAAAACGCTCGGCTCTCTGCTCCATGCTGGATGCGTGCTATTAGAAGGGACGTTTGTATGTTATGCAGATTTTATGCCTTCCAACATACGGCAAAAAGTACATGTTTGCAAAAAGCAATCGCTCGTCAAACGTTCAGAGTCCCATTTCGCATTTTGGTTTCAAACAGCACAGGTGCATCATGGGTGCTATTAGAAGGGACGTTTGCATGTTGTGCAGACTTCTTCGCTTCTAATCAACTGCCAAAAGGAATGTGCATTAGTTTTCATACAGTTTATATGACTTCTATCATACTGCAAAAGTTGGTAGTGCATTCTTCCTAGTACAAAGAAAGTAGGAATTCTTTTGGGAACCACATTCCGACAAATCCGACTGGGTGATTGAATAAAAAGTTTAACAAAATATTTAATTGGTGTTTTTGGTGTAGCTTTAAACCCCAAATTTACTGTCCTGGATATAAGAAATACCAAAAACAAAATCAAAGCACACTTTACGATGCTCTCTCTCATAGATTCTTATTCCGATTGACATGAAAGTTTGAGAAAATATTCTAGACAAATTTTAGAAACAATTTTTGGACAAACCCCATGTAACCACTTTAGAGACAGTCTAATTTGTTTTGTTAAATGTTAAGTTTCAGTTCTTTTTTAATTCAAAACTTGATATTTTGTATTTTTCGCATAAAGTTTTCGTATAAAGTTATGCGATCTGGGAGTACGAAATGGCCAAAAAAATTTTGCGAAAGTCAATATGGGAGCATGGCTGATAAACATCCTATCAAAAACAATCGATGTCTTAAAAAAAATCAGTCGTTGGCTATCGGATGGTGCCGACTATCGATAGTTATCCACCTACTTCCAGGCAGTGTTTCGAAATAAAGCTATTTTATCATCAGTTTTAGCAATTTTGTAAGGTTCAATTTTGCCGGCACCTACCATTGCAGCTATTTTAAAAACTTTTCGCCACTTTCTACCCTTTTTAAGCGGAATATTCTATTTCTATCTATATTTCTGATAAAACAGATTGAAATTCAAGAAGATTTTTAATAGAATTTGACAACTTTTTTTTTGTTGTTTTTAAGAGCAACCATCTTTTGATTTGGTACTGATCTTAATGAAACTTGACATATATCATCAGCATTTAGCAGAAATCGACGTATCATCACTTAATATTATTCAGATCTGATTTCTAGAAATTCTGTTTACCAAGAAACGATACAAACATTCGGTGAATGTAGATAAATGAAAATTTAATGGGGTTTTTGTAAAAGGTTCCACTTAACAATTTCGATTCCTCATGATTTGGTCGATCTTGAAAACGGAATAGACCCTACATACAAATACAAACACCTTCAATCTACTCATGAGCATCAAAGAAAAGTCAAAATAACAAAGTTAATTTAAAGCAAATGTTGGATCTTGCTTCCATAACAACAGAGACTTCTCAGAGGAAGGCTTCTTTGAGTCTGTTTGCAGCACAATTGTACAATTAACCCTGTAGATCACCTGACCTATCACTTTTATAAGAATCAACCATTATTTTTATCACAGCTATTATTACTAGCTATTTTAAATTAAACTTTGCTATTTTTAGACATTTCCAACAATCGATCTAGCTACTTTCGGGATTCAATAGTAGGCAACACTACTTCCAAGACGTCCAGGTGTGAGGACGGTGAATTTCCTAAGCCAATCGAAGTTCAAACTTCAAAGCACTACTACTATGACACTTTATGCCTTAATAGGCTATCCAAAATCATGAGTCATAGAAATTTCTCGGCTCAAAATTACCTGACGAGTTATGGCTTACGCTCCGCCATTACTTAATAATTCCAAATGAGCGACGCTTGTATCAAATAAGGCAGATCTTAAAAATCGTCCCCGAGAGCTTCGCTCACACTTTTTCACAGACTGCACATCTAAGCGGCAACCAAAATCAGTGCGGAGTCATAGAAATTTGTACCCTCACACGGTTCGGTAACAAGTGGAAATAAGGCGCCGGGGCCGGGGAGGGCGCGCGCGCGCGTGTCTTAGCATATTTCTATAAGACACTAATCCACTTAACAATTTGACAAAAAAAAGATTTTAAAAAGTTGGCATAGCAAATAGTTATTAAGATGTGCTCAGTGTGAATGCCTTAATTTGGGATTTTATATGAAAATGCAACCCTGTAGCTGTTTTGGACTTGTTCAATTCGCAATTTTCTGTTTGACAAGTAAGTTCTTTTCTATCTAAGCCTTGACCAGAACGGTTGTAAAAGTGTTATTTAACAATTTTTTGAGGAATGTTTCTTCTCGATGTTTTCTCAATTCCAATTCGCGAAACTTTTGTGATTTGAAACCTGTTTTGCACCAGAGATTTTGTCTCCAAATCACAAAACTTTTGCGGAAGTGAACTTGAAAACAATGCTAGTGGACTTTTTAGAATTCTGGAGAGTTGGTCGTTAAAAGAGCAACGCAAATTCGTCGTGTCAAGTCGCCACCACATTTCCCTTCTCGTTATAGCTACGTTCTGTTTTCTGCGCCCAACAAAAACATATGTCGCCTTTTGTCATTAAAGCAGCAAAACACGCCAACCACAAACGTGTTTTTGCCATATCAAGTGAAGTTTAAGGGCTTTGTTGTGTATGGGTTGGGAAGCTAACAACAATAATGTAAGGCGGCCAAGATGGGGACTGATTTCTAGTATTTTGGAGAACTTTCAAAAAACTCCATCCTTAACTCAAAATAGCGGCTTACATAAGGCGATTAGGTACTAAGATATATAAGTTGTAATACATACAAGTTGTTGCAAATTTCAATACAACTTTAACCTAATGGAAATAGCTTAACCTAAAGTGTGACCAGCATTTCCATTGAAAAGATTTAAATTGGTACACAGAGGCAAGTAGAGAAGGAGATGTCTTTTCATGCTAAGGTTCTCTGGACAAACCAAAATACTTTTGATAGACGAAATTAAATAGCGGCTAACACTAGCCGAAAGGCACTTAGTGAAAGTGAAATTGCGAACATAACCAAAACAATCAACAATAGCACAGCAAACAAAAAGTTCAATGAACTTTTTGGCCCATGGGCTTTTTTTTTGCACAGACAAGAAGAAGAAACTAACACAGAAATATCAGAGCAAAGAGCAGTCAACGATAACGGGCGGCAAGCGTCGCATTTTTGCGCATTATTATTGTTTACTATAATAATAATAATAATAAAAAAAAAAAAGTAAAGTATAGAATTTGGTGTGTAGGTCAGTGTATGAAATAAAACAAATTGCAAGGTCGTCGTCGAGTGGGCGTTTTGAGCAATTTGATGAGTTTGCAGCCAGGCAGCGGCGGCGGCGGGCGAATAGCAGAGGAAAACAAAAGAAGAAATTTTATGAATTTTGATTTCTACACTTGTTGCGCAAAAGCTTTGATTGTTGTAAAAGACTTTTGTTATTCTGCACATGTGCGTAGAATGTAAACAAATGAAACTATTTTTTGAAGCTACAGCGACAAGTGAAATTTGGCAACGTTGTGCTGCGGCCAACAGGCAAAAGTATGCAAACTCGCCAAGTCTATGTGTGTGTGTGTGTGAAAAATGAAAATGTAAACGTGTCTGTAGAGCACGTACAACACAACAACAATGGCGAAGTAGAAGAAGTGTAGCACAAAGTGGAAACAAAAATATGTGACTGGCTCGGGGTTCGTTGGCGGAAAGCTGAGAGGGGAGAGAGAGACAGAGAGCAGCGCCAACTGCAGAGAAAATTCAACGCTTCGAACAAACATAAAAACGAAAAGCAAACGAAGTCCCCCCCGCCTCCCCCCTGTTTGCTAAAGTGAGAGGGAGTAAGTAAAAAAGAGAGCGAGCAGTCGTCAGCGACGTCGCAGCATTGAACAAAAAAAAAATTTATATGCTGCCTTGTGTGTGCCGGAGACTCGCCGCCATGGGGGGAAAACCAAGATGGCGACCACACACAAAAACTGCCACACTTCAAATTTGATTTGGGGGAAAAAACGTGATTTGAAACTGCAAAATGTGAACAATTTTATATATATCGAGCTAAAGCTTTTTTTTATCATTATGCTGCTGCTGCGCATAATTTTCACCGTTAATTAACAAAAAGCTTATGTAACGCATTCTCACTGAGCAGCGCTTCACTGGTGGTGCACTCTCCCAACTGCAACACTCTTGACCTCATTTGCATGGAAAGTGAGACAAGCTGTGTCCGTTGTGTGTGTTGTTGTTGTTAATGAATTGCATTCCAAAAGCTTTTTTGGGTGAAAAGCTTTCGCTCCCCCTCATTAAATTGAAAAATCGATATGAAAGTGGAAATATTGATTCACACATACATACACACATAAAGTACAGTTCTAAACATTGCACACACACACAGTCTAATTGCATTTAACATTCGATTATTTGTTTCTTTTTCTTTTTTTAATACACACCGAAATAGAATCACAGGCAGCACGTAGTCGTCGTCGTCGTTTTTTTAAGAACTTTACACATACATACATATATTAAAAATTTGATGTTGATTTTTCATTCACACAAAACGCGAGCAATAAAATTGAATTAAATTTTATTAAATGTTTTTTCTTTTTTTTCTTCTGCTGCTGCGGAGTAAGCAGAGCGAGCAATGTAGGCAGCCAAACGCGCGGAGTGGAGCCACAGCCACTGAAGAAAAACTGACGACTGACGCGAGCGCACGAAAAGTTTTCTAGTCTACCCCCCGAGCGCGTGTGTGTGTGTTTGCAGAGTTCGAAAACGAAAAGTGGAAACGAGCGAGAGCGAGTGCGAGTTCGAAAAATGAGTTGACAATGATGTTGACGTCGAAGTACACTTGACGCATAAGTCTCTGCGTATGGCGGGACAGAAAAGGAAATTATATTTTAATGTTGATATATTTGAACCAGAAGCAAGAAATCGGAAAGGGTTCATTAAGCCAGATCGAATAATTTCTAGGCAAATTTGAAATTACTCTGCTGGCTGTTCGAAACCCTTATCAGTAATTTGTACATAAACATTTGCTTTCGATTGAAAGTAATTTTTGGCTATCAAGTGTAGAGTTGCCAGTGCCATTTAACACAGCATTAATTAGCAAGTTTTGTACTAAATTACTCAAAATCATACATTTGAGTCTTGGCAACTCTGTTTTATGTAGGGGATTTCAAAAATATCAATTCAATAAGGTTTGATTGCCAATGCTGAAAACTACCGTTGCTCTTTCTCTCTCTCCGACTAGCTCTGTCTATTTTCCCCCTGTACATACCTACATACATATGCATGCATGCATGTTTGTTGGTGTGTGTGGGGGTTGGAGGGTACTTAAAACTTGCAAATAATTTTGTGCATTCTGTAATGGGGTTTTTTTTATGATCGTCGCTGTTTTATTTTAAGGTTCTCGCATGACTTCATCGCTTACACTTTATATAATTATGTACCTTGATTGTTAACGGTTTTTTATAATTAACATTCTTATGCGAAATTCTACACACTTAATTTAAGAAACTGATTATGTTTATCCTCTCACCTGTATTGAAAAGTCATCTTAACAACAGCAACTCGGTCACGTAGAAGCTTTTTCCTTAAAGTTTGGCATTGGTCTCTCTGTTTCTCTCCCTCTGCCAGGTTAACAGGCCCTGCAGCCTCACATGCACTTGCACTCACACACACACTTTAGTCATGTACTATATAAATTCTGCTTTTTAAGTTACATATAACAAATTATATTTACGACTTTTCATTTGTTTAGTAAAGCAGCTCACTTGGTAATTTGTTTTATGTAATGCGAGCACTTTAAATTTAGTAATAAAGCAGCGGGCGGGTGGGGGGTGGAGGTATGGAAATTGTTTTTGTTTAGACTTTAACGACCGAACGAAGCGACGACGATTTTGTTCCTGAGAGTTGCCGTTTGTTACTGAAATCGGTGCAAAAATACAGTAAAGAATAAAAAGTCGAAAAGCACACACACACATGAACATAGGTATGCATGTATGCACATGTACATACATGCAAATACGAAGTTTGGACTGCATTCGATAAACGAAGATCGCTCGTGCGCTAGAACAACAGAGCGCGAGCTTATGAGCAAGAGAGAGAGAGAGAGAGAGAGCAAGAGAGTGAAAGAGGTGCAACGTGAGGGGCAGTCGATTGCTTTTTTTTGCAACCGCCGTTGCTGGAAACTAAAGGAAGTAGTGCTAAATGAAAAAGCAAAGAAAATTTGGTTAGTTCGACCGAATGTGTGTATTATGTATGTATGTACTTATACATATGTTTATATGTATATGCTTACTTACATACATAAATATATATGTATAGGATTTTGAGTATAGACTTTACCGCTGAAGTGTGTGGGGACTTCAATATTTGGGGTCGAATTTTGAAATGCGTAATGGCCAAAAAAATGTTAAATAAAATACATATTTAAGAGTATATTTGTATGTATTGAGTTTTTAAAATGAGCTTACATATGTACATAATTTCCAATAAAAAAACTCAAAAAATTGAGGAAAATTAACTTCTGCTCCCCTTAAAATTTATGTACATACATACAAACATACATACTTTCACTTTTATATATATGTATGTAATAGATCTTGGCCACGCCCCCTCGTGCTCCGCAATTTGAAAAAAAACGTCATATCTTCCACAGTTTTATAGAAGGTTCCAACCTTCTGTATATATTTAGTCATCAGAATTTTTTAACGATCCGCCAAAGGAATGGTAAAGATCGGATGAACGATAGTCGAGTTATAAGGAAAACAAACAATAATGGGCAGCACCACCCCGTGAGGCAAATTTGAGGGTCGGCAATGTGTACTGATTAATTGCTTAAAAAAAAAATTTCCACATTTCGCATCAATGTTTAGGGACACACTTAAAAATTTCGCTCTCACTAGGACCAAACAAGCCAAGTATTACAAGATAAAAGTTACGCGATGGAGTGCGAGAGCTGAGGCCGTTAATGTGACTCGAAATCACTATAAATCGAGAGCGTTAGTTAAAGTCGGTCCTGCCCTACTTCGATATAACCATTACTCAGGTACATTAATGTTGTATAGCCTTTCCTTATGTTAGTTAACAGAGCATTAACCATTGGGCGTGTTTACCAGCACAAATCGATGACAAAAAATTCATGGATCTAGTTCGATTTTTGTTCGATTGTGATGGAGTAGTCTCTATCACAAAAATTTTACGATGTACTAGTATGATTTGTTATCGATAGCACATAACTGTCAATAATAAATAATACAAAAATTGTAAATATAAAGACAAAAGCAAAATGACGTATCAAAAGAGTTTAATTATATGAAATAAACTGGCGGACGGCGTGTTTTCGGATGCAAATCACCTAAACAATTGCAAGACTTTGGAATCTGTTCAGGAAATGGTAGAGGAGAAAACAGTGGTATCAAGAATTATAGAACAGATCAATTTAAGAAACATTTCAGAATGTCTCGTGCTACTTTTCAGGTACTTTTAGATTATTTCCAATAAAATAAAACGTTTATTTATTACACTTTACATTTGCAAAGTATTATTCGCGTCGGAGATGCTTCCTTCTAGGCGTTATACCCTCTGCAAGGGTAAAAAAAGATAAAAACTTTTGGAGAAGGCCAACATTTTAATTCTCTTTTTATACTCTGTACCTGAGGTACACAGAGTATACTAAGTTTGTGAGAAAGTGTCCGTCTGTCCGTCCGTTTGTCTGTCCGTATGAATAAACAGATCTCAGAGATGGTAAGAGATAGAGGTTTGACACGCATGAAACATATGTTTATTATACCCTTGCAGAGGGTATTATAAAATTGTGCGGATGTTTGTAACGCATTGAAGGAAGCATTTCCGACCACATAAAGTATATATATTCTTGATCAGCATGACGAGCTGAGTTGATTTAGCCCTCTCCGTCTGTCTGTTTCTATGCTATCTCCTCCGTCAGTTTTAAAGCTATCCTCACAAAACTTTGCACGAAGTCTTTTGGTACAAATACGCTGCACATTTGCCGGAACCGGCCGGATCGGATGGCTATAGCATATAGCTGTCATAGGAACGATGGTTCGAAAAACAGAAAAACTTGTTTGTTTTTAATGGAAACGCCTCCAAAGTACGCATTTCTTAGTTTTCTATCCTTTCCCATGATTTCACTAAGTTTTGTCGAAATCGGATGACTATAGCATATAGCTGCCATAGGAACGATCGGTCGAAAACTAGTTCTAGTGAGACAAACTTTTTTGTTTTTAATGAAAACGTCCTTATCATTGACATACACTTATTTAATACATTTTTACACAATTCCACAAATTTTGGTCAAAATCGGATGACTATAGCATATAGCTGCCATAGGAACGATCGGTCGAAAAACTAGTTCTAGTGAGGAAAACTTTTTTGTTTTTAATGAAAACGTCCTTTTTATTGGCATATTCGTAATTTATATACTTTTACACATTTCTACAAAGTTTTGTCATAATCGGATGACTATAGCAAATAGCTGCAGTATGAATGATCGGTCGAAAAAGAAGTTCTAGTGAGAAAAACTTTTTGTTTTAAGTGGGATCGCCGCCAAATTTCGTAATTAACAGTGTATTATGCTTTTCCATAATTTCCAAAATTGGTCGAAATCAGACATCTATATAGTATACATCCCATACAAAAGTAAGGTCCAAAATGTAGTTTTAGTTAGAAAAACTTTTTAGTTTTCAATGGAAGCTGCAAGGGTATAAAAAACTTCGGCCGAGCCAAAGTTAACTTTCCCCTATTTTTTCTTATTTAACCAGTTCAGAGCAACGCAATAGCAACGTCTACAAAATGCATCTGGCGTCCACGGAAAATCGAACAGATTCACTATATTTGGACAAATGTAAGATTTCAGTTGGAAAAACGAAATATTTTTAAAAAATCATTAAGGACAAATTTGTAGACTAGGCCAAGCTCTACAACTTTGCCGAAGACATACTAACCAAATTCTGAATGGTTTTGGAAATATAAGCGATACAAAAAGTGCCTCTTTGTCTTTGCCCATAAAAAAACAAGTAAGGGAGCTGTAGTCGAGTGCCCCGACAACAAAATACCCTGTTCCCTTGACTTCTTGTGTTTCCATTCACATATTCACACACTCACACATACACACACACACTCTAACATACGCACACACGCCCGCGCAAACGCGGTAACTGACAATGCAAAGCCCCCCTCTCTCCCAAAAGCAAAATTGATTCGTTTATAACTTCGGTGTTTATCGTCCGATCTTATTGATCTTTTCAGAATAGATAGATATTGGGACATACTTGATATATATAAAGTTTGAAAGGTCTAACTTAAGGGGGAGGGAGAGGAATTTTCCAAATCTGAAACAAACTCGTATTGAATCGGGTATACACCTACCTACATTCAAAAATTTGTGGCTCTAGCTCTTATAGTCTCTGAGAAACACGCGTTCATACGGACAGACGGACATGGCTAAATCGACTCGGCTGTTGATGCTGATCAAGAATATATATACTTTATAGGGCTAGCGTTTTTCCTTATACATCAGTACCTTTCAGATATACCGGGTCTGAATGTGATCCAATTTTTGGTGTCACACAGTGTAATCAATCCTCGACCTTGAGCCTGCTAACAACCACTTTGACTAAAATCAAACCAAGTCGCAAAAACCCATATTCAGATACAAACCGAATTTCGTGCTCAAAAATACTGTTTGGCATTGAATCCACCCCTTCCTCTTCATTAATTTTTCTACATGAGGTCCGATTTTCCAAAATCGGAAAAAACATGCTTAACTTTTGCTTTACTCAGCTTTCAATTTGATTTTCAAGCCAATCAGATGAAAAATTGTTTGTCCCATACAAAGTTTTCCGTGAACTTTTACCTTCCTGGGGACGTATTTTCCAAAATCGAAAGAATACTTCCCTAATTATTTCACATACTAAGGCTGAGATGTCACTTTCAATTTTAAGGGACAATTTTAGTCACAATTTTTCATCTATGGAGAAAAATCGTAGGTGTAAGAGAATAAGAATGTGCTTGAACTCACCGACAATGTTTTTAAAGAGGTTGAAATGATACACAACATCGACTTTTGTACATTTACAAAAAATTGCGACAATAATTGTCCCTAAAAATTGAAATTGTCATTCCAGCTTAAGCTTCCCTATTTCATATTAAACAAACAATAAAAATACATTAGTATTTATACAAAAGGGAAGCATACCCCTTTAAATAGTGGCCACAAACAACAGAGATACATTGAACAATCTTCAATGCCAATGCATATACATATGTTACCTTCAGCTACCCTAAACAGCGGAGCTTAAAGCTAGTTGAAATTTCCTGCTATTTGTGCATTTGGAATTCTTAACTCGTTATTCGCCGTCTGGGTAATACAAATAGGATTTGCCAAATGGCTTGTTGGTGTGAAAGCAACTGAAAGTATACTGGCGAAGGCTTTGCCATGGCGGCAGCCGAAACAGCCGTCTACACAGCCACAGCTTACTGTTTATGTTCATATGTATTCTCTGTTGAATTTTCTGGTTGATTATTGAACTAGAATCAAAACCTCGAACTTGAGCCTGCTAACATTCACTTTGCCGATTTATTTAAGCTAAGAGTAGAATTAGAGCTTGAGAACTGTAAGAAAGCAAGGACCCATTAGTTATATTTTTGGCCCAACCGAAAGGTAAGCAATTGTGTTTGAAGTTTTACCATTTACCATGCTATTTTAGCAAACTAAAGTTCAATGAAATCAAATCTTTTAAACCTCAAAGCCACTAGCTGGCAGAAATCTTGATTCAAGATGATCGCTTTAACATTATTTCCATCAACAACAACCACTTGGATTTTGTCCAAAAAACCTCAATCCCCATATCAGCCTGTAAGCCAAGTTTTTGGACAGATGAGTCAGCTAGGTGGCTGGCCTTGTAGATGACTTAATGCTTCAGATGACTTACCAAGACAATGCTAAAGTTGTCTAAAAGTTGCCAGTTGGATGGTCAATGGCAATTACTTTCATTAAAATAAAAGTTATGTCAGTTGGCTTCCACTTAGCCCACTCTCGGGGGGAGAACGGGCACAGCTCTGTGGATCTACCGCAATGCAAAAAAAAAAAAACAGGTATTGGGGGAGAGGGGGTTGCTGCTGCTGCTGTTGCTGCGAACATGTTTTAGGGTAGTTTCTGCTTTACTTAGTTGCTGTACTTTGGCCCTGAAGCTTTATTTGCCTCAATCGATGTGGCCGCCCCGCTTCATTCAACCCCAGAGCACAAATTGTTAGGGTGGAAATTGTGTCGGCATCGCCGCCCGGGGATCGTTCGTACCGAGCGAGCGAGCGCAACTGCTGCGTTTAGGGTTTCACCTTTTTCATTTTCGTGTCGATGTTGTTGTTGTTGTTGCCGTTGTTGTGGGCTGACATGACAACGTAAAATTTACTTTATTGTCTGTCCGTGTATTCCATTTCAAAGCATTATTTTTGATGCGCCCTCGGGGCGAGTCAGTGAAGCGCCCACACCCATATACACACACATGTCTACGTCTCTGGCCATGGGATCGTCAAAGCTCTCCGCACTGACAACATGAAAATAATTTTTCAACATTTTTGTACCTTGTGGTCGCTGTTGTTGTTGTTGTTGTTATTGTTGTCGAGTTTTGCATGCAACTTTCTATGAGTGTATAAATCTTTTTTTTTTTCATATGTAATTAACTTTTTTGTGCTCTGGCAATTGCAAAAACTTGATTTTGTTGTTTAAAAATAAATGCTTACGATTGCTTGTTTCACCAAATAGCCAAACGGCAGCCGCAAATTGGAACCATAATTACTTTTGCTGCGATTCTACAGACGCCCGCGCAGCCAGGCAGCCAGCAGCTTAAAAAGCTGCGCTCAAAGAAATTAGCAACAATAAAAAGTTAAAATACTCGTATTTTTGTTGTTGTTTCTGTTGGAATGACGAAGAAAATATTTGAAGAAGAAGAAGCAGAACAAGAGTCCCAAAACTCGTTTTGGCAAACAGATTTTGTTTGCTTATTGGCAACATTTTTTTTTTTTTTGGTCGCGACAGACAGTAAAGTGAAAATGTATGCCACACCCAGGTCGTTGGAGATGTCAAAGATGAAGCAGCTCCAAAAAAAAAATAGAAGCCATCGGATAAGCTGAACGAAAAAAGCTTTTAGCTGTTACGCAGCCGTCTGCCTTACACAGCTAATGGGTACCCCAGGCAAAATAGCAGCCCACCTCCCGCCCAAACCGACCGAGAGGCGCAGTCGCCAACTTGCGACACGAAAACCGAAAGGAAAAGCATAACATAATGTTAACTACGAGCTTAACACGTTAAAATAGAGAGTTTAAGGCAGGAAAGGAATGTTCCGAGTTGACTAAGCGGTAGAGTTTGTTGTATACGAAGGATACGAAACGGATCATGCCAGGCTTAGTTAGTAGTAAAGGGTGACTTTTTAGAATCTTTCGGATTTGATTAAAAACGAGAGCGGAAGTTAAAGTCGGTCCTGCCCGCTGTGGCGTAGCGTGAGGTTCTGCCGCCCCCTCGCCCCCCTTTGGCAAAACAAATAAATAAAACAAAAAATTTCCAATAATTTCCAAATTAATTTTCCGTTAAACTCTATTGTGTGGAGTTAATTGCATGACCCTAATATCTACAATCTTCGAAAGTTTCTTAAAGATCGGATAATAAATGGCAAAGTTATGAAAGTTATAAAAAATGTTGCATACTGTTTGGGGCCAAATGCACTGTTTGCTTACATATTGTTGAAATGTTCTTATTATTGGGCGTGTTCAGTAGCATACATCATACATCAAGCCCGACTATAGCATACTCTGTACCTGTGAAGTGCTGCCCATCACCGTTGCGATCGGTGCTGCCCCTAATTGTTTGTTTTCATCATAACTCGACAACCGTTCATCCGATCTTTACTATTCGATAAATAATCAATCGATAAATAATCCTGATTACTAAATATGTCCAGAAGGTTCGAACCTTCTATCAAATAAACTGGGGGAGATATTACATTTTTTCCAATTGGAGGGGGCGTGGCAAAAATTGAAAATAGACTTGATCTGCCTGCAAGTATAAGAAGCATATGCCCCATACATGTCAAACCTCTATCTCTTACCATCTCTGAGATCTGTGCGTTCATACGGACAGACAGACGGACATGGCTTTGGCACAAACTTATTATACTCTATGTACCTTTGGTACAGAGTATAAAAATAAATAAAAATATACAGCCATTCTCCGGCTTTCACTTAATTTTGCGATTTGCGATTTAAGCCAATTCGTACGATTTCAATTCAGAGCGCTCCGAAATTCGCCTGTTTTTCTTATCGATAATGTTCCATTTCCAACTTGTTTTGCGTCACTTCACATAACAAAATCAACTGATGAGCGCCTATCGATAGTCATATATCGATATATACCTCGGCCAAATCGCAAATTGTGGTTATTGTGAGCAGTTTAGCCCCTTGCTCAATTTTGTGTGTCTCTATTAAAAAATTGTTAAAATATACTTTTAATGCAAAATGAGTAGGAGACTCCGTAAGAATAATCTTAAAATGTTAAAGAACTAAATAAAAATAGTTCCGTGGGGTGTGTGTTTGTGCATCAACCTATAATTAGCATTTACTTTTCATTTCACGGACTCTGATGTCGCCGGTTTAAAATCGTCAAAATTTTGCGATTTACGAATGTCGGAGCACCAACTTTTACGATTTGCCGATCAAATCGCAAAGTTTTTGCGAAAGCGAAAATGGGAGCATGGCTGATAGTTTCAATTTTAAACAAAAAATTTAAGAAAATTAGATTAATACAATATAATAAAATAAAAATAGAATAAAAGAGCAACCGAAAAGTCTCCGACCCGGTAGGGGAAGATTTACTACCCAGTCCGGCAAGCTATGCCCCTACTCATAGCTAGGTGTGGTCAGAGACTTTCCCGGAGATATGTATATAAGGACTTTTTTAATGAGAAGAGAGAGAGAGAGAGATCTGTTGAGAGCAAGTGGTAAAGATCGTTATAATTTTGACACAAGACCCGAAATCAATTGTGCTGGGCATAATCAGTTGTGTATCTTGACAAAACAAACGGTAAATAGTTTCTAGTTGGCCTGGAAGGAACTGAGAAGTTAAGACGACGTAAGAGTTCAGAGGAATCTACATCACCAAAAGCTGCTGGAATACGATGGCAAACGAAGGTTAGGGTCTCAATTTAAGCAACGAAGGGCAAAGAGCAAGAATTGTTTCTGAACTGATTTCCTAGCTTTTAGCGCGACCCTCGCAGCAGTATTCAAGCGCGTACGACTAGAGCAGTAAAAAGTTTTAGGTTAACATTAAATTCCTCGACCACGTTTAATGAATCCAAGTACACCATTTGCCTTATTAATGATAGAGGAGATATGATTATTGAAACTCAGTTTGGTAATATAAGTCCCTTTAAAGGATCGGTCACAAAGTTTGCACTTTGACATATTATCTTTCGATTGTGAATTTTAAGAATTTCGAACAATGGAGTCCCGAGTACCTGTTCGCCATTAAAAAAGGAAGCTTAGAAGAAATATTGGAGGTCTTTTTTGTTTGGTAGATAATTTCGAATTAAATTAATCAGACTTCAATAAGCCTTATGGAGGTTAGCTGTGATAAAGTGGATCTAACCCAAAAATAAAGATTCCTGGAAAAAGTAGTTAGTTTACAAATGTTTTAATCTAAAGAAAGGCACGGCCAAAACGGTTCGGTTCAGATTGATTGGGCTTAGTCCCAACGAGTTTCCTGATCCTATCTAACTTTCTTTATTAATGGCACTGAATCGATTACCAATTTTTGTGATGCTTAATGTTGATCCTTCAAGGACATGTCAGGTATCAACGGAAAGGTTTTGTCACGTAGATCATAGATATATGTCTACTTTTGTGATCGCATCGCTTTTGTTCAAAAGATATTTAAATTCATTTCATTTCAAAATTAAAAAATAATTCTTAAAAGTTTTAGTTTAAGTTTTTATTTTAGGTTGAAAAATAAGAATTATATTTAATTAATTTCATGAAAAATAAAATTAAAAGTTTCCCTGTTCTTGGAAACCTGACTTAACAGAAGGGGTGTGGGGTGTCTCCGCAATCATCTAGGACAAGATTTTCGATTTAATTTTTTTTAAAACCCATAACTCTTATTTGCGATCCCTGATTATATTTCAATAACCAACAGAAAACTCAACAAAGAATACATATGAACATGAACAGCAGCTGTGGTTGTGTAGACGGCCGTTTCGGCTGCCACCATGGCTAAGCCTTCGTCAGTACACTTTCAATTGTTGGAGAATTTAAACTTGAGAATTGGAAGAGCGCAAAATTCCTTCGTGTTATTAAGCTCCATGTGTAGGTTAAATGTAAACGAACACTAAGATGGGAGGGGCGATCTAACTGGAATTTTGGTGTGCAGTTAGGTAGTATAAAGTTAGAAAACTTTTCCGGTTCCAAAAAAGCCCGCTGAACCGGATCAAAGATTTATCTCAGAATTTTGTTTAGATTTGAATTGGAAATTTGGTGGGTAGGTTAGACAAAGGAAGGACAATTCACATGCCATAACCCTTTTAATTTCCCGATGCACCCTGTTCAGTTCATTGCTTAAAGTGTGCCTTCAATTCTCGGGTACAGATTAAAGGCACCATAGTGGTTGTTGTTATTTGACAATTGATTCTCTCCATACTTAAGCCGCAATTGTGCCTGGTCCAAGTCGATCTTAAGGATATACATATGTATGTATGTAAAAAGTTTTGAACATAAACCTGCGCTCACCTGCTGGGCGTGGGATCGCTTCCAGAGATGGTCATATAAGTTTTGTTACTTTTCTGGTTGGGCCTTTGCACGTTGCCTCGAAGCGCACACAGCTGTTCCATAAAAATTCCTTCTCGTTTTAATTTTAGCAACAGAAATTGCACAGGGAAAACAACAACAAAACTAAGTTTATTTTTATATATTGTGCAAAAACTCATTTACATACACACATACACGTACACGCACCGAGACTCACACATATGCCAGAAGAAAGAGAAGCAGAAAGGAAGCGAGAGTGCGTGGGACGCCAACTCTACACTCGGCTGGGGCTGGGGCCTATGGCTAACCTTGAAGTCGTCGTTTTTCAGCTGCTGCCGCTGCTGTCTCTCGCCACTGCACATGCACACACGAAAATTTGATATGCAAAAGCCACAAAAAAATTCTACAGAGAACGAAGAGCAGATGTGCGGCATCGCCTCGTTGGCTCCCGCTCCCCTTGGTACCTTGAATTTTCCCTCACCGACGATGGCTGGTTGCTGTTGTTGTTAATCTGTTTCTCTTTTTTCGCATTTCATGTTCATTTCCTTTTGTCAATTGAATTTAATGGAGTTGAGTGGCGGCTGGGCGGGCCGGGGCCAGGCCGACCAAGGGTGGAATTGATCGATCAACTTGATCACAGAAGCATGCAATGATTAGGGGTAGGTTTTTGAGTGCGGCAGCTGTTGTAATTCGCTCTCTCCGTCTGATGGGGGTTGGAGGAGGACAGGGTCCCGCTCCTGCTGTTCCTGTATCCAATGTTATGTTTTTTTTTTTTGCCAGTGTGGTTCCTACTGCTGCTGCTTGCAGTTTTTTTAGGGGGTTGAAATGCAACTTTTGAGAGATCGGCAGCTGACGCTTTTATGTTATTTGTTTGTTTGGTGGGGCAAGAAAACCAACCCTTGCCAAGGGATCAAAGTTTCCACCCCAAAAAAGGCCACCCTCGCACCCTACCACCCGCCGCTGGTTAAGGTCTGTTTGTGATCTGAGGACAAACGGCAAGGGGTGGTGCTGCTGCTCCACGTTTTAGGGTTGTTAGGCAAGCCAAACGCATGTCCTTGTCGAAAACAACAAAAGCTTCGTTCCAACCCCCCCACCAAAGGAGCTTATCTACTAGCACTGTGGGTCGAGTGTATGAAACTAGCGAGTCAAAGTCGCAGATGCGATCCCATGTGGATATTATGGATTAACTTAAACAAAGAAATATGTAAAATGGCTTGACACAGCCCCAAAGGGCCAAAGCCGAACCTCTCTTACTCTCTTGGCTTGTGCGCTTCTAATTTTCGCACAAGAGAAAGGGACCTACAGCTTAACGTCGAATCCGAACGGTAGTTTGAGGTGCTTTTGCATGGCTAATTACTACAAAGCTGGCGCCAACAGCAGAGAGTGGTGACCGGGTGTAAAGTTTATTCAAAGAAAAAACTTTTGATTAGATGTTCCGAGGCGGGATCGAACCAACGACCTCTTGCACAGCGGTCGCGCACACCCGGCCGGTTTCGCTATATTACAAAGGAGTAAAATGGACTTATCTTAGATTTAAATTTTTCCCTTTATCTAAAAATTTTTTACTTGTACCTGTACGTACCGGTATACCGAAATAAAAACCCGCGTACCGTATCGAAACCGAAAACCGAAATAAATTAAAAACCGAAACGGAACCTTTAACCGAAACACTCATTTAGGGACGTATCGGAAACGGTACCGGAAACGAAAATCGTTTTGGTATTAATCCCTGGTTTTTAAGGCTTAACACTCGGCGAAATTAGAGACAATCCTTGAACAGAATGGCGATTTTTGACACTTTTCGGACTGCTTTACCTTCGAAAGTACGGGAAAACAACTTTTCAAACAGAGTCAAACCAAATTCGCTACATTATCTATAAGTTGAGGGGTTTTCGGTTGAGAATTGGCAAAATTAAGGGCGATCCTAGAACAGAAATGAGTTTTTGCCATTTTTTTTTAATACTTGACGCAACTTCAAAAGTCCGAAAAATAAATTCCCGCACAGATTCATGAAAAAATTGCGTCTTTATACTTAAGGACAGGCTATAAGTGTTGAGATTTGACAAAATTTCGGTCGATCAGAGAACAGAAATGAGTTTTTTAAACGTTTGGCGGACTGTCTTACCTTGGAAAGTTCGAAAAAAATTCGTTTCCGCGCAGATTTGAGAGCTTTTTTTACTTAAGAAGGGGCTTAAAGCTTGAGACTCGTCGAAATTAAGGACTATTCTTGAACAAAAATGCGGTTTGCTAGGTTTTCGGACTTCCACAACTTCGAAAGTTCGGAAAGAACTAACTTTCCAAGCCAAAATAAGCAACATTCGGGACGTTATCCATAAAAAAAATATATGTGTTTGGCATTTTTTAAAACTTCCACGCAGATTCATGAAAAAATTGCGTCTTAATACTTAAGGATATGCTTTAAATGTTGAGATTTGACAGAATTTCGGTCGATCCAAGAACAGAAATGAGTTTTTGAAACTGTCTTACCTTTGAAGATTTGGAAAAAATTCCTTCCCGTGAAGGAACGATCAGGACTTTCTGCGAAATCAGAAAGAGTCCCTTAAAAAAAATATAATAAATTGATAGTGAACCACTGAACTGAACCAGTTCTTATTTCCGATCGGTTTGCGTCCCTGATGAATCCATTTGCCATTTCAAAGGTAAAATACTCCATTTCTCAAATGGATCTTAGTGAGAAAACCTTTTGAGATTTTATTAAAAGCATTCTTTAAGTCAGATCTACTATGAGGTGGTTCAGAAAATGAGTTAGTGAATCAGTCATATATATTCAAACGGTAACAACAGTAGGTAGAGGAGCACTTGCAATATTTGGCCGTTCACAAGATTTCTTTTTGCCAGGGGGCAACGCACTGTGCCTAAGCAGCATCTGCGTTGGAGGGGTGGAAATGCGTTTAGCTGACGCAGAGGGGATCATGCTTGGCTGCCGTTGTTGCTGTTGTTGGGCTGCCCTGTCGTGGCCAGACAAGCACACGCGTTTGTATGTATTAATGTACGCCCTACCACCCTCCCAACCCTCGCTAAGTGTCCTTGCGCATAATGAAATTTCGTTTCAATCCCCTTTTCGGTAGGGTTAGGGAAAATCGATAAGCTTGGGCGGATCAGAAATGGAAATATGCGCAGTTGGCAAGCTGATGATGTGTGCTTTCCATACCTTTCACTTCATCTCTCTTACCAATTTTGGCCTTAAAATTTTCTCTCTTCTTCTGACCCACAAAAAAAAAAAAGAATAAATTTGCAAGCGAGAAAAAGAAAACCAGAAAGTTCCATTAATGAGAAATATTTTTGGCAGCCTCCAAATTTCAAGGCAAAGGGGGGAGTCGGTGATTGTGAGCATTCTTTTGAAAAGCACAGCCCCATCAATCACATAGAAAGAGGCAGGGAGAGCGAGAGAGAGAGATATGCATGCTAATGTGGCTTCGAGTTCGAATGAAAACGAAGCTCAGATTTAGAATCGGCATTGGGCGCAAAATCATAAGGGAAATCAAAGCGTACAGAAATAGCAAGCACACACACACACGCACCCACACAAAAGCTTTCGAAGTTGCCGACGAAAATTGTTGAAATCCAAAAGAAGAAAATACTGAATAATATATGTATGTATGTTTGTAATTCAATTACATATTGACTTCTGCTTGGTTTTTGTGGAATGGAATTCGAGTGAGCGGCATAAATTTTCACTTTGTGTTGCCAAAAACAACAACATCCAAACAAGTTTTGGGACTCGGCGGGTTCTGCTTCTTCTTCTTCTTCCTCTCTTTTTCAGCGAATATTTTCTTCGTCATGCGGCGCGGGCGGCGACGCCGGCAGAGCCACTGACTGACTGATATTGTGGTATTTTAGAAGCTTCAACGCAATTATGATGATTTTATTTCTGTGGTGGGTTTTTTCTTCTCGCTCTCAAACAAGTAATCATTAATTTTTTTTTCCAAAATCAAGTTTGGCAATTGTTAGACAAAAAAAATGGGAAAAAATTTATTAACTTTTATATGTAGAAAGTAGCAATTGGTGGGATATGCATACAAAACTACGCCACTTTGAGAGCTTAGCCTTTCTTGACACCTCTCCACTTCTACTTTTTGGAATTTCAATTGTCTGTCTAAATGTTTATTAACTTTGATATGCACATATGTATGTAAGTATGTCTGTATGTTTGTTCTCATGGTCATGGCGACTTGAAACACATCATAATTTTGAGCAGGGCTGTAGACCGATTCAAAGGTGAACACACATATTAAGAAAGTGCTTAGAAAAATGAATTAAAGCAGTGGTGCCCAATCAAGCTTTGCGCTTGTGTGCGTAGCAGAGAATCACGAAGTAAATGTCACAACAAAAGTAAATGGTAACTACGAACAAATGCCTCCTAAAAAAACAAAAAACCAAAACCCCCCCCCGGGGCCCACCCCCCCCCCCCCCGGGGGAAAAAAACACCACCCCCCCCCCCCCCCACCCCCCCCCCCAAAAAAAAAAAAAAAAAAAAAAAAAAAAAAAAAAAAAAACACCCCCCCCCCCCCCCCCCCCCCTTTTTAATTTCTGTCTCTCTATCTAACACTCACTGATACATTACTTCGGCAAGCGCTCGGTGTGAATAGCCGGGTGTGTTCGGCCTCCTGGGGCATGGCTGGGGAACACTGTTATAGAACATACCTTTTCTCTCTCTCTATGCGTGTGCCTACTGCGCCGTCAGAATTAAGAGTTCCTATCCAATGGGATAGGCTTTTGTCATTTTTGGCACCACTGAATTAAAGCATCAATGGGGTGATTTTTTAACAGCTATAGGAAAGTTTTCAAAAAAAAAAAAAAAATTCAGAAAAATGCATGAAATCTTTATTTGAATCGATGGTACGGTTTGAAGATTATTTCATGCAAATGTTGACCGTGACTGCGCCTCAAATGGTCCATCCGTAAGTCCATTTTTGTTTTTCAAATTTTTCGGTATCTCACGAATAAATGCTTCAATGTTGTCTTCCAATGCGTCAATTGAAGCGGGCTTGTCTGTATAAACACGAGCTTTAACATAGCCCCACAAAAAATAGTCTAAAGGCGTTAAATCGCACGATCTAGGCGGCCAATTGGCCCCTCCCGGACGAAAAAAAACATGTCGCAAGTCAAGCTCTTGCATTTTGGGCAAAAAAAAGTTGGATATCATCTCACGGTAGCGCTCACCATTCACAGTTACGTTACGATTCGCATCATCTTTGAAGAAGTACGGTCCAATGATGCCACCAGCCCATAAACCGCACCAAACTGTGACTTTTTCTGGATGCATTGGTAGCTCTTGCAATGCTTCTGGCTGATATTCACTCCAAAATCGACAATTCTGCTTATTTACGTACCCATTGAGCCAAAAATGAGCTTCGTCGCTGAACACAATTTTTCGGATAAAAAAAAGTGGATCTTCGGCCAACTTTCCAAGAGCCCATTCACCAAAAATTCTACGTTGCGGTAGGTCGTTCGGCTTCAATTCTTGCACCAGCTGTATTTTGAAAGGCTTCACACCTAAATCCTTCCGCAAAATTTTCCACGTTGTTGAGTAACAGAGGCCCAATTGCAGCGAACGGCGACGAATCGATAATTGATGGTCATCATTAACACTGGCCGATACAGCTGCGATATTTTCTTCAGTTCGCACTCTACGTAAGCGTGTTGGTGGTTTTATGTCCAACAATGTAAATTTGGTGCGAAATTTAGTCACAATAGCCCGAATAGCCGGTTCAGTGGGTCGATTAAACTGACCATAAAATGGAAGAAGCGCGCGATGAACTTTTTTAACAGAGCACGCATTTTGATAATAAAATTCAATAATTTGCAAGCGTTGTTCGTTTGTAAGACGATTCATGGTTAAATTATAGACCAAACTGAAGATGTTTGACAGTGAAACAAAACACGAAACGTGCGTGAGCTGTTTAAACCAGTGTTGCCAAAAAGATAATAGCTAAAAAACCCCCTGCTGAGAGAAATAAATAGTTGCACAAAGAGAATGGGCAAAAATACCGTTATTTTATCATTTCCCTTTTGATTTTTATGCACAGGGTGTCTTATTCAAGTGATTAGGAGTGTAAATCAGGCAGGCAAAATACCACTTTGGGGGAAAAACCCCAGCAACGACTCACAAGTACGCAGCGAGCTTTAACAGTTTATACCAGAGCAGGAAGAAATACATTCACATTTTTGCATTGTGTGTGTGAGCACGGAAAAATGTCCCTCTTTTCCAGTAGCAACGACTGCGACGCGAACACGTAACGCAGCGGAGCTTTAACAGTTTATACCGTGTGTGAGGAAGCACCGCTGCTGTGAGATTTTTCGTATGCACGCCAGATAGCAAGCTGCCGGCCCCTGGTATAAATTCACCTTGCACCTGACCAACTGCCGATTGACAATAACCTTTCCGTAAACCCTTAAGAAGCAGTTAATCTAACAAACGCCTGCTTCAAGTTCTTTCAATAGAAGTCATTTCTTTATCTTGTTTTTATTAGGGAAGTCGTTCTATTATCTATCTATGTATAGTAAGGAAACACTTCTAGCACCTCCATGATAGATTTCAGACTGCGATTCCAACTTTATAATTTGTATTGTACATGTAAAAGTGCAGTGCAGTAAGTGAAGTGCAATACTTAACTTAAAAACTGACTCAGCTTCTCATTTCTTGTATCGTATCCTGAAAGTTTTCTATGTAATTGGGAATACATCCAAATGATCTCATCAGCTATACATTGTGTTCATATATCCGAATAGAATAGAATAGGGCATTCCCGAAACCCCCTTGCTAATAAAACTTTCAAACGATCAGCAGATTAGTCAGAGATCAGCATCCCAGATCACATGCTTGCTGAAAGTTGTTTCCCCTTCGCGTAGGCGTCTCGTTTGAGTGTTGTCAACGCATTCCATGACACGTTTAAGGGCGGATCAAGCGCGTTAAAATCCAACACCTGTCGCTAGCTAGGCACCTATGCACCTACATATTTACAAATGTAGCTACGAAATATCTGTACATATATGCACTTGGATAGTTCTAGAGGTTCTCCTAGCTTTAGCTTGGTGTGGTGGCATCCATTGAAGGGCTTCGTTTTCGTTGTGAAGTACACGTCAACGTCAACAAACAAAATAATATGGAATGAGATAGCACCTAATGTCTACAACTTACTTGGATACATACTTACATACAAACAAGCATACTTACACATATAGTTAGCCAGCATGTAAAAATAGTTCTAGGGCATGAAATAGAGAGAGAGAACGAGGGAGACTAGATTCAGGGCCTGCAGTTTTTATGCATTTATGACACAAATAAAAGCTACTCGGCTCTCTTTCGCAGGAAGCCAGTGCAAGTGGGTCGAGCGGGTCGGGAGTGGGGAGTAGATTGAGTGCATGCGCACCATTCAAGAAATTGCAATGCACTTGTCGCCCCACACGCGCACTAACACCAATGCACACACATACATAAAATGCTGCCCACATATATATGTACACTAGCATTAACTTTTCCAATGACGTCAATCGCCATCGCCGTGTGCTGTAAAGTAAACTTTTGCTAGCATTGTCGAACTCGTTTCAATTTTTGCATGCATCAAACCGAAGTTGAAAGTTTATTTAAGTTGCCTTCGAGTTCGTTTTTGGACCAAGTGGCGCCATCTGTTGGCCAAAATTTTGTTCGCTTTAGCTGTGTTTTTTTTTGGAGCATTGCTCTGCTTCTGCTTCAAAGAACCGTACAGCACGAACCAAGCCGAAGCTTTAACGACGCTCCCCATGTAAATACAATGAACATGCTTATGTGTGTGTGTGTGTGATTTTCTGTTTGTCGTGTGGGTGGGGATCTTTTGTTTTGCTTGTTTGCTCTTCTCTAATTGTGGGAGCATGTGTGTTTTCATTAGGGGTGGTCGCGTGCCTATTTTTTGCGGTGATGCGTAATCGAGGGTATTTAGAGATAATTAGCAGTATACATCAACTATTTTGTGTGCCAGGGGAAATAATTAAAGAATAAGGATAGTTTTCCTTAATTTGAATTTTTCACCCTTCTCACAAAAGTTATTTCGCGCATAAAACTTACTAACCAAATATTATATATATCTTTTAATTAATAAGGTTTTAGAGATGCAATTTCAAAAATTGTGCAACCAATAGAAAATAAATAAAACGGCTATTTTCTTGAAACAGCTGTTTGGCAGCAGCTTGTTAGTATAGAAACAGACGGACAGGACTTAGTCAACTCAACTCGTCGTGCTAATCAAGAATATACATATCAGAGACCTGCAACAAGCCTCTAATGTTCGATCACACTCTTGCGTTTACTTGGCTTGGTTGGACTCGTCGCCTTGGTTCGACACACTCGAAATGATCGCAAGCGCATTGAGTCAGAACGAGTAAGCTGTTTGCTTCAAGCTTTTCATAGCACGAGTCAAAATAAGCATTTTCCGCACTAAAATCTTGTTTACTCGCACGCGCAACAGAATTTACTCGTACGTACTCTGTTGGTTGACGGCGAGCTTCGACAAGCCTCTTATGCAATTGTTGTTGTCTTTTGAAAACTTCAAACAACAATATGCCACAAGAAGGAAAGAGCAAGCGAATGCAAAAAATAGGCCATCATGCTATCTCTTTTGCTCTCAAAAATTGTTGTTTTTTTGTGTGCTTCTGGCGATTGTGTACAAGCGTTGATCGTTACAGCTCGCAGCAGATTTTTGACTTCGGCCGAAGCTAGGAGTAATCGCGAGAATTTGCACTGAACGAACTTTACTCATGGCGGCTCGCATCAGAACTTCGATTTTGTAACAAGGGACTTTGCGTCGACTCGCTGCCGAAGCGCTGAGTCAACTTGAGTATGAGTAAGGGCAATACTCGAGTTAGACAAGCCTTGAGCGCTTAGCGATTGTACTCCTGGCGGCTCGATGCAGTTCTCTGATACATGTAAGTATACTTTGTGCGGTCGAAGATGCTTCCTTTTTTGCGTTTCTAACATCCGGACAATTTTATTAAACCCTCTGCAGTGGAACGAGGGTGTTGACTCCATTTAGTCATCCATTTGAAACTATTGAGTATCATTTTTTCCTTAATACTTCTAATATCAAGTTGATAATTTCTAAAGTATTAAAATGCTCCTATCATTTTGATTTTAATTATTATTTTGATGCTAGATTTGATTAAGTATGCGCCGAATTTGCCGCGTTCGTCAAATTCGCCCAACAATATTGTGACTAAAAATTGTCGGTAGAAATTGAACGTGTAATCCCATGATTAGTAGAAATATGAAAATTTGAGCTCGATTGCTTCAAAACTGAAAGACTATGAAACTTTGGAGAACGTTTGGTCGCTTGCCCGCGAAGGCTTCCAAGTAGAAGAAATGGTAGGAAAATGGTCAAAAAACCGCGAAATTTGCAAAATTATACCGCTCATACGATTGCAAAGAAAATTTGGGAATGGTTTAACGATTGCCCGGGAAGGTTTCTTGGTTGATAAAATTGGCGGATAACGGTCCAAAAACCGCGAAAATTGCAAAATTTACGTTTTCGCTAAAACTTTGGGAAATTGAAGAAGAAACTGCGAAATTTGAAACATGTTCGATTGTTATGAAACTTTGGAGAATGTTTGGACACTTGCCCGCGAAGGATTCTGATTTGAAGAAATGTGCGGGAAATAGTCCAAAAACCGCGAAAATTTAAAAACTATACCGTTCATCCGATTGCGATGAAATTTTGGTCAATGGTTGGACGCTTGGCCGTGATGGTTTCTAAGGTCCAAAAATCGCGAAATTTGCAAAATAACATTATGAGTATTTATGAAAGCGCTTAGTGCTTATATTACAATGCAAGCGTTGGTAAATGGAAGCTGAAGATTACACGGTCCAAAATATTGCGAAATTTGCACGTTTTTGATTTGAGCCTGGATTATTCTGAAGATTTGATGGAAAAAGTCACGATTTTTGCAAAATATTCGTGAGATTAGATAATCGTGAAGATGGTTAAATAGAGAAAAAGAACGAACGGTCGAAAATGTTTATGGCGACTTGCAGCCAACACTAGCTTGAATACAGTCGCTCTCAAAAGAAACATAAGGACCCGGGCGACGCCGGGTATTCAGCTAGTTCTTTATAAAAAATGATTAATATAAAATATTTTTTGAGTCATGCGCTGCAATGAACCGAAGAAATTTCGAAAAAAAAAGCTGGCAGTCTGCCAGTGTACCGGAACGCAACCTAAGGTCCGATTTCTCATCTTCTGTCTGTTATATAAGCTTACTAATAACAAAGTAATATCTAAGTTTATCTGACATATTGCAGCTATCTAAAAGATCGGAAATCTGGCCTAAGTTGATAGTTTACCTGACGTACAGCAACTATTAAGAAGATAAGAAGTTTTCTAATTTTTAAAACTAATTAGAGCACTCCGTTAAAGGTTACTGCTTGATCGGCCTTTATAGTGCTCGAATAAGAAAGTTTTGGGAAAAATTTCTTATCTAAATTGTTGCCATAGTGCATATTTGAAGTTCTGTTTATTAAAAAAAATCCAAGTACATAAACGGAGGTCAATTTAAGATTAGTAGTTTAAATATTAACAAAAAAAAAACATTTTAAATGGCCCACCCTATTTTTTATTTAAATTTTAAAAGTATGTCAAAATGATCGTGACACTCTAATGTGTGTGCATCTCTAGCTTGCATAAGCTGGAGCTATTGCTGCGCTGGTGCTAGAGTAAGGGGTGCGTTTGTTGGCTTTCAAGGGGGCGTGTGCTATATTCTGACTTATGTACAGCTATAATTATATGTATGTATGTATGCTTGTATATGTATATGAACTATGGTAAGTGCACACGACGACCTCGAGTCTTCAACTCGCTCAACTGTGCGTTACGTGTTTGGATCGATTTTTCAGACAATGCCAATGGAGTGGGGCTGTACGAGGGCTTATCAAATGGCAAACAAACATTTTGGCTGATCGTTATCAATGATTTTTGCTTTAGCTTCAATTATGCACACAACTCGGTTAATTCTCGTTTGGAGCTGGGATATGCAACTATTTTAATGAGTTTAACCTTGAGGCTCATGAATGCCAATTAGTTTGATACATATACATATGTACGTACATACATATTATACATTGCATAGAATTGCCATTACTCCGCGTCACGTAAGCTTTTACCCGCCTTGGGTCCCTGTAAATTAGTCGCTTTGTATGCGAATGCTAGAGTCGCGCACTCCCACTTCCGCGCCCAAGCAGTTGGCAATTCAGTCACTTTCGCAAAATCAAAAACTGCAGCTCATTTGTATTGCTTTCCAAAATGTTTTTTTTTTTGAAGTATTGAAAAGATTTCACAGGTTTGCAAGTTTGTGTACCATAGGAAACTATTCTTATGTATTTTTGGGCGCTCTATTCAAATTAACTGTACGAATTCTTCCAGAAAACGTGTGTTGAGCGAGGCTTGGTCACACTCTTGGGCCATGCAGCCTCATTAAGAGACCTGTGCAAACCAAATAGGGTCTTATGAACCCAGAAAAAGGAAAGTTACCAATTTGTATACCCTTGCAGAGGATATTATAAAATTGTGCGGATGTTTGTAACGCATTGAAGGAAGCATCTCCGACCACATAAAGTATATATATTCTTGATCAGCACGACGAGCTGAGTTGATTTAGCCCTGTCCGTCTGTCCGTTCGTCCGTCCGTCCGTCTGTCTGTTTCTATGCTATCTCTTTCGTCAGTTTGAAGGCTATTCTCACCAAACTTTGCATGAAGTCTTTTGGTACAAATACGCTGCACATTTGTCGGAATCAGCCGGATCGGATGACTGTAGCATATAGCTGTCATAGGAACGATTGGACGATAAAGTAGTTTTAGTGAGAAAAACTTTTTTGTTTTCAATGGAAACGCCTCCAAACTTCGTATTTCTTAGTTTACTATGCTTTTCCATGATTCTACCATATTTGGTCGAAATCGGACATCTATATAGTATAGCTGTCATAGAAAAGTAGAGTATTCTTAGTTAAAAAAACTTTTTTGATTTCGATGGAAATGTCCTCAAAATAAGCATGTATTAGTTTTATATGCGCTCACACGATTCTACAAAGTTTTGTCAAAATTGGATGACTACAGCATATAGCTGCAGTATGAATGATCGATCGAAAAAGAAGTTGTAGTGTGAAAAACTTTTTTGTTTTAATTGGGATCGCTTCCAAATCGGATATCTGTCTAGTATAAGTACTAAAACAAAATTAATGTAATATTTGGTAATAAGTACAAATTTCAAATATTTAAATTAAGATCGTACCTAAAAGTTGCCTGATATTTATCTCCAAATCGCCTGTGTTTGTGCCATGTTCAAATTTAGCGCGCACTTTTATCTGGTCTAATTTAACAAAATCAATAGACCGGCCTTTGGCTTAAGTGTAAGTGAGATAGCAAGTCTATCTAGACTAAAGATGCGCGATGTTCGCGATTGTCCCGCATAGGCACGCACGCACGAATTGGTCACAACAAACACACTGCCTATGCTTCGTGAGAGACGTATTCGTGCGTGATTGCGACTGCGGGACCATCGCGTACCGCTCACTTCTCTAGTTGAGACACTAAGGAAAACAGCGTTGCCAGTGCATTGCAAAATGTTGGATTTCAATAAATAAAAAATTGTCAACTACATTAACAACGTCTCTTAAGACATTCCACCTAACAACCAGCTACTTCTCTGCATTGTTTCCAATTCTTTATGCCTGACATTTTATAAACTTAGATTTGCAGTCATCTGGCAGCACCAACGAAAATGGCGAACACGAGCCACTCTGCGATGAACGACGAGCTGAAAAAATAATTGTTAAATTCCGTTTTGCGGGGTCAAGATCGAATGCAATCGACTAATTTAAACAAAATACAAATATGAAACGAGTTCAAAGTGCAACAGCAACAACAACAAATAGCAAGTGCAATATTTAAAGTTTGCCAATTACGAAAAACCAATTGCGGTGCGTGCGAGTGCGACGAGTGAGAACAGAGTGTAGATAGAGAGAAAAAAACATAGTACAATACATATGTACCAGTGTATATAAGTATGTACATTTATTCGGTGGACGAACAAGAAAATTAATAAAGCAAAAACGCTAACTGGCGGTAAATTCACGCATGTGTGTGTTTCTGTGTGCGTATTTGAAACAACAACAAAAGCAACAATTACACAGGCGTCATCCAGTGCGTGCACTGAGGCTACGTAAGACGTAAGCGGCATCAAAACACACACACTACCAAACCAACTAAACTACTCTGTTGACGTATGCGTGCGTTTGGCGAATTATGCAAAAGAGCAACAAATTGGAAGCGGGCGGCTGAGCAGCGCTGAGGCGAAGAACTGCAGCACAATTCAAATATAAATAGCAAAAAGGTAAAGAACAACTATAAATACAAGTTGGCCGCAAATTTGTTTGATAAAAACTAAAATAAAACACATTTCAATTGGGTTCAATTGTCGACGTTGCTAGCTTAGCTTTTACATTTGGCGTGGGGGGGGGGGGGTGGTCGCCCACTTGCACTTTTGATTCTCCCCCCTGCTCTCGTTCTCGCTCATTCACTTTGTGTCGCTCTCTCGCACAGTATTTGCAAGCTAACAAGAACAATAATAATCAAAACAAAAATGTTTAAAATCCATTTTCTTTGGCTTCTCCTCACCCACCACCTCTCACTCTCATTTGGCAGCAGCGGCGCTTTCGTCTTCTTCTTTATGAACTGCTATATGTACACACCTACACACACACACATGCTGTAGCATCGGACAATCAGCTGTCTCGCTTGCTCGTGTGACAACGCAACGAAAACGAAGTTGCCTATGCAAAAACAACAGTGGGAGTAATTGCATTAGTTTTGGCAAATATTTTGAACTAGATAAATACCCATTGGAGACCTGGGAACAATTTTAATTTTGAGCCTTTCAAAAAATTCTGCCATATTTGTCTTGCGAAGCAGCTCTGATTAAAACCGATGCTGATTAATTCTGATTGAAATGGCTTAAGCGGGCTCGAAACACGGTATGAAACTGGAAAAGAATCGGGACAAAAAAAATTTGTAATTTCTGCAGGTCAGTTATTCATTTTGTCCCAGTGTGCAATTTTTAGTACCGCAAGAGAGTTACGTGATATGGTCAAAGCACCATTGGGCGGCTATCTTCAAAACTAAAATTAAAACTCCATACAGTAGTATTGGTCAGTTTGCTGCATTGATTCTAGATAAGATCAGGTTGCTGAAAGCGCCTTCGATATCTAAGAGGGAGAGCTATAGTTTTTGTTTACTGTTAAGGGATCTTTCTATGACAGATGATCGAATGAAGAGCCGTTTTTACTTCTTTCTGGTAGGCGTGCAGGGAGCTTGCGAGCTTTCGATATTTAAAATACATAGCAATTCTGTAGAATAAGCAGGTCTATTAAAGTAATGTAGATGTCTTGTGACAAATGTTAATCTCTTTCTCACTGATCTTAAAATCTAGAGAAATTGTGTAGTAGGCTCAGTCTGGGGACTCGAGCCCGTTTGACAGTCTCAGTTCCGGTTTTCTGACTGGTTCCTTAACTAATCAAACATAAGGTTTTGGTTCGAAGCTTGGTAAAAAAAAATAGACAGATTTTTAATGGGGGGTGTCCTGGAAATCTCTAGAGATTTTGGCTTCGGTTGGTTTGCAAATCGATCGAAAAATCCGTCGGTGTCCCAGAACTTGGAGAGATTTCATTTTCCTATTAAAAAGTCTAGTTAGAAGGTGTGTGTATAAGATTATAATCCAACTACAAAAACAGGGCTGCGTCGCTCGCAAATAATTGATAACAGATTCTGTTCATAGCTGTATTGAAAAAAACCACCTTTTTTGTGAATTTTTTTCAGAAGTATGGATTGGGCAAATTTGTTCAAACCTTTTGTACATTATTAAGTATACTTTTATCAATATTCTGACATTTTTTCATGTGAAAATATTGAAAATCCAGCCGGTGTCAGAGCTTTTCAAAAAACGTTAAAAAAGCAATTTGCGGTGTTCACTATATCTTGGTCGAAAATTATCCGAAAATCAAAAACCATTAAAATTTACTTAAAGTATCATCAAATCCTCCCCCCAACGATCTGGCCATCTAAAGTGAAAATTGCTATTTTCGACGAAAAATTCTGCCATTTTGCGGGTGGAAAACCCCCTTCAGGTATGTTTCATACGTAGAAAATGTGTTCAACGTTTCAAATCAATCGGTCAAGTAGTTTTTAAATGGGAGTGAACACGGAGTTTCAAAACGTAGAGAAAAATGAAGAGTTTTGCTTAAGTCGACTTAAAATTTTGTGAAGATATTCTTGAAATGGTTAACAATAAGATAAAAAAAATTAGATATTTCGACAGTGCCAAACCCTTACCCTTGTTAGGCAAGATAAACTTTAGTGTACCAAGTCAGATGCTTAGATCTTTTCAAACCTATTCCCACCAATTTTCCCGAAACAACTATTCCCTTCATGAACCTCTAAGTAGAGCCCTTGGAAACTTTAACACCTTGCCCGTTAGTATGCGCTGTGAACTCGACTCCAACAAATCGTTCATCAAGGTACTGCTAGAATAGTGTTTTTGCTCCATGAGGCATTAAATTTTAAGCCTGTGTAGAGTTTGCAAGTTCTTAAAAAGAGTGCGAGTCTTTGATTTGTCTTAAAAAACGAGAAAGATAGTCGGTCAAGCCCGACTATAACATACTCTGTACCTGTGAAGTGCCAATAATTGTTTGTTTTCCTTATTACTCGAATATCGTTCATACAATCTTTAAAATTCCTTCGGCGGATCGATAACGAATGCCGAATACTAAATATGTCGAATTTTCTATCTATAAAACTGTGGCAGATATGACGTTTTTTCGATATTGCAGGTGTGGCCAAAATTTAAAATAAACTTGATCTGGCTGCTAGTATAAGAAACATATGTTCCATACATGTCAAACCTCTATCTCTTACCATCTCTGAGATCTGGTTGTTCATACGGACAGACGGACAGACAGACTTACGGACGGACACTTTTGCACAATCTTAATATACTCTCTGTTAACCAACCGCCTTTTAATTTTTTTGCTCCAGTTCAGGTTCGGCCGGGAAAAAATTGTTTGCTCCGGTTCGCGTTCGGTTTCGAACCGGTTTGCAGCCCTGGTTTAAACTTATTCGAAAAAGAGTCAAAAATAAATCATATTGTATCTTATTGATGGCTTGTCAGCTGTTAAAGCTCACTGAGTACATACAAGGTGTGTTCAAAGTAAAAGGTGAATTTTGAATTTTTTTGAAAAGTACTTATTTATTCATCAATATCCATTTTGTCCCCTTCAAAGTAATCGCCCTCGGACATAATACACTTGTGCCAACGCTTTTTTCAATCCTCAAAGCACTTCTGAAATGCGAATGCGCCATCAGCTCGTTCTTCGATTCTGACTTAATCTCAATAATTGTGGCAAAACGCTTTCGTTTCATTGGTCTTTTCAGTTTGGGGAATAGGAAAAAGTCGCAGGGAGCCAAATCTGGTGAATACGGTGGTTGAGGCATGATAACGGTGTTGTTTTTGGCCAAAAAATCACGAACAAGCATTGATGTGTGAGCATTATCGTCATGCAGAATCGACGATTTGTTTTTCCACAATTCCGATCGTTTGAGCCGTATTGCGTCGCATCGTATGATTATAATCGTAGCACCGACAAATTTTAATTAATACTATAAATGTGAAACGGCTGAAAGAAATCCGTTATATAACCTTGAAGGACATAGTTATAAAACGGATTTCTTTCAGGACATAGGCTCTTTAACATTTAATTAAGCGGACCGAAAACCGCGAAATTTTCAAAATATTCAAATAAGAATTTCTGAATGATATGTTCATGAACACCAAATGGTCCAAAATATCGCGAAATTTGCCAATTTTTCATATGATTCCAGGTTAGAACCAAAATTTGAAAGATGCAAATTTTAGACGAATAATTAGAAGATGTAGATTGAACAACCCAAGGTATATCGCGAAATTTTCAGATGAAAGGGATTGATATTTTGATTCTAATTCTAGTCCAAAATATACCGAAATGTTCAATTTTTTATATGAGTGCAGTTTATTACGAATATTTCGTAGATGACAATTGTGAGCTGGTAAATAGGAAGTGTTGATTAGACGGCCAAAAAAATCTCAAACTTTTAAAATTCAGATCAGGTAATTTTATTATTTTAAATACAAGGTGGGCCAAAAGAAGTCACCCGGGCCAAAAGAAGTCACCCTATTGGAAGATGCTCTTATTTTTACAAATAGCCGCCAAAGTCAGATCTGTTTTGACATTTGTGGACTAGACAGAGTTAGAATATATATAATATTTACCTCTTTATATTTTTCCTTAGAATCTAAGGCTTAGATATTATTTTTTCAGCAATGTTATTAATAGATTTCTTTTGAATTTGCAACAAGATAACTCTTAGCTAATGCTACAAAATCAAAACAGAAATGATTAAAACGGTGCGGTTCATACGATGCTACGATGCCGAATTGACAGCTAGGTATTTGCTATCATTTGTAATCGTACTTGGCGAGTTCTACTCCATTACTATTATACTTACTCGTGAAGGTCTCTAGTATACACTATCCTTAATATACTCGTATATAGCGGAGATAATTGCAAACGATTTGGTTTTCAATCTAACCATAACGTGTCTAGTGTGCCTTACCTGAGAACTAATTCACCCATCTCAGATCTTTGTAAAAAGCACACAGAACCATATAAACAACGCTATACAAATACATATGCAGGAGGAACAAAAGTGAAAAAGCCTCACACACGCACACACTTACTCTTGTACACACCGCTTGGCAAACGACAAGCAAGGCAAAAGAAGAAGGCTCCAAAGAGGCGGCAAGTTGGCGACTCTCAACGTTGGGAGCAATGGGGAGGGACAAAAACAAAAGTCGCGATTGTTAACAGTCTCTCCCTCACTTTTTTCTCTCCCGCCCTCCACTTAAACTTTTGAGTGGGTGCCTTGTGCCTGTTCTTCGTTTTGTTTTGCTCACTGATAATTTGATGAGCTTAAAATAAAAACATTTCTGATTGAAAAACGCAACTTGTTAGATTTTGGCTTTGAGGTTTCATTAAGGACTATGTGTCCGTCCATGCATTGAACGATATGTGCCTATGTCGTTGCAACTGCATCTGCAGCAACAGCGAGTCGAGGATGACTTTGTATGCACTTGGCAGTCGTGTGCTTGTTGCTCCCCCTTCCCCCTTGCATCTCTGCACGTCGCCAAGTGGTTGGCTCCAACAGCAAAAGCATCCATTCTCCATCCTTTTAACATTCCTATTTCTCTTTTTTGACAATGCCCACCAACTACTAGGCCCCCGGTACGACGACGTGCCATTGAAACCGTAAAAAGAACTAAAAAAAAAAAATGTGTAAGCCCAAGTCAAACTGAAACTGGTTTCGGTTTTCTTTCTTTGGTCAGGCGAGCATTTTACATGAAAATGCGCAAAACTAAAAACTTTTCTGAATTGAAGCCTCGGCATTGGCAATGGGCGCAAAAAAAAATACAACAACTACGACAACTGAAACCGAAATGGCTTTTTCGGCCTATGCGCTACAATCGATGGGTTGTATGAGACCAGAGCAGAAGTTGGCCGGAATGGAAATGGGGAAACTTCGTCCAAGTTTTTTCCTTCTTGAAAGCAAGTGTTAATAGCTTCTAGGCTTAAATTTGTTTTCTGGGAACATTTGCTTTGCGCCAAGTTTTCACTTTGTGGGGGCTAATTGATTGTCGACTTTGGCCAACCACATATTCTACCTGTATTGGCATAGTTTCTCTGCTCACTGCACAATGGACGACCGACTGTGGCTCCTTTTACATCCAGGCAGCAGGTTGGTGGTATCTGCGTTGCCCCCCAACAGCGACTGCTGTTCCTCGGTCGGTCAGTTGCGTCTGGCCTAGCAGTTTGAGTGGAAGCTGGAAACGGTCAACGGTTGGCTATTCAAAAGGTTCAAAGTAGAAATCAAATAAATATTAAATGATGACTTTAACAACAGCAGAAAAAGGTGCATTCTATTTGTATGTGTGTGATGCTTCTTATACAACTTTCCTAATGCGGTATTCCCGCTCTTGCTTGGTATTTACAGCAGCAACGACAGCCTTGAGCCATCACCACCCAACAACCACACAAGAAGCAGAGAAGTAGAAGTGGTAACCTCTTCCACCTCCAAAATGGCTGCCGTACGTGGACATCAATATTTCAGCCTACGCTGGAATAACTATCAGAACACAATGACCTCAGTGTTTCAACAGTTGCGCGAGGATCTATCCTTTGTCGATGTGACCTTGTCCTGTGAGCACGGTTCCCTCAAGGCGCACAAGGTAAGCATCATCGCATATCAAATTTGGAATCATTTAACTAATTATATTTCCCTAGGTTGTGCTCTCCGCCTGTTCAACGTATTTCCAAAAGCTTTTGCTCGAGAATCCTTGTAAACATCCCACAATCATTCTACCTGCTGATATCATCTTCACAGATCTGAAAACAATCATTGATTTTGTTTATCGCGGTGAAATCGATGTTACCGAATCGGAACTACAGGTAAGCGATTTGATAAAAATGAAAGAGAGTGATAAGTGAGGGTAGGGTAAAGATATAGGTGGAGTTACATCAATGTTATGTAGATTGAAAGAGTCATTCTATAGATAACATAATACTTCATTGAATTATACATAAAGTAGATGTCCCGACGAAACTAGTACCGCCTAAAGTCCCAGACGGACTGACGACGTAACGAGCAGTTTTATACAAAAATTGAAAGAAGAAGAAGCAGCCGTAACGATTTCCTTGCACTTTACGTTTATGAACAGTCAATGTAGCGATACCTTTTAGCTGGTGGTAGTTGGAATGAATGCAGAGTACCAATGATTTGATTCTGAAATACATAGTTGAAGTCATCAGCATCTTTGTTCTTAGTCGTTCTCACTCTACCATTTGTTAATGATGTTCGGGAATACTTTGTAGATGAGCTCGCCTTTTGATGAGACAAATTTTCAAAAATTCGGAGGTAACGAAATCAACCCGCTCCATTTGTCGGCAGAAACACGAACATTACCGATTGGCAGCAATTGCTAGGAGAAATCTTGAGCAGTTGGATAGTTTAGTAACGCAACTCCATGTTTGACGTCATCTAAAGTTTCTTCACATAGCGCCACAGATTGGATGATTTGAGGCAAGAGTTTGTTTTATCAACAGCAGTCAATCTTGGAATGACCGGCAGCGCTCAGCAGAAATCGTTAGACAGTCAAACCATTGCGCCTCCAAAACATCTCGCGTTATTGCGCTAAATGCTTTCAATGCGCGATTGTGCGCCATTGTGCACTCATCCCAAATGATGATTTTAGACGCTACTAAAACTTTGGCCATTGAGCAGTTTTTCGCAATGTTTCATGTCATGCTGTTCAATAGCATGAAGGTTTAACGGCAATTTTGCCGCTGTATCAGCTAATCGGCATCCTTCTAACAATGTATCCTCTATTCCAGAAGAAGCAATTGCTACCGCATTGTAGGATCTCGCACGAACAGTGTCCAAAATCAATGGCATGAGGAATGTTTTCCCAGTTCCATCGGGGGCGTCCCAGAAAATTAAGCCACCATTTCCAATATCAATTGCCTTCTTTTATCATAGACTTTCCTCAGTCGGGGGTTTAACAGGGGCACCATTCGTTTGAACTGATTGGTTGAATTCGTCTATCAAAAATATTCCTAATAAAACAAACTTATATAACTAAAATTTTTAAATTACGCGGTCTTTTGGACCTTTTAAATATATTTTAATAGTTATTCTGTTATGCGGGGCGGATACAACAACAATTCAAAGAAATTAAAGATCCATCCAGCTGATCTCGAGTTAAAAATGGTGTAACTAAACCTTCCTTATTTTATATATGTATATATATATTGAAGATAGATATCAGAGATTAAAACCGAAACGAGTTGCGGATATACTAGGGATATGGGATGATACAGTAAAATATACATATGCCTATACATCGCCTTTCGTCTTCCATTTGCATCGATCTTGGCCAGCTCGCTCTTGGGTTTCACGATCAAGCAATTCCTGATTTTCCTTAGAGCTTTCTTTTAAAATTTTCGCTTCGCCCTAATTGAGGTACAGTGGGGGTTTTGCAAGTTGGGTGCATATTGTATATTTAATATATGAAGTACCCTCCCATTTTCTTTTAGCTTAGTATTTAAGGATAAGAAATCAATGGTCCTTGTGAATCTTAATTATTAACAGTTAATCCTACGTTAAAAAGACATGCTTGCTGATGACATGATCGGGGATGTCCCAGAAGTCTCAATAGATTTTCATTTCATTGGCTACAAAATGCTAGGTTACCAGATTAGATGACAAATGTTGAGAGATTTGAAACCGACTGGTCAAGGCCAAGTAAATTAAATGCGTACGATTTTCCTTCCCTATAATCAAGAAGCCGACATTATTCTTATCTCTTTACATATAAAGTTCTCATAAATTAGTTCAAAATCCAATCGCATATGCGAAAATATCTAGAGATTTCTGGGACCCCCCATTACAGTAGTGCTTGGGCCATCTATTGTGAAATATAGGTAGGTCTTGTCATTCCTAATGCAAACTTTTGACTAGTTAAAGAGAACAAATTTCAGAAAAGTGCCCTTATCCGATGATAAATTGGTCTCTGTTTGCTGTTTAGAAACAATAGCGCACTGCGCATCTTTGATATTCTAAGGCGGCTTTGCTTCGATAATTTAAAGGTGTAGTGCGGTATATCAAACTGAATATATAGATATAGCCATGTCCATCTGTCTGTATGAACACCTAGATGGTCGCTTTTGATTTCCTGGTGTAGCGAGTAACTTCTATCGAAAGCTGACCCAAATGTAAAAAAACGATTGAGTGGCCCTGGATTTTGTGTGTGTGTTTCAGACCTAGGATTACATTAAATTCTCGCGCATGGGAAAAGGCACTTCTTGTTGCGCTTCCTTATAGTGTTATTGATTACTCTCATGTGTGTTATGCCTGGGTTTATACTGCGTCACATTTTAGTGTCACAGTGTAAATTCATATTGAGCTGGGACACTGAAACGTGACACTCTGTGACGCAGTGTGAAGCCAGCATTATATAGTTTGTGACAGCTTTGTCACTCACATTATAGCTTTTGTCCAGCGCACGATATGATTTGGCTGTGCGACCCACAATTACAGCCTTTTATTTGGCTCTTACTTCAGAACGTTGTATGTGTCATCTTTTTCCGGATCCAGGTTAAATCTCTACTTATTATATCCGTTAATCGTAGGGTTTACTAAAGTCGTGCTTGTGTATGTAAAGGGCAGAAGGAAGCATTTTCGACCACAGAAAGTATATATATTCCTAATCATCATCAACAGCCGAGTCGATATAGCCATGCCCGTCTGTCTGTGTGAACACCTAGATCTCGGAGACTAGAATTTTGTACGTAGATTCCTATAGTCTGTTCGCAGATCAATTTTATTTCAAATTTTTTCCCCGCTCCCGCAATTAAAAATGTTGAATAACTCTTACAATTTGGAAGATATCAAGCTCATATAGTAGTAGCAAGCTCATATATAGTAGTGTTTGTGCCCAATATATACAATCTCTAAAATATCCATATAAATCTGATAATAAATGGCAGAGTTATAAAGGTTAATGAAAACGCTGCATACTTTTTTGAGCTGCATGCGCTGTCTGTTTATATAAAGTTGAAATGATTACATTAATGTTAATGCTCGGTTAATTAACATAAGGAAAGGACTAAACATAAGGAAAGGCTTACTAGACAAATGGAGAAACTATTTCTCTAACCTGCTGGGAGGTGATGACGAACACAATGCCGCCTCTGGGGAAGTAGCGACACCACCAATCGATAACATAGAGATAGAGTCGCCGGACCATAATGAAGTCTTGTTAGCCATAAAAAGCATAACAAATCTGCTGGCGCTGATGAGCTGCCTGCTGAATTGTTCAAGGCTGGCGGTGAGGAGCTGGTAAGGTGCATGCACCAACTCCTATGCAGAGTATGGTCCGAAGAAAGCATGCCCGAAAATTAGAACCTAAGTGTACTCTGTCCAATATTTAAAAAAGGAGACCCTGCGGTTTTCGCCAATTACCGCGGGATCAGTCTCCTTCCCATCGCATATAAGGTTCTATCATGCATCCTTTGTGAACGTCTAAAACCGAGAATAAGTGAACTGATTGAACCTTATCAGTGTGGCTTTAGACCTGGCAAATCCACCAGGGACCAGATATTCACATTGCGACAAATCCTGGAGAAGACCCAAGAGAGAAATATCGACACCCACCGTTTTTTGTTGACTACAAAGCCGCCTTTGACACGCCGATAAGGTCAAAGTTCTTTGAAGCCCTGTCTACCTTTGGTATGCCAGGACACTGACCCAGTCAAGCTCATAAAACAACAGCGGCTGCGCTGGATAGGACATGTTACCCGTATGGATGATAACGCTTCAGCAAAGCGTGTGTACAATCGGCATGCGATCGAGTTGGGAGGCATTCCCCCGGCGGGTCGACCAAAGCGGAGATGGCGCGACCAGGTGCAGGGAGACATTGCGAAGCTGGGAATGTCCTTCTGTGCATTATATAGAAAGCTCATCTTTTGTGTTGTGCATGCAGGAATAGTACCTTTACTTTTTCAATAATATTTATCTGCCATTCTTTCTTGAAACTTTGTGATTGCCTTTGGAATAATATTAGTATGTCATTCCGCGTAATCGTTTTTCGACTCGGTTTTGATCTCTGCTTAGAACTTAAATGATTTTGCATTTGGGCAAAATCATACATCTATATCCTATGTATCGGTCTGATCTGTTTGCCTACTTGTTATACACTTGTTGATGGTACATTAAATTTTATACGCTTGATTAGCATGACGAGCTGAGTTGATTTACCCATGACACCGGACATGGTATCTCCTCGGTCAGATTAGTACAAATACGCTGCATATTTGTCGGAGACGGCGGGATCTTATGACGATCGGTTGAAAGCTAGTTCTAATAGGAAATCCCTATTATTTTTTCAATGGAAACATCTTTAGACTTCGTGTTTATTACATATGTGACTGTTTGTATGACTTGAATACTAAGTAAGTTTTTTATTTTTTTACGGAAAAACTATGCTTTCGTATAACGATTGCCATTCTAGCAGCCTTCTCTCTATGCCGGCGATGCCATAACTGCTAGGGTATTCCAAAGCAGCATAAGTGCAAAACTGACAGCAGAAAGACAACGCCGTAACAGACAGAAGAACTTGTGTGTGTGTCCCCCCAATCAACCTTACCGTAATAGTGAGAGAGATTTTCTCCCCGCTGCTAAGACGGTGACCAAGTAGTTAACACCTATGGATGGGTTTAAGGTTTTGCTTAAATGCCCCTTCTCAATCGTTCATCGTCTGCCATTCGTTATAGACCACTCGCTTCGCCATTATCAATTGTTAAAGTATTTGCGTTTTGCTATATATATATAATAATATACTAGCTATATAATTCATTTACATAGTCATCTGATGGTTCAAATCGGTGCCACCAGAGCATGGTTGACTGATGCAAGTATCTCGCAAAAACAAAAAAAAAAAACAACAAACAAGCACAAATACTGGAATGATGCACAAGCAGAAACAGTTGTTTCCAGGGTCGTTATCGGGGGCACAGGTTTGCCAGCTTCTCCACTTGCCCCCCACACACTGTCGCTTGCTCATTGGGCTATGCTTTGCATTTAAACGACAACGCCCCATTGTAATTGTCATTTGAGTGCTTCATTAACTGTTGATTGCTTCTGGGGTAGAACTCCCCTGCTTGAATGCAGTGGGTTTGACGCGTATTTGTTGTGGCTGTTCATGATAAAGAGAGAGGCCGGCAAGCACTATTCCGCGGTACATTTTTAATTAATATTGATTTTTATGCAATCCCTCAGAGCATTGGGAAAATTTTAGCGTCATTTTATAAACTTCTGAACTGCCTTAAGATGCTCTAGAATTCAAATTGATAAATAGGAATTATTATATTATAGCTGAATCAGCCCTGAAATGGAGAGGCTGGTACTGAATTCATGGCATTCCTTATACGAGTTTCAGCCATGAATTTAACACAGACATGTCCTACTACGTCATGACCTTCGCTGATTTCAGGCATGATTTCAGTGCTGAACTCATGGGTGAGCTTCATGGGAAGTACTGAAAACATGTCTGAAATCAAGCATGAATTCAGTTATACCAACTGCTCAGTCTGCTAATGTACAACTAACTGCAGAACTACAAATCGTCCGAATTATTTGATCCCTCCATTGTTTTGAAGTCCAACACAAAACAACGCATGCCAACTCCAAAAAAGAAACCAACCAGAATTTAAACACAATAACTTATTGGAAGAGATTTATGGGACACCTCCGAATAGGTCGGAAATTGAATACATAAGGAAAATTTTTGGAAATCGTTTGACATTTATTCTTGGTTATCCTCGTTTCGTAATAGCGATGAAAGTTTGACCCTTCTTCAGCACAATTCAAGTGATCTTTGATCACTCTGGGCCAGTGGCCGGCAAATTACACAATCACATTTTGGCATGGGTATGAGTGCCCCACCATCAGTATGTCTGTCTCTCTCTGACACTCAGTGATGATTGAAGTTGAGAGCAGGACAAAACCTTATTCACTTTGCTCTTCCACGAGCTTATATTGTCTGTGTGAGGCAGCGCTGCCTTTGAAAGTTTCTCCTATGCACATAACCACGTCGTCTTTTAACCCTTCGTCTGTCCGTCCCTACTGTTTTATTTGAATTCCTAGCTCTAAGCACTGATTCCTAATCATCTCTGCCTCGCCCTTTCAACCCAGAGCTGTTTAACGGGGACAAGCTTCGGTACCCACCCACATTCCTAGAAATGATTTGTTCATAAAATATACCTGGCTCAAAATCGAATCAGGTGAACAAACTCTATGATATGTGAATAACTTCTTGAGTTTTCAGTATTATATTTGAGCAGCACTGGGTAGAAAACTTAGCACGTTTACTCTTCTTTGTTTATTGCATCTCGCTGCAGAGCAAAGTAAATCAGTTTTTGTGCTGCTCCCGACTTCGTGTCTGTTGCTGCGCACACATACCAATACCAAAATGTGATTGTGTTTTCGACCGACTGCCGCTCTAAGCTAAAACTGAAAATGTTCTCCTTACGACAGATTGTTTTGAGTACGCTTTTGATTTTGCAAAGACCGCTTTATTCATTTGAATTGTTTTTATATTGTTTGAAGTTCTCGTAATGTAACTGAAGTCTCTATATTATGCAGCTCGTACCAGAAGGAGTATGGTGGGAGGGAACGTTATGATTCTCTCAATTGCTCCTTATCCGAGTGTGTGGCATGATGCAATAATAAATGTAAGGCGCTGCAGTCAAAACTATCTAAAGTTACAACTCGATTTCATTACCAAAGTTGATGGTTTCAACCTACCAGAAACAAATTTCTTTTTTTAGTTCATGATTTTCCTTTGAAAAATTCAATTAGAAATCGGATTTCGCTTCATAAAGAACTTCGCTCGTACCGTGTGTTCAAAGTCACTCACCCCTTTTTTTTCAATTAAAGAAGCCATAAGACGATACACTAATCACTCAACCACTTCGTTTAAAAGTTGTCCTTATAATTTCTAATATTAATTAAAATTGTTTTCATAATTTATTTTAAATTTGTAACGTTTCGTTACGCCACCTGTGGGCAATCTGGGCAAGAGCTTTTTGTGTCTTAACAGCGCCATTTGTGGTGAGCTTTGAGCAACTTTAAAGTTTTACATACAAGATGAGTTTGCTTTCCAACACTGCACTTTAAGCTCTAGAGATAAGACAGTGACTGAAAACCGTGAACGTGTTTTTTCGTTGCCAAGGCTCATTTGTTAATTTCATCCTTCTGGCCGCGTCTTCGTAGGCAAAGCGAATCTCTTAAAAGAATCAAGCTAGACATTTTTAGTCTTTTTCTGTCATCAAACGAATTACATTTAAATGTGAACTGTAAATTTTGTTAAATTTTCTTACAATACTTTCATGTTATCTTTAAACAATGCCAGTTGCCTAAAGCACTCTACACTATTTAACTTCCCCTCAAATAGCAGTGGTAAATTAGGGCATAGTCATAAGAAATATATCCGTTTCATGAGTGATTTTAGCACTGTTTCCTGTGTTAAATTCATAATCGAAAGGCATTTAAGAAAGGCCATTTTTGTTGTACCAAATCAAGTCGATCAGTATTGTCAGTACTATGATCAAATTTAAACGACGAGTGCCTCTAGCCAGATGTACCTGGTTTAGACTAAACTGCTAAATAGATTGCAGCCGAAAGAATATATATATTTGTAACTATAAATCAAATTTATGTTCCGTTTAACTTTATTCACCTTAATGTAATACTTGTTATGATGAGACTATTTTCACATTTGACTTGTGTTACTAATAACATTAGAATAAAATTTCTTCTCCAGCCATTGGTTTCTATTAGAAAATAGGGGCATATCGGAGATTATGACTCTAGTTTTGCTAAACAAACGTTTCGACTCCATAGAGGGATGCATAATGACCATTTTTTCCTGACCATGAATCGGAAAATTAAAATCAACTTGTTATAAAATTTTCAATTCTCCATAGGGCAAACTGACTTGGGAGCGTGGGGATTTTCAAAAAATTGCATCATCATTGGGAGTGTAACTTGTTTGTTTTGTCAGCTTAGCTTTTATAAATGACACCAAGAATCCAAGGATGAGTTTGTAGTGAGAATTGCTTTAATAACCTGATTTTAAATCATCTGATGTGGTCTTTTTAAATGATCCAGTAATTATTTTGTGTTCCCTCAGGTTCTATAAATACTTGCATATTTTTTTTACTTTGCTTGAAAACCTTGAAATACCCATATTAGTTATCCCAATAAAGGAATGATAATCAAAGTTGACACATTTTTGTAAATTTTTACAATTTTAGTTTTTCCCAAAGCACGAGATACACTGGCGTCGCTTTTCCAAGTAGTGGTGGAACTTTTTCGATTTTAATCGATTCTCAAAAAATAACATTGATGTTTCTCACGCTGGGGAAAAATCGATACATCGATTTGAGAATCGATTTATTTGCCAGCCCTAGTAAAATTTTTGGGATTACTTATTTGCATAATTCTCCTTAAATTCTTCTACAGTTTTGGCCTGTCTTTTCCTCTTAAATTCTGCCAAATGGTATAAGTCACTTCGCTTGAACATAATCAAATATATAATTAATTTAATTAACCTTTGTAAGGTTACAAACATTGTAGACTACATATTCTGTCCACAAACTTACTTAAATAGTTTAGAAAACTAGTTTTCACAATTTCAATCGACATTTTCTGCGACACTTAAAAAGGCCTTGCAACAGGACCAATAAATTGTGAAACTTGAGGCATCAGATACCCAGTTTTTCTTGATCATCCTTGTTTCGCTTTTAATGGGCATGAATGCTGGATGAAAATAGATGAAAGCTTAAATTTTGAAAAATTCACCAAAGATAAAAGAGTTCCCTGCGATTGATATACTAAATTCCCGCCTCAAATGGACAGGTGGTTACTACCCCGCCCATAGATGTCAAACTCGGAAACTTGATTGTAGGGAAAACCACACGGTGAAATTTTCTAAGACTTAACCCATCAAAACGTGCCCTTAAGAGATATTAACATGCAACGAAAAAGCGCGATATGAGTTACCACATTTGACCTCACACATTATCGAGTCCATATAGGCCATAAACTAGACATAACGAGAGCGTAAGTTAAAGTCGGTCCTGTGTATATATACTTTATGGGGTTGGAGATGCTTCCTTCTGCCTGTTCCATACATTTGCACGACTTTAGTATACATTTTCTACGAGTAACGGATATAAAAATTGACCGAACTGTATTTTTAGATTCACCGTCGAAGCCTTAGTTCGCGGACCATGGGCATTTCCGTTCCGTTGCAACGCGTTGGTGCGAAATATAAAGTTTGATTCGCGGACCGGTTCCTCAAATCATCGGGACGTGAGTTTTGGGTTCGAGCCTTGGTTTGATAAATCTGGATTTTTTCTATTATTTTTGCCACTTTTTTCTATGAATTTCAGCAAATCGGCTAAAACCTGCTCGGCCAAATTTTTGTTGAAGAGGTCGCAATATATATGTCTATCGACAGCTATTGACGGTAGTCAAATGGCCCGCAATTATTAATGCTGTCAATCATACGTCCCCTTCCAAAAGTCCCTGGCCTTCCTATTTATATTCAAAGATAGATATGATATGTTTGTATTGCCATGTTACAGCTTGACGATTGCTTTATTTTACTCCTCGCTGTCATTTTATTCCGAGTTTAGACACGATATACAGAAGGGATTTTCAATAGATTATATACCAACCGATCCAGTGCTAAGGAATGGTTTTTACCTACCATAATATACCTACCATAATATTCGTGGCACACTTTAATCACACTCTGAGGCGAATTTCTCAGTAATTAAAATAGTGGCCATAAACAACAGAGATACATTGAACAACCTTCAATGCCAATGCATATACCTTCATATACCCTAAAAGAGCGGAGCTTAAAGCTATTGAAAGTTCGTGAAGTTTGTGCACTTGGAATTTTATTTAGTTTTCTTGGAATTCTCAACAATTTATCGCCGCCTGGGTGTATAAATGGATTTGGCAAATGGCTTGTTGGTGTGACAGCAACTGAAAGTGTACTAACGAAGGCTTTGCCATGGCGGCAGCCGAAATGGCTGTCTACATAGCCACAGCTACTGTCTGTTCAAATGTATTCTCTGTTGAATTTTCTGGTTGATTATTGAACTATAATCAAACCTCGACCTTGAGCCTGCTAACATTCACTTTGACTAAAATCAAAACAGGTCGTTAAACCCATATTCAAATATAAAGAAACTTTAAAAAGTCTTTAAAAAACGAATTAAATTTGGTTTCTGAACCGATCCTATTTCCAAGCAGAAGGGTTCTGGTTTGGGTTCAGATTCGTGAGGTCCTAAGTTTAGAAAGTTCGGTTCACGGTTCGTATTACCAGTAGCACCATATTTTAAGTTTCAAAGTCAAAAAATTCGGATGAATTAAAGAAACCTGACCCATCTATGCAATACAACTGCAGACCAGAAGGGAAACTCAAGAAAGAGTAAGATATTCTCTCTTGTGGCAAATCACAATTACAAAATGTAGCAGCCAGCGACCGCAGTTGCTCATCTCAGATGCAACGCTCAAATGGTGGCCACCTCTCGCACCCGCACCCGTACCTTAGCTTGGGCGTTGCTTGGTTCTTGCGGCGACTGCCAGACGACGACTACTGACGACGACTTCCCATTCATGCTGCCTGCAAGTTTTGCTCTTGCCACCAGCGCCGCCGCCCCCTTCTCTGCCCCACCGCTTGTTGTTTTTGTCACAGACGTGCGGCGCTCCATTTTTATATTTTGCGCTGCAAAAGTTTTGCCGGCCATCTGTGAGGGGGGCTTCCTTCCCTCCCTGCCGTTTCCACAAGTTGCCAATTTTTTTCCTTTACGTTTTCTGTGTGTGTGTGTGAGTGTGTTTGTGGGGGCGCTTACAACTACAGCTACACGCGGGTTGCGTTTGTTGTTTGTATCTCTTTCGTTGTCGTCGTCGCCGTTGTTTCTGCACATGTTCTTGGAGTTGTATTCACCTCCTTCTTCTGCTGCTCCACCTTCGGTTTATGTATTACATTTTTTTTGCCCATTTTTATTTTCTGTTTCGCAGAGCCATTGTTGTTGTTGTTGCCCTTGTACTTTTGTATGTTGTTGCCGTTGTGCGTCGTCGTCGACGACCGCAACTTCAATGGCGTGAGAGAGTGTGTGTTTGTGGGTGTGTGTGGAGCTTTTAACATTGTCTTGCTTGGTGCGTATTTTGGCTTTGCATTTTTTGTTTTTTTGGCGCGTCTGCTTTGCCTTGAAAAATTTGTATGGCTGCGTTGTCCAGATTGGGGACCGGACTGTTCCCAAGCTTAGATTCGATTTTTGCTAAGCCTTAATTAAAACGGGCGCTGCCTTAGACATTGTCAGATAATTTACAGTTCAGTTCACCCTCCTCCCCCCTTTGGCGGGTACCGTTGCCTGCATTTGCTTTGGCTATATTTATTGCCATGTAGTTCTTTTTTTTGTTGCATGCCAACACTTGAGGGTCTTCCCAGCGCCTCCTTTGCCGCGTTGGCCTCATTGCATGTGCACATACTGACATGTGTGGCTGGGCACCCGCACCAGCACCTTTATCTTTGGCCAACTATGTGAGCAGCAGCTGAAACTGACACAAACACACACCCAGCGTCAGAGGGAGACGTTGGAGGTGGACATCAGTTAAGGGGGTGGCACACCCACCCACCCACCACTCTCTCAGACAGCAACCACTTGGCTTGCATTTTTTCCGATTTTTTCTTTCATTCTTTTCTTGCAAACAATTTTTATTTTTCTGTGCAGAATTTTTTTTCTGTTCCTGCTGCCTGCGCTGCTCTCTGAGCGTTTTTTTTCGCCCCGCGGCACGTCGCCAATGTGTCTCAGTGAGTGTAAGTTTGAGTGTGTGTGAGTGAGAGCTGGCAACTTTGAACTTTGCGAAGGAAGCCGGACCGCTAAGCTGAGCGAAAGGGAGGCAAAATAAAAGAAAAAATCGAAATTGAGTGGAGCGCGATGAAAAAATGCTTTGCACGTGTGTGTGTGGCGAGAGTCCGCCAACAATGGCCCCAGCTTACACACACACACACAGTCCCTCGCAGCGTACACTTTCATTCTCAGTCCAAGTCGAAGCCCAACCACCTTGCCTCCCCCCGCCAGGCCTGGACGACGCTGCGTCTGTCCAGTTTCGTCACGACTTTTTTTCTTGTTCAACTTTTCGTCCTGCTCCTTGTCTTCGGATTCGCCTGCTAGCTCTGATTGTAGTTGTTGTTGTTGCTGGAGAGCGGCTGCGGCTCACGAAACGTGCATTGTTTTTGTTGCACAGTGGTTAAGTGGTGAGAATGGAACCAGATCTGTGTATAAAATTTCAAGCTGAAAATCTTTTACGGACTTTTGAAGTCGGGGCATTTTTAACAAATGCCAAAAACTAGTTTCTTTTCTATGATCGCTCTTCATTCCGCCAAAAATCAGCTTTTCAATCCTATATTTAAGAAAAACGTCCCAAATTTTCCTTTAATCTGTTTGGAAAATTATTATTTTCCCAAGTCTTGCGCTTAATAAATTGCTGCGAATGAAGGTATATTTTGAAAACTTTCGAAGGTAAGGCAGTCCGAAAACGTTTCAAAAACTCATTTATGTACTTGGATCGAAGATAATTTCACCCCATCTTAAGTCTTAAAGCACTTCCTTGAGTATATCGAGGCGACTTATCCTTAAATCTGCTCGGAAAGTCATATTTTCGGACTTTTAATGTGGCGGCAAATCCAAAATGATGTCAAAAACTAATAGTTGTTTTTTATTCATAGAACATTAAATTAGTAAAGGTATGGAATTTTTGCCGATAGCCTTAAACTAAATAATACTACCTCTGTTCCGAAATATGATATTAATTTCTCGACTTATTCGATGAAACAACGGCACTGCGTTCACTAGACTGCTGCTGTGACTGTCCCGTATGCTATAAACAATAAGTCTGAAACAGCCAGTCTTAAACAATCAAATTTTGCTGCTGTTTCTTTATAGCTCTCTTTTTTTTGACTTGCGCTATTCCTTTTGTTCGCTGTATCCTGGTTGGTCTCGTGTTCCTGTTCTTTTATTTTGACAAATACCAAGCAGTTTTATTTTTGGTAAAGGCTTTTATAATGAAACCAAAAAAAATGTTTTAGCCTTTAACACATCTGACCGAAGTATACCATATTTCGACGGTATACTAAATTTTTTAAAATTGGCTCGAACGACCTTCCTTCGGAGTTACACCAACTACCTTCCCCACTCGTCGCGAGATAGTAGATCTTTCACTCCTCAGGTTGGAGTCCCGGGCTCCATTAATCACATATCTATTTTAAACATACATACTGGATTCTTGCCAAGTATTTGTAAGCATTCAGCAGGTAATTGGCCAACACACCCCAGGATTGCCGTTAAAGAATGCGACGAGCTCTTCCAATGCAAGATATGCCACCCCATGAGCGGATCCTCAGTTCATTCAGAATTGGACATACTGCTAAGAAATGAGTCTCATCTTCGCGTGCTCTCATATTGCAAAAGCTAAGCGTCAATACCTCTGTTCTTACTCTGAAAATATAGGAAATGGTTAAAGTGTCATACTCATCCCTAAAGTATCCCTAAAGTATATCTAAAATGCGCCTGGATTGTGTGATGGAGTATCTCGGGTAGGGCAGTCTCCAAATTTATCGCTCTTTCGTCACTCTCGTCTCGAAATGTTGAACATTCTGCGTTTTCAAACTCATTAGAGGCATTCCATTTGCAATTAACAGAGATTTAGCTGTGAAATGACTTACAAAACAAGGGGACTAACTGTGGCCGAGCTACGCTACGGCTGTATGGCCATTCTGGGTGCTGGTATGGACACCAACTCCGATGCGGTGCAAGACTTGACTATTTTACTAAGGGCGACGACTGGGCGAGTGGTTAATCCCGCTGATGATCCCCTCATGCTTGGCAGCGGCAAGAATTGCTTTGAATTTCAAGCGGCGATTGGAGGAGGGTCTGAAGTGCTTAAACGAGGAGAAGTAGCAATTCAAAACCGCATCCAACTTAAAAGAAAAGGTCCCTTTAAATGTTTCCACTGCTCAAAAACCTTTAATACTAAGTGCAACCTGGAACAACACCATCGCACACATACTGGCGAACGATCCTTCGAACGTTCCCACTGCTCGAAAACCTTTACCATTAAGTGCAACATGGAAAATTCACCTTCGCTCGCATACTGGCAACACCTCGGCCGTCTGTCTTAGCCAGGCAAACCCCCCCCCAAGCCCGAGTCACCGCACGACGCGAGATACCCCGCGACAATCACACCTTCGCACGCATACTGGCGAACGACCTTACAAGTGCTCAGACTGTTCAATGTCTTTTAGCCAAGGTGGCACTCTAAAGAGACACCTTCTTGCTTATACATGCGAACAACCCTTCGAATGTTCCCTCTGCTCGAAGAATATTTGCAGTAAGCTAGAACTGGAGCTCTGCACCTGCGTATGCATACTGGCGAGCGACCCATTAGCTGTTCCCAGTGCTCGAAAACATACCTTGGACACAAGCTTTCGCTCACAAACTGGCGAACGACCCTTCGAATGTTCCCAGTGCTCAAAAACCTACACCCATCCTTTCATGCAAAGATGTTTGATAAAAAAAAAAATTCTAAAAATTAAAAAAAATGTAATTTTGGGTTGTAAAATATCTTTTTTTTTAAAGAACCTTAACAGTTTTTCGACATCTTTGTATGCCTACCATCCCCAGACTTCCGCGGCATAGCACATATTAGCTTTTGCCGTTGCCGTTGATATTAGGTACTTGGTTCTCGCGCTAACGTTTTTCTTCCTCATTAAGGATTGCCATGTACTGTTCAGTGCTCTTTTGTACTCCCTTAGTTTTAAGTTTATGTGCTGTTTGAATGACATGTTTGAAGATAAGCTCACTCCAAGATATTTGAAAAGTTTCACCGTTTCCAGTTCTATATTCCCAAGTGTTAATTTCTCATCTCGCGCCAGACTCCCTCGTCCATTTCAGACTACCATTGTTTTGTTAGGACATGATTAAAATTCCCAAAATGTTGACTTTTTAAATCTCGTAAGTGAACTGATCCGAACCGATCCGTTTTGATTTGTGGGTTCGGTTCAGCATTTTCGAAGGAATCAGCTGGAATTAACGGTTCAGTTTGGTTTGGTTCGGTAAGGTTCAGTTTTCTGGACATCTCTAGCGAATGTAAAGTTTTTGGCTTGTTGTTGTAACCTCTTCCTAACTCTTCCAACCAACTTACACTGTTCACACCCATTTTGTACATCTATGTAGCTTGTTCTCGCTTATAGCAACACTTGCAACAATAACAACAAGTATCCATCAATTGCTGCATTTTTTTGTTCCATTGTTTTTACTGGTTCCGTTAGGATCAACCCCATCCTACAAATCACGAACAGGCGAATTCATCTCCAGTTAAAGGGCGTCCAGCGTCGTCCGAGCCTGAATCCAGAGAAAAGCCCGCACCCATTTCGGTGTCCTGGTCAGTGTTGGTCATTTTCTAGGGGTGTTATATACTGCTGCTGCTCCATACCAGCTTGGCCTCTTATGTACCACTTGGTTCTTTCCTCTCACACACACACACGCAAGTTTGCCACAAGTTTGTTAAGAAATGAGTGAGTGTGGGGGGGCTTGGTGGGTGGCGCGACCAGTTCATCAATAATGCAAATTGTTGTTGTCTGCAAAAGTTTCGAGCGCTTTTTGCGCTGATGGAGACCACGGTGCGCGTGTTGTGCCGCAATTTTTTTCCTCCTCGGTTTCTTGCTGTAGTTGTTGTTTCTTCTCATTTTTTCTGCCATGCTGCTTATGTTGTTGTTGTTGTATGCTTGAGTACTTCTCTGGGGGTATATGTGTGTGTGAGAGTTGCGGCTTGCTTATGTTTTTTTTTTTTTTTGCCCCGTCTTCTCTTTTTATGTGCAGAGAGCCACAGAGGCGCTGCTGCTCTGCAATTTTTTCCGATTGCGACCGATTTTTTTCCGCTGCCGACGCTATATGCTCTTGTGTGTGTGTGTGAGTGTGGGAGTGCTTTGCTCCTTGCTTTTGCTAATCGTTGTCGTCGCGCAGTCAACGTAGACGACGTCGTCGTCTTTTGGCATCATTCTTTTTATTTGTAATTCGGTTCATCATCATCGTTCATCGTTCTGTCGCATGTATGTAACTGTCTCCCCTGCCTCTGTGTGTGTGTGTGTGAGCGCTCTCCGATGCTGCCGCCGCCGCCACTATAGCCGCTGCCTTTTCTTGTGTTTTTTTTTTTTTTCTTTACTCTGCAGCGCCAGCAACGACGACGGTCAATGCTGCCAACTCTGCTTTGCCTGCCATCAGACAACATTTGTATTTGTACTCGGTGGGTCTTGCTTCGATCAGACTCGGACACTCGATTGCCGCTGTAATTATCGCCGTCCGCCACCGCCACCCGCCTCTTCCGCCGTCGTCGTCTGGTCGCGCCAATTGGAAGCACATCAAAAGGTGCCTTCCCCTCGCCCTCACCCTTACCGTCGTTTGCCTCCCTTTAATTACCCAAAATGCGAGTCGTGCAAATCAAATTAAACTGGCCTGAAAAGTGCAAGAAAAAAGTGCTTAAAAATACATACTGAAATGCCGGGCGAACAGTTTGATCTGGTCCCTCACCTGGGCAGCGTTTAGTGTGTCGGTGTCCTGCATCCTGCATCAATTCAAGTTCACGCATTGAAAATTGTCTGGAATCACAAACAACAACCACAAACAACAACAAAATCGGCTGACGTATAAATATTTAAGCGAAAAGCTTTTGGGGGCAACGGGCGTTACGTTTTGCATTACGTAGTAAAACAGGCGGCAGGCATTCCCTCCCACCCACACACACACACACACGCACGAAAAGGCGTCAAACACATGTCGCCGCAACATTCCTTTTCGTATGACGTTGCGCCGCCTTCGCCAGCCCGCTTTGGCTTTGTATTCGTGAGTGGGTGTGTGTGTGTTTGTTTGTGTGGCTCTACGTTTATTTTTTTATGATTATTTTATACAATATTTTTCGTATTTATTTTGCCTGACGATTCGCGTGTGTTTGCTCTTCGCTTTTCACTCGTCTCGCCCCCTCCCCCCACTGCGCCTCCGCCTCCGCTTACGGTTTATTGAACTACGCGCCGCTCCATTTGTTTACGCCGGTTTAATGTCTCTTTCTCTGCTTACAGCTTCATTCATTAATACCAAATTTCCCCATTTAGCTTTACCACAAACAATAACAAATATTGCAACATAAATATAAGCCACGTGTTGGCTTCAGCAAACAACTTGCTTGCAACAACTTAACTAAATCGCAACGATTGCGTCCTATGTGTTTTGTTGTTGTTACTTCTAATAATTATTGCCTCTTATATGTTTCTTTAATTTGATTTTGGGTTTAAAATAAGAAGAAATTAATTCCGTCACGTCGTCTACTACAATTTGTCAACTTTAAACAAAAACTAAACGTTACTTCACAAACTGCGATACTAACTCGACGAGTCCAACAACAGCCCAACAAGAAGAGGAACACGTGCAAGAACGGTTCCAGCTAAAGGTAATGTTTTCCCATGAAATGTTGCCTACTTTTAGGGTATTTCTATCTATTTTCTAGGCTAGGCTAGGCCACATACATAAAATAATGCCATTAATTAGATATACAAACCTAGACCGCCGGCTTGGCAATGGCCTCGTACCCTTCTTTAGCACACCACACCTACCCAAATCCCACCTACCCAACAAACTTGCTCGCAATTAGCGACCATCAAAAATAACCACGACAAACTGAGCTACACATAACGAAACTAAAACAACAAAAGAAGCTTTTCCAACTTCTCTTAGATTCTTTCTCTTTGTTGGTTCGGCACACCCAGAAAGTTTTTACTTTTTTGTGGTCAAAAATTATCATCATTTTTCTCATGGCCTGTCCCACTGGGGAAGTGGGACAGGTTTGGTTCAGTGGTTCACTGAGATTTTAAACCACCCAAAGTAGAAGATATATGACCTCGCAAATGAAAGTGTCACAAGAATAGAACGCTTCACAATATCATTTCAAACTTTCGACTCCTTTTGATGCGAAAAATCTTTAGTTTCGGTACAGAAGATTTAGTTAGGGCTAAAATTCAAGTTCACCGTCGGTTTCAAAGCATATATCCAAAGCATTCGCCTGTCAAAGCGAGAAATTTCTGAACCTACGCAACAGTTTTACCAAAATGTCCCTTTTGGGGACAGATGCGTCTCCTTTTTAACTGATCTGGCCCTAAAAAAAGAAATCTTAAGGGCTGGGCTGTAAGGCGGACGTTTCAATTCGACTCTTTGGCCGGTCAAAAAGTCGCTTCTGTGACGTGATGTGTGATAGCTCGCATTGTCATGATGGAAAATTATTCGTCTTCGGCGGTTGGTTTTGGGAATTTCTCCAAAGACAACTGTCCTACGTTGCTCAAGCGGAACAGTGGCCACTTGACTCATTCGGTCGAAAAAACAGGCGACCATTTGCTTCATAGTCCTTTGTGCGCGACCAAGTTTTCTGTGATTTGGCTCGTCTTGGAACACCCACACGGTCAATTGCTGTTTTGTTTCCCGCTCATACGCATATATCTAATTATTCGTCACCTTAGACGATCTTATAAACATCTTTTGAAGCACCGCGATAGTATTTTTCAGCATTACTTTTCACCATTTCACACGAGCAATTCTTATACTAGGCTTTTGATGCTGATCAAGAATATATACTTCCTTCTGCGTTTTACATACATTTGCATGAAGTTAGTAGACCCCTTTTACTCTACGAGTAGGCTGCAAACCCAACAAATTTTTCGGAATTCCGGTCTGGGGGTTCAAACCAAAATTTACCAATGGTTAGGGTTGGGAAATTTGAGGTTCAAGGTTTTTGGACGAAGGTTTTGGTTCGAATTCTAGCCCATATTTTACACAATTAATAAAACAAACTACTCATCTAGCTTCAATTTAATCTCATGTGTTCAACAAATCGCTTTCATATAAGCTACACAAATCGTTTGGGAATTGGATAGTTTTTGGATTGGAAGAAATTTGTAGAACACATGGAAATATTCAAAATATAATTTACTGTGAAGTAAAATTCCATTTCGTACATATGAAAAATACTACCAATATTATGATAAGCTCTTGTTTTGAGAATCATTTAATAAGCTTTTGAGTCAGGGATCTTTAAAAAAAAGAGGCTATTATGAGTTGAGTTATTCTATAAGTTATAAGTATAAGTTATTCTAAACGTTCTCCTAGATGTTTTATTGAACTTTCGTGTGGATTGTAAGAGTCAGTCACAGAAGAATTCGCTAGACCGTAGGTCATTTTTATGTCTGATTTTTGTTGATCCGAACCGAAATTTTCGGTTCGGAACAGGTTTAGTAGGTATAGCTTTTATTTTTAAAGAGGTTCGGTTCATATCAAGAAAAAAGCCGGAAATCCGGGTTCAAACCGGTTCGGTTCAAAACCGGTTTGCAGCCGTGGATTAAACGAAATTTTTCTTGTAACTACCGAAAAAGTTATAAAAGCTTAAAGCGAAGTGCAATCTTTTATTCGAGGACACTTTTGTTAAATTTTGGTTAAAGGACTCTGGAACTTTATTTGAACTGTTAACATTCTTATAGATTTGTTGTGGTTCGGAATGCGAATGTATCGCGTATCCAAGATAATTTAAGGTACGAAAAACGGCGAAATCGTTAAAAAAAATTCAACAAATACCTGGAGGGATATATGGCGAAACAATCTAAAAATCAATAGGCTAAAGCAACGCGGTCTCATTAAAAGACAGAGTTTTTTATAGCTTCAGAGCAAGAGGCTAAGCGACGCACTGGTAATATATTTATTGAATAATAGCATTATTCATAATAATAATAATCTGAAGTCATAGGAAAGTACAGAAAATTTTCCGGTTTTTTGAACCATTCAATCTTTACTGTTGTCATCTATTGAATCTTTTTCATAATCAAATCATATTTAAGAATTTTGACAATTAGCGATTGGAGGCGTCGATTGCTCTCCTTTCCTGCTTCTGCAGATCTTAATCAGGACTGCCGCTCCACTCGTTTATCGCGCCGCAATTGAGATTGTTGGGCAGTCTCAACAGCTCTCTGACGTTTCGCCAGCTCTCCGATCTGCTTGACGGCTTTTCAGTTGTATTCGCCTGAGCCCCGCTTGCAAAGAAATTGTTGACTTCTTATTACACTCATCCGTCTTATTGGGGGATGTCCCAGAAATCTCTAGAGATTTTCGTATAAACTATTGGATTTTGAAATAACCTAGGAGGAGTTTATATGTAAAGTGTGAAGAATAATGTCGCCTGCTAGATTTTAGGAAAGGAAAAACGTAAGCTTTACTACTACTAGGCGCTGAGTTGAGTCGGTTGCATATCTAAACTTTTGTCATCGAATCTAGTAGCGTTGCATTTTGGGGAAACTTCACATGTAAAGGCAAAGGCAAGCAGTTGTAGTTCGAGTCTAAACCGTTTATACGAAAATCTCTAGAGATTTCTGGGACACTCCCGATAATAAGACTTTCGATATCCTGAAATATTTTATAAAATCAAAAAAATTACAATTTTAATATGTTTAAAGTTTATTTCTTTCTAAACTTGTACAGTTTTATAGACATTGTACTGAGCGACACCCTTTGATCTACGCCTCCCATGCTCATTTCTTACCATTAAAATAAAGTTATATAGCCTATTAAATATTTCTGGTTATCAACTAATTGCGTCCGGTCAGTCAGTTCTGCGTGATTGGTTTACAAACATACAAACTTTCACATTTATAATATTAGAGTCAGATATAGTAAGATGTTCTCAATATCACTTTCAGCAGATAACGATCTCTCTTTGCATTGACAAGGAGGGACAAAAGCAGGCCTGTCCAGCCATAGCCCCTGGGGACCAAAGTCGAATGTTTGCCGAAGTCAATCATCACTGAGTGTCAGAGAGAGACAGACATATTTTTCTCTGCTCTCTATTTGGCCGGGCCTGGACTAAAGCAGCGATGTTCCTCCATACCCCATATGCCTCATATGCCGAAGTCGGGCATATGAGCGTAAGCAGCGCTCTCTTTGGTTGCATTCGATGCCCAGACGTCGAGCAGGGCAGTTCAAGGCTGGGCTGTATCGCTTTGATATCGCACACCAATACACTCTCACTTCTTGAACATCGCTGGACTAAAGCCATATTTAACCTCGTTCTCTGCTTGTGTTGTGACTGAAGAGAAATACATTTGCTTCTGGTTTTTTTTTCGCTCTTGGTCTTTTGCCGACAGATTTGCAGAGGCCGCTTGCTGAAAAGGTCAGTGTTTGCTTCTTAGGCAACTGATCTCAAGGCATGTTTGTATGTATGCGACAAACTATGTGCGCTCTCGAGTTCTCTCTCGCTCTGTCACTCTCTGCTCGCACTTGAGTATGCTAACCGCAACCTATTCAAAATAACATTTTTAAGTGTTGGTCTTCGAACAACACACACTTTGGAACCGTTTGACTGAAATGGGCCTGTTATTGGGTTGCTGTTAGACCGACGAGTTCTGTGTGCTCAACAACAGCCGCTTCACAGACAGTTTTATGGTCGTGAGCAGAGCAGACTGAAAATATGGGTTGAGAGTTATTTACGATTAAAACAAAAGTTAAATTTCGTTATTTAAAACAGGTCTTTAAATCACAATACTTCTGTGGAAGTGGAATTGATAAAAGGACTATATTATTTGAGTCTTCGAACTATCTCAATAATCATCATCGACACCAAGTCTAAGAAATTGTGATCATTATTTATGACATAGAGGAAATTTTGTGGTGTTTTATTTAAATTGGGAAAATCGTGAGCCGAAACAAGGTTTGGCTTGCATCTAAAATTTAAATGGTTCTCTATTTTATTTATACTTCCTGTAACCCATGAAGTATATATATTCTTGATCAGCATCAACAGCCGAGTCGATATAGCCATGTCCGTCTGTCCGTCTGTCTGTATGAACACCTAGATCTCGGAGACTAGAAGAGCTGGAGCCACCAAATTTTGTAAATAGACTCCTATTGTCCCTACGCAGATCAAGTTTATTTCAAATTTTGGCCACGCCCCCTCCCGCCCCACAATAAAAAATGTTTAATACTCCTACAATTTTGAAGATATTAAGCTCATATTTTGCAGTGTAGTGTATGTGCCCAATATCTACAATCTCTAAAAGTTTCATAAAGATGGGATAATAAATGTCGGAGCTATAAAGGTTATAAAAACGTTGCATACTTTTTGGCACTACAACAATGTTGAAATGGTCACATTAATGTTAATGCTCTGTTAATTAACATAGGGAAAGGCTATCAAACACTAATTGCCCTGAGTAACGGTTATATCGAAGTCGGGCAAGACCGACTTCAACTTACGCTCTCGTTGAATATAGGTAGGGTGTATTCCATTACCAAAACAAATGAGGAAAGTGTCCACCCTCCTCCTTAAACCGCTATAAACTGTCAGAGCCACAATTTTGAAGTTAGAGCCTAATAAGTTAAATTTACTAGCTTGGGACAAAAAAAAAAATACCGAAAGAACTTAGTTTAGTTAATTTTTTGGATTGTATATAGATTCTTTGACAATTTTACTCATTACCGTTTACAGTTGGACATTTCCTGCCTTTGCCATGATAAAAAGATCGAGGGGGCAAACGCGCAGAGGAGCGAGCCCGTAGACCAAATGAACGTTTGAGTTGTACCAAAGTCTTTGATGTTGAACTTGAAGCATTTCCACTTGAGCGCACACAGAGTTGTGTGCTGCTGGGAGTTGGGGACTCCAAAGTTTTAGTTTCCATACGGCTGTTGCAGCAGCACCAGCAGCAGCGGCAGGTTAATCGATATTTGCAAAGTGCAAGGCAAAAAGTTCACACATCAAGAAGCGCCAAAGTTTGCCAAGTGGCTGGCAGGTTCAGCTGCAGCTGCTGGAAAAGAAGATTTCCAAGTTGGGGGGCAAGAAAATCGCCAGGCCGTATCAAAAAACAAAAGCCAAAGGCTTTTCAACACTTAAGCCAGACCACATTACATGGACCAAGGAGAGGCCCCAACTATTATGCTCCCTGCTCAAGTCAGCCAGAGACGATTATGCGCTTGGTGGGTTGGGGCACTCTTTTTGTATACAATAGCGGGTTATCAAGTCCAAACAGCGCTTGCCCTTCTTACCTACCATCCTTTCTGTGCTGCTCTGCTGTGGGTGCATTGTGGAAGCTGAGTTCGCTCAAGCATTGGTTGCTTATCACAAGCCTATTGAGCGACTCTCCCACCATTCAACCAACACTCTCCCACCCCACCACCCCAACACTCACACAGTCACAGATAGCGTAATCAGGGTATTTCCGAGCTGTGATTTTTATATTTTTCAATTTGTTTTTTCTGTTTCTTCTGCTTCTGTGTTTTTATTTTTTCTTTTGCATTCATTTGCGCTGCGCACACAAACTTCTGGCTACTTCTTAATTTCTTTTTAGTGCTTAAATGAGTTGGGCAGGAGGAGCAGCCATCCCCCTTGGAAAAGGGCAGCGTAAGGCGAAATTTATTTAAGAAAATCACAAGAAATGTAAAACAAACTGGGCAAAACATTTGCCTTTATTAAGGGTAGGTTTCTTTTTTTTTTTTTTTTTTTTTTTTTTGGGGGTTCCGTTCCGCTTTTTTTTCTTTAATCGATCGATTTGTGTGAGTGTGTGTGTGTGTAGGTGTGAGTGTGTTTTGGGCTGCATCAATCACAGTCCACTTTCTACTTTAAGTTTCTTAGAGGAAACCAAGAGATACAGAGTCTAAAGAGAAATTATGGGATAGAGCAGCATTTAAGCTGCTTTAAGCTCAAGTAGACGCCTGAAGGTATGCTTTACTTTCTGTTTAGCTGTTTAGTCCAGACAACGGTGATTTCTTTGTGTGTGTGTTAGCGCATAAATAATGCTAAGAGCAAAGAAAAAACTGCAAGGTAAATATGTGAAATTATGTGTTCTAGTATTTGGATGATTCAGTTTGCCCATATAGTACAGTACTTTTAAATCCCTTTCGTTCATTCTTGTTACTCTCTTTAGCCCTTACGTATAACTTCACTTTGAATTCAAATTTCAAACCCACAATCAATGCATTTGTCAAGACTTCTTTGTATATGCGGGGGTGTGTCTATCTTCTCTTCCTACTCCCCCAACCCCTCGCCCCTTCCCCTGAACACAATGCTATATAATTACATAAAAGTCAGCAGCGTGTTTGGCAAAAGGAGAAAATAGAAGAACTTTTAGTGCCAACTGGAAAAAAATCCCTCGTTTTAATTTCTCTTTTTGTTTCTATCGAAGCACTCCCAAAAAAAAAAAAGAAAAAATATTCACCCAACGCCTCCGCCCACACAACTACTAAATAACCGATTTTTTTTCGGTACGTTTCCAACTCATCAGCAGTTTTTTTTTTTTTTTGTCGATTTTTGTTGTTGTTGCCTTTTGGGTTGGCTTCGGGTTTTTATTTCTCAACTAATCCCACACCTCGGACTGGGCACACCCAGTGATTTCGTCCCCAGCTCGTTCTTTTCTTTTCGGTGAGCGTTTTTTTTTTTTGTTCCTGCTTCGTTTAAACTGTTGTTGTTGGCTGCAAAGATATAGATTACAGTTGTTGTTGTTGTTGTTGTAGTTGCTAGCTGCTCAAAAATGAATGTAGTATATGGTGTATGTACAAGTCTTGGCTATACATATATACAAAAAAAAAAGGTTTACATTCTTTCGGCCCATTTTTTTTTTTTGCCTTGCTCTCATTAAGTCTAACACCCCCAGAGTGGTGTTTGTCTAAGGCGGCGGTCATAATTAGACTAGAATTTTGTGTTACAAAACCAATAGAAAGTTGTAAGTTGATTCCAATAGAACCTGTAAACCATAGAAATCCCTGTAAATCAGAGTTTCCCCATAGCCATAGGCTTACGGGGGCCAAGTACATTCCGCAATTTACATGTATACGAGTGTTACCGAGTCACTCACAGTCAGCGCTTCAAGACAAGCACTTCAGCTGCAGTTTATTGTCGGGCTAACTTACAAAATATAGTCAACCAATTTTTTCTGTGCTGTCTGCTCACCAAAATGACAGGTACAAATAAAACAGGCTCTCTTACTCTGTGAACAGAACACTTGGTTTTGCTACTTTCGTGTTTTTTTGTTTCATCACAGCTGTATACTTTTACATGAGCTTGTCCGTTTGTAACGAACCTTTGCAGCTGGGTGTAGCTCAGGGGTGCTCGGGGATCGCTTCAACATAATTGTCAGAAATAAGAAGCCTTAGGCTAAGTTCACTATTCGTGATACACTTCAGCTTTTAACTTTAACGTTCGCCCATTCGCGCTTGCTCCCGTATCGACTAGAAGTACTCGCTCAGTTCCTAGTGCCCGTCTGCCTACGTCGTGCTATTCGCTAAGACCCCGCAGTACTTCCGCACTACCCACTGGCTACCGTTGACCTCCTTGCAAATTGTCGTCGAGCAAATCGCTTAGACTTTCCGCAAGATTCCGTCACTCTGCCTTCTCGGTTCCCGTTAGCTCGTACTTAAGCTCTCAATAATTACTTCCGCTCCGCGCACTCGTAAATCAACGACTTTCCCGTCCTCTGGGCAGCCGCTCCTTTTAAAACTGCCACGCAGGATCTGTTCCGCTAATCCAAGCAGGGCCTGTGTTATTGCAGATCCCGTTCTAAGTGTCAAACGGGGCCTGTCTCGCTTCCTCCGCCTCAGTTGCTGGACCGGGGAATTTCGCTGCTGCTACTGCATAGAGTCCTTTTGCTGCGGCCGTTGTATCGGAGCCTTTCGCTGCTTTCGTGCTGCCTAGCAACACAAGTCGTCCACTCGCAACCGTCTAGAACATTCGATCCCGTTAGCCTGCGCCTCTCCGCCAATCACATCTTGCCGCCGCTCTCCAGCTTGCTGTTTAGTTAAAGCAGGGCTTTTGCCTCACAGGCCACGGCCTTTGCTCTCCAACTCTACGCAGATCGCTTTCTCGCTCTTTCCACTACGAGAGAGAGCTTTTCCCAACTCGCCGTGGCTACCCAGTAGTCACCGGCTTGTGAGGAGTTACTCCTCACACGCTTACGTTTACGTGAGGTGTAACAGAAAACACTTTGTCTTTAGATTACAACTCAATATACCATCTGAGAAAATGTTGGCGAGGAAGTATGCGTTCAGTTCACAAGACGATACACCATTTAATAAATTTGTGTGTGGACAGAGAATTTTAATATGATTTCAAAGATAAACGATTTACAAAACGGGATAAACTTCCGAAAAGCACACATCTCCACTCTGTTTATACCAGAGCAAAAAACAGTTTGGTTACGGACACAACGAAAACTGGGAGCGAAAGACAGTTTCAGTTCTGTTTTTGCTCAATTCTGTTACGCTCAGAGCAATGACCGCATTTTTCGTTCCTGTTTCTCTCCTGTCTTTCACTGACACTTTTGCAGAGAGCATACTTCCGAAGTGTTTTTTGCGTATGTATATGTGGTTGGGTGTGTCTTTGTATAACGAGCGTCACACATACAAACAGCCTAACAAAAGCACACAAAAAAAAAACACTTTTCGTCGACACTTATTGTGTTCTGCTCATTTGTAGACAGTTGTTTAGTGAGCTCTCGCTCAAAACAGTTGCTGTCGAAGGTTGTCGGATGACCGACTCGTTTGTTTTGCTCAACTGAAAACATGTAACAGAAAACACATGAGTGTTCCGCTCAGTGAGAGACCGCTTGTGCTGCGTTTGTTTCTGTTTTTCACTAAGGCTGGTCGCATTGAAGAATGTGTTAATAGTTTTTGGCAAGTTATGGTTTATACTAACTTTGGTGCACTGATTACGAAAAAATGGTCAAAGTAGACAGCAATGCGACAAGTGTACGATGTGGAAAATCTACGTGTCGACTCAATCAAAGCGCAAATTAACACTAAATTTGCAGGGCCAGTGTGTCTGTATAGCAACCGCATATAACTATTGAACTAGTGCTCTTGTGTTCAGTGAAAGGACGTGGGTTTGACAAAGTTGAGAAGAAAAATAATTACATTTCCTTGTTTATCAGAAGTTTTTCATAAGTCAAAATTGGTGAGCGTCATGAAATGAATAAGGATGACGAATGTGTGGAATTAGGAGGAAGAGAGAATAGCAAGGGATATTTCTCGGATCAAATCAATATTACATATCGAGCTCAAATTGCATACCTAACATACCTAAAATAATTCTGTTTTGGGACTAACTCGAAATTGCAGAATGGGATGAGAATGCGATTGCATCGTTGGCGTATCAATTGGTAACATTATTTAAAACATCAGAGTTTCAGTGTGCAATTATAAGAATAACAGCAGTTACATTGCCACCTAGTCAATTTCTTCAAACTGTATCAGCGGACTTAAAATTGCGGAATCAGTGGACTTGAAATTTTAAAACATTTTTTCTGAGGCCTTCGCATTTTGGGCCGAAAATGGCAAATCTGTTATGACAAGTGTAATGGCAGCTTAAGGAATAAGATTAATTTCTTTGATGGGCTTTACACGGTGAAGGAAGCTTCATGAAGTTTTTTAAAAAGCTCTTGCTTGTAGGAAAGAGGTGTAGAGGAGTAAGCGACACCACTACACCTCTTTCCTACAAACGAAAGCTTTTTGAAAAACCGTGTAAATCCAGTCCATGATAAAACTACTACAGGTATGGCAATCAGCTTTCTTTACGGACTGAGCTTTTGCTTTTTGCATCAAGAGTCCGCAACTCCCTAATACGGACTTAGCTGAGAGCGCACAGTGAGCTTTACCATACCTTTTAGTTGTATCTTCATACAGTCTTTGCCGAGAAGCTAGAAAGAGAATCAAGTTTGATTTATACATGAGCCTAGTGCTAGCCAAAGTTTTTGGACTGAGATCAAGAGAGTGAACTGAAAGAGACAAGCAGCAACAGAAAGCCGTTACCTACGCGTTAAATGATTTGCTCTCATTTCGTGGACATCCTCCTGCTCTAAAGTGTATGAGAAGAGCTGTTCTCTAAGATAAACTGATCTCAGAGATCATAGTGATAGAGGTGCAGTAAAATTCACAGAATTGTAAAGTTATGAAGCCCAATAATGAAGCCAATAACGGATAACTTTTACATGGGCTGTGTGCTAACTTAATGTTAATATGTAAACCTTAATGTTATTGCTCTGTTAAGTGAGGGCTAATAAATATTTCTTCTCCCCTGAGAAAGGATATAAGAAGCCGCCCTGCCTGACCCATCTTACCTTATGCTCTAGTTTTATTCTGGGCATTTGCATTTTGAGCACGAATTATCCTTTTGGATTGACCTGTAAGAGACTTCGCGGTTTGGTTTATAAAGCGCCTAAAACTAGGCACTGAAATAAATTATGAAAAACGAAAGCGTCGTCGACCTACAGCAATGTTTAAAGTTGTTGAATCAAAATAAAAGCCAAAGTCTCAAAAAGCGAAAACGCAACAACATACTTACCAACACACACACACACACACGGCGTAGAAAGATAGAACTCGTGAATGCAAAGAAACAGAAAAGTAAAGAAAACGGCAACGACTTACTGGCTCATGTGACCGAGCGACCGAAAAATAAAGTACTAAAGTCGTTGACAGCGACGTTGACGCCGTCACGACGCGTCGTCGCGCCATGTAAATAAAAGTAAAGCGCGAAAAACAAGTTCAAAAAAGAAAAGCGAACTGAAGCCACATAACATAACATATAAAATAATAATAAAAATGCCGGCCGCTTGAACGGCTGATTTTTCTCTGCCCTTTTCTACTTATTTTACCTCCCCCGACCTCCCCCCTCACACACACACACACACTCACTCGAAAATTGGCCCGTTTTGCTTTGCCTTTGCTATCGTTGTACTATTTTCGTCAGTCAGTCAGCTGCTTTTGCCGCTGCTGCGCTCATATGTTTTGCGTTGTCTGCTTTGGTCTTTTTTTTATGTATTTTGATTATGCCACGTCCCCCTTAGCGCTTCCCCAACTTCTTCAAACAGCTGCTGTGTCTTGTAGGTAGCCACATGAATGGGTTTGTGTATCCCCAAAGCCAAACTGCAGTTTTCAATGCATTTTCACAGTACAAGAAGTTTCTCATGTGGAAATATATTTTGCTACTTTTTTCCAATGTACAGAACAGATTAGACATATTTTAGTTAAACAAATTATTTTTGGCTCTTAACAGTATGCTATATCATGTCAACAGAAAAGCCTATCCGCGCCCACAAAATACTTTCAGAAGGATTCTTAGAAAGGGGTGACCAAGTGTTTTGAGTCTCCTTCTACCAAGTGCTGGGCAGTGGGAAGTTCCTAATACTTGCAGCTAATACAGAAGTCGTTGAGAAACGACACCCAAACGTGCTGCGTGTCTATCAATGAGGCAGTGACGCATTGGGGCCACGACCAAAAGTGAGATGTTCCCTCTATATTTTAGGTTTAAAGTAGGCCACGTGACCTACAGTGCAAACAGGAAGACTATTTCATCTTATAGTAGTCAGGCGCCAGGTTTCATTTCTTGTGACGATTGTAGTTTCTAGCAGGCCAAAAACATCCCTATCGGCTCTTCTCTGGGAGATCACCACTATTGCCACGCCCCCCCCCGACCCACAAACCCCCGCGCCGCGCACCCACACCCACCGAAGGGCTCCAACTCTTTTTTAAGGCTTTTCAACGTTTTCCAAAAGAAATAACTCAACCAATATACTTTTTAAAAACAGATAAATTTTTTTGAAACCACAATTAGAAGTTTTATAAAAGAGCTGTTTAGAAAGACGCTATTATTTGAGTATTAAAACTAATAGCCTCATTTTGGATTGAAGGAAGCATCTCCGACCACAAAAAGTATATAGATCAGCACGACGAGCTGAGTTAATTTAGCAAGTCCGTCCGCTGTCTCTCTGTTTCTATACTATCTCCTCCGCCAGTTTAAAAAGCTATCTTGACCAAACTTTGCTCTTTTAGTACAAATACGTTGCACATTTGTCGAAACCGGCCGGATCGGATGACTATAGCATATAGCTGTCATAGGAACGTTCGTTCGAAAAACTAGTTTTAGGGAGAAAAACTTGTTTGTTTTCAATGGAAACGCGTCCAAACTTCATATTTCTTATTATACTATCCTTTCCCATGATTATACTAAGTTTGGTCGAAATCGGACATCTACATATATAGTGAAGCTGTCATGTCAGAGGTAGGTGATTGAAATTTAGCATCTTATAATGATTGTCTTCCGGCCAATTTGAAAATTAACATTGATTTTTATATCAAACTTAACGGCTAAAATCTAATTCGCTCATCATTGATGAGCCTTTAGTCAGCGGCGACCAGTCGTCTATACGGTATATATATGTATACGGTACGGTAAATCTTATTTGTTTTTTTAGTATTTCGCCAACGGATAAACTTAACTGGCTACTACAATAAATCTTAAAACTAACAGTAACAATTTAACTACAAAAAAAAGTCCATAAGAAGTCGCTTAACAATAATATTGTCGATGCTAAAGTCAAACCGCTTGCCAACTGGAGACGATTGTACATTAATAGGGCTCTACATATCGGCTCATTATTGAATTGAATATATCGGATGCCGCAATGAAGCACTTTTCACGTCTACAAGTCGTCATTCTATGCTCTTGGGCCGATTGTCCAGCATGGTTGAGAGTAGCGAACTCATCCTCTTCGCCATGCTGTGAAGCTTGCCTGCAACTTCGGCGGCATGTTGTTTAAAGCAGGGTTCGAAATGGCTTAACTATTGACTAAAACAAAATGATTTTTTGACTACAACTACGGAATCAAATCATAAAAACTAAAAGTTAAATAGTTATCATAAAATATGATTTGATCAACTAGGCTAAGAAATATGAACAAAAACTAATCAAAATTTTAGTCATTAGTCGTTTTGCTACATTTGACTATTGACAATTTAGTTGTTTCAGTTGACTTGACTTGACTTCTATCAACTGAGTAGTCGCTTTGAAACATTTGACTAACGACAACGGAAATCTGTAAATTAAGGTGTTATTAAAAGAAAGTTTTGTTAGGTTAGGTTTTGGGTATATTAATTTATTTTAGTTTTTTTTTCTTTTTTTTTTTGGTACGTTAATTGGCAAGCCCTCACCGGCCCGATAGATAAATGTGTGGAGGTTTTTCACCAATAAATTTTTTAATTTTAAAATTTTACAAGGGAAAACAAAGGTTATTTTTTTGTATAGTCAAGCAGTCCAACGAGTAACGAGAAAAAAATAATGAACAGTTTACTATGCCTTTCCGAGATTCCATCAAATTTGGTCGAAATCGGACATCTAAATAGTATAGCTCCCGAAGAAAAGTAAGGTCCGAAAAGTAGTCTTATTTCAAAAAAACAAACTGCAAGGGTATACAAAACTTCGGCCGAGCCGAAGTTAACTTTCCCCTATTTTGGATATTGTCGTGCCCGAGTAGTTTCCTGTCCAGAACGACGGCTAGGTACTTTGTTTTGTTTTTGAACTCCAGACTTGTATTGTTTAGGAACGATTTCTTATCTTCTTCATAACAGTGGAAAATCGAAGTTTATCTGAGACATAGCAGCTATCAGGAAGATGAGAAATCAGCCATTGGTTTAGGACTTAAGGTCTGTTACTTTGTATCTCCCTGTGAATCGAAATAGTTCCATCTTGGTCCACTCAGAAAGTGTCACCAGCGTGTTATTCATTGGGCCACCCAAGTATAGTTTAGATATAAAGTCAAACTACTCCGATGGCTTATCCTTTGTGCGTAAGGTGGACAGCGAAAGCATTTGGCAGTCAAATTAAAAATATGTGGTCTACTTTTAGGTGCCACCGCAGACAGCAACAACAACAACAACTGGATTATTGGTAGCACCAAAACGACAAGGAAATAGATGCACGAACAAACACAAAGCAAATTTTAAAGAATTTTTAATTAAAATGCAAGGCAGCTGCGGGAAGGCGGTCATTTGGTCTTTTTTTTTTTTGTAATTTTGTAAACTAAACAAAGGAACGGGGATTCAAGTGAGAGAGAGATTTGGCGAGCATCGGGGAGAGAGAGTGGACACAAAAGTTGTGGTTTTTGTGGAGAGCTCTGGCGAGAGCGCGTAAAAGCAGTTAGTAAATTGCAAAAGACACACGAGACACATAGCGAAACGTGGATGGACACCTGCCGTTGGTGTCCACTCCTCCCAAGCACGTAGCAGGAAGTTCACTTGTTTTCTTTCTTGCCATTTCTTCTTTTTTTTTTTTTTTTGTGTGTTTTTTGTTGTTGGGAGAGAGCAGCCGCCTGGCATTTAACCTAACATCATTCACAAACACTGGGCCCAGTGCCAAGTTCTCTACAAGCCGCCCAATTGCTCCCATAAGCAAGGGACAACTGGTCGACTGACATTTCATTTCCGTAACTCAAACGCTGGCCCGTTGTGTATATGTGTGTGTGTGGAGACAGTTTATGGCCCAGGCGAATCTTCATTTACTTCCGCGCGCCCAGCATTTGGTCTTTTTTTTCGTTGTTTTGTTTCATTCTCAGCTCCTCGCATGCAAAGTGCAATTTTCTCGCTCCCTGGCCAGCTCCAGCTCTGTGTGTGCCATCATCATCAGCAGCAGCAGCAGCTGGAGCAGCTGGGGTGGTGCCACCTCCTTCTGCTGACAATCAATGTTTGGTTTAGCAGAAATTTCTCCTTGCATTTTTTCCGTTGTAGCAGCCCAACTTGAGGGTAAAACAAAACATTGCCAAAGCAACAAAACACACAGAGCTGGAAAAAAATGAAATTAATTTCTTTTGTGTTCCAGACGACGACGTCCCAGTCCCAGTCCAAGTCCCAGTCGCAGTCCCACTGAGGCAACTCCAATGTTCATTTCCGGCAGTCAAACTGCGCGCGTCCTGTACTCTCTTCTCTGGTTGCAGGTTGCTCAGGTGGCTTTTTGGGGGCATCTTGCACCCAACCCCCCCTCCGGCCTTCCTCCCTCCCTCTCCCTCCTTCCCTTGAGCATACTCTTTATGCCATTTTTTTTTGTATACATACATTTTTTCTTGGCGTTTGTTCATTTGCCGCAACTGTAGCCAGGCTGAGGAGTAGGTGGACAGAAGGACATACATAAGCCGCACATGCAATGCTCTTCGTCTCCTCTATGCTAATGAAGCCTCTTCTTTTGCATGGTTTCAATGGCCTGGCCAAGCCTAAGCTCATGCCATTTGGCTCGCTGTTAATCCTTGGCACTAAAGACCACCCAGAGCAATTCCTGCGCAGGCCCAGCTCAGCTCCTGCTCCTTCTTCTTCCGCTGCAATCTGCACGCCTTGTTGCGGTATTAGTTTGCTTTACGTGATTTCGTTGCATTTTTTGCGCATTTTTTTTTTATATTTTTTTTTTTTGCTCTGCAGCATTCTCACATTTTCTTTGGCGTCCTGTGTGGAAAACCCCATAGATTTAATTACAGTTTTCCTCTCGCAGATAATCGAATTTTTTTCTTGCTTGAGCTATGCACGTCGTCCGTACGTACACTCACTCCTTGGCCTCTGTCCATTTGGTTTGTGCAACTTCCTTTTAATCTGCATGTCGATTTCCTTTGCACAGATTTTTTTCCTTCTATGACGCATTCTACGCATTCCTCTTATTTCCTTGCCACTGTTTCTTTTGGGGTGTACATAAATTTCAGTTCAGTTGTAATTAAAAATTGCTTTTGAGGCTTCGGGTTAATTTTTCTCGCCAGAATTGTAAAAAACTTTCCTGATGAAGCAACTTTTGATAACTTGTGTCTTTTGGTTCTTATTCGTTAGTTTTGGCCTTTGAGTTTTTACAGAAGGTTGTAAGCGAGAAATTGAGACTGGTGGATGGGGTTGGACTGGGTGTGGTTTTCAAAAGTGGGTTACACAATGGGGGTTTCCCAAAGTAATCACATTTGCGGATAGCGTTGGTCAGTTGGTTCTCTAAATTTGGATTATCCAGCCAAGCTTCTTCGAGATCATGCAATATTCCTGCTAGCTGAAAACACTGAGAAATTGTAATCATCTTTTACAAGAAAGAAAGTCGGTCACAGCCGTCTATTACACACTCTGTACCTGTCAAAGTGCTGCCCATCGTCCTTGCGGCCGGCGCTGCCCATAAAATTGTTTGTTTTTCTGATAACTCCACTATCGATCATCCGATCTTCACCATTCCTTTGGCGGATCGATTAATAATTCTGATTACTAATAATGTCCAAAAGGAACCAACCTTTCTATGTATTTTTACATTTTTTTTTTATATTTTCAATACATTAAAAACTTAAAGTAAAACTTTTCTTCATTATAAATAATTATATGTGATAGTTCAGTTTTTTCTTAAATTAAAGGTTTAATTCGCTTCAACTGTTGCAATGCATTGCTCCTTTGTTTAATTAATAATCTATAGACTGTAAATTATTCAATAATACTGAACTTTGTAAAAATGGCAGGGAATTATCCAATGAAATTAGGTGGGATGGGTCAATGTTTGCCCGTTTTGGCTTTTTGGTCGATTTTAGCTCTTCTGCTGTCTCGAACTGCCGGCAATCCTTGAAAACTTCATCTGATTTGACATCCGAGACATCCTAAATTCGGATTGAGGCCGGGGTTTCTATCATTAAAAAACTCCGTTTTTAGCTTTGCGCTGTTAATTGACGCATTATCCTTCTGAAAGGTCCAGTCATCGCCAAAATCCCCTAACTTGTCGTCCAATAACTCCTCATTCATTTGGACGTTCATTCTGATCGATATGAATCACATCGGTAAACTCATTCCTTACCATTACCATACCACCACCATGGCCAAGCTTTTACCAGGTGGGTTTATCCTGTCGCGTATCTGTCAAATATTTCTTGCAACTGTCAGGATCGTCCAGACTTAACTTTCCTTCGTCACTAAAAATGACATTACGTCATTCCTTGTCCTAGAATTTGTATTTATGTGGGAACTCAATGCGCGCATTTATAAGGCAAGGTCAGAGATTAGGTTTAGGTACCATACAGATATGTTGAAGGCGCGGTTTTTTGGATTATTTGTAGTAGTAGTAGTAATCTTTATTTAAATTAAATTTGAACATGAAATCGATGTACAAGAATAAATAAATAGAAGTACAACATTTTTAAAATCATCGTTCCTCTTTAGTGACTATGCTGGTCCCCTTCAAGTGTACTCGTTGATAATATTCCGCCGGTATCTCAGAGTCTCCTTTAAGAACTCAGCTAGAATGTGCCAGTCTTCACCGTTTAGAACCGCCAAGTATTCTTCCTTCGTTAAACATGTCTTCCTCCAGTGTAACCGCCTGAGTTCGCTAAGAATGGGGCATATTGCGATAACGTGGAAAACGTCTTCTCTAACCCGTAGGTTACACAGAGAACATTCTTCGCTTGCTGTCGGTATATGTGGCATAAAATTTAAGGCGAGCAGTTCAACTCGTGCCTTAAATATTAGTGATATGCTGAAGGAGTCATAAATGTCGTTGAAATAATTTTGTTCGTTTAAGTTGTGGTTCAATAATTTGTATGTGTTTCGGGTGCTACTCTGGATTGCTTTCTGCTCGTAGTTTGCTCTGGCTTCTACTTCCTCCTTTTGGATAATTGATTGTTGCATATTGGGCCAGTTGTGAACGTCACTTTCATTCCAATGAATATTGTGGTTTTCAGCTAGTGTTAGCCATGTCGAAAAGAATTGCGATTTGGAGCGAAGTAAATGTTTCGTAACGATTTTGGGCAATCTGTTTTCTGGCATATGCATCACCTTGTTTATATAGGTAAAGTGCTGTTCCAGGGTTTGGATGTAGAGTTTTCTATGTATAAAACTATAGGAGATATGACGTTTTTCCCAATTTGCGAGGACGAAAGAGGGCGTGGCAAAAATTTGAATTAAACTTTATCTGCGTACAGACAATAGGAGTCTACATACAAAATTTGGTTGCTCTAGCTCTTCTAGTCTCCGAGATCTAGGTGTTCATACAGACAGACAGACACACAGTGATCCCAAATCCCAAAAAGCTGGCCCAAAATCGAAAAACGTATTTGATTTGGCTGAAAGTTTGTACTCAGGGGTTTTCGGTATCGCTGTTTACGAGTTCGAAGTCAAAATTTAGAAAAACAAAATCAAAAACGTATTTGATTTGGCTGAAAGTCTGTATTCGGGGGTCTTCGGGGTCGCTGTTTACGAATTCGAAGACAAAATTCGAAAAAAAAAAACAAAATAACGGATGCAATATGGCGGAAAATTTCTTCAAAAACGTATTTGATTCAGCTTAAAGTATGTAATCGGGGGTTTTCCTTTCCAAACCATCGTGGCCAGACCCTGATGGGCCAATCTCTTAGTCTGCCGTATCGAAGTGGCAACAACAACAATAACACCAACCTGCTTCTGTTCGGTTCCCACGGCAGTCGGGTCTTCGTCCCTGAACCGACGCAGTGTACAGTACACTGCCCAAGGATTGCCAACCCCAGTCAATGGGAAGTCCACACTTGCAACTTCAATAAGAAACTTCCCAACTATTACAACAACAATAGCACCAACCTGCTTCTGTTCGGCCATACCAGTTTGGCACACCCAACACCCGCTTTTCTGGATTTTGTGGTACCTCACAAAAATCTTCACCAGGACTGAAGTCGCAGCAAGTCGCACCTAAATTTTTGGATATGCTTTGAAGAAGTGTCTAAAGAACAATTTCTATTTTGTTTGAGAGTGGGATCTGATGGGAGTTTTGACTTATTGCTTTTTCTAACACGACTTTTCAGTATGTGATTACGAAAAAAACCTTTACTTTTATTAATGATTCACTATTTCATGCATTGTTAATAGTAATTTCGAGCTATACATTCAAAATCTACATACTTTCTGGAATAGAATCCAAATCGGTTAACTTTTCGAGATTCTATAACCTTCTGAACGATGTGTTATTTTCGATGCGTGACGAGTAAACGATGAGGCACGCTCGACGCTTACGAACGGAGCTCATACCTGAGCCAGGTAGGGACATTTACCTCTTATTAACGGTCACAATACAAACTAGATGTACCACTACAACTATTCCAACAATAAAAAGTCCTAAGAAAAGCATTTTTTCGACTTTTGGTTAGCTTTTTGGGACTTGGGACCATAGTGAGCGACAGACAGACGGATAAATTGACGGACAGGGCTATATCGACTCGGCTTTGGATGCTGAACAAGAATAAATATACTTGATGCTTCCTTCTGCCTGTTACATTCTTTTGTATTTAGTATACCCTTTTTACTCTACGAGTAACGGGTAGAATTATGGATATTCTACCAACAGTAAAAAAAATGGGTGGAAAAGGGTTGTATGAAACTCATTTGTTCTTTATGCGATCAGCTCCAAACCTATTTCCAAAGCGGTTATTACCTGTACAAATAAGTATAAAAGGATTGTTTTATGTTTGGCCCTTCAAAGTGCTTCGAAGGACCGAGGAGGCGTGTAATTCTGTCATTGAGCGCATCCACCAGTGGCAAAAGACAGAGGCGGTTCTAATTAGCAGTCGGAAAAATGTGGAGTCAGCCTAGGTCAGAGTCAATGGAACTGCAATAAAATCCAAAAGAACCATTAAATACCTTGGAGTAATGCTGGACACCAGGCTATGCTTCCGAGAACTTCTGGCTTACGTCGGAGAGAAGGCAGCAAAGTCAAGCAGCGCCCTAGCTAGGATCATGCTTAACACGCGGGGTCCTAAACAGTGTAACTAAGGCCACGGTCTATACGCGGCGCCAATCTGGCACAGGTCCGTGGTTTACTCTAGCTAAATAAAAGGCGTCTGTGGGGCGTACCGTCTAAGTGCGCTCAGGGTTACTTCTGCGTATCGTACGGTGTAAGAAGATGCTGCTTTGGTCATTGCCGGGATGATTCTACTAACCGAGCTGACCACAGAAGCAAACGAGAGGTACCGGGCTTCACGGTTGAGTGCATCAAGTCAACCAAACAGTGGTACACAGCAGCAGAAAGCGAGGCAGAGGAGCATCGAGAAGTGCGTTGGGACCAATCCACGAAGGGTCGCTGGACCCATAGCCTAGTCCCGAGATTGTCACCATGGCTGTCTAGGAAACATGGTGAGGTGAACTTTCACCTAACTCAGCTCCTTAGTGGACATGGCTGTTTTAGGAGTTACCTAAAAAGAGTCGGCCATGATGATAGCGAGGAGTGCACTTGCTGCGAAGAAGGACCTGTGGAGGACGCCAGACACGTCTTATTCGAGTGTTTAAGGTTTCACACCGAGAGGGCGGAAGTATCCAGGGCGATGGGCGGAGATATAGTCGAAGATAATTTAGACCCTTACATGCTGATGTCGGAGGGAAACTAGGAGGCAGCGTGTGACTTCGCAGCTATCATTATGGCAACTCTGCGGAGACTGGACTTGCAGCGTAGAATCAGGGAGTAGGTGGGTCATCAAATCTGCGAAGCAATGCCTTGCGGCCGTACCGCAGGTTTTAGAAATTCTATCAAACTTTCCGTGATTTCATGTTGTCCTAAAGTGCTTATTTGTAAATAGTCAAAAGCATCAATTGAGTTCGGTAAAGTTGGCCTGTGATGGTTTTACCCGTTTTGTAGCAGCTCACAGTACACCACGCCCAATTGGTCCCACCAAATTCGTACATACATGATTTTGCCACCGTGAATATTTGGCTTTGGAGACGATCTTGACATATGGCCAGGTGGCCCGCATGATTTTTTGCGCTTGGGGTTATCATATTGAACCCCATTTTTCATCACCAGTCACAATAGAAGGCAAAAATCCCTTTCTTTTTTTGCCATTGAAGCAGCTTCCCCGCAAATTGTGTTTCGTTGGCACAGAAGTTGACATATTAAGAGCACACAAAAACTACGTTGTTTACACTTTAGCGAAACGTCACATACTGAAAAAGAAAGCTTAAGGATGAGGCTTTAAAATGAAGTTGGTTGCAACATTGTCCGATTCGATTTAATACTAGTAAAGCCTCTTTAAAAACGTACTTTAAAACTTATTTGTACAAGTAATGCCAACAGGATTTTCATGATTTTGGAAAATCTGAATGTTTTCCATTTGATTGGGCTCAAGAGCAAAGCAAATCACAAAAACAACTTGGTATATTTTCTCATGCAAAGCTGAAGCAAAAGCAAATTTGTATGCGGTGTTCGATTTGTTTGTTGGCGACGAATGAATTCGTTTGAAGCAACATGCTGCTGTGTTCTGAATAACGAAAGCCCAGAGCTTTCGATGATTGATATGAAAGAACGACTCGACCCAAAACAAATCATTATCGAAATGAAAACCGAATCAATTCTTTAAACGAAATATTCATTTCGGGGCCCTCCGGCACTAATCCCCGATTTTAACTAAGTCTTAAATTGAAACTCAAACTGATAACTTTGCTTAAATACTTGTAAACAATACAAACAAAACTAAATCTATACTAAATTAACCTACCACCCCTTCAAGGTCATAGAAAACCATTTAAGGTTCTAGCACACCAATTGGCTTAGGCAGATTTATACTCTCTGTGACCATTTCAAAATCATGAAAACCTTTTACTAATGACCTCAATTTGTTTTGCCTTTCTTCTCTTTGCAGGTAAGTCGTGACAATCTTCAAAACGCCCAAGAAAGTGGCAAGTAAAAAGTAAAACTGTAAGTTTCACTCGATGCACTGCACCGGCAGCAGCAGCAGATTGATTCCAATATGAGCCGGAGCAAATGTTTCCGATAAACTGCAAGTTGAATCACAATGCAAAAAAAAACTGATGAAACTTGAATTTCGTGTCAAAAATAAAAATCGAAAGCAGTTCGCTGTGGTCAGCCGGGTCTGGCTTGGCTCTACACTCCCCAAAAATATACTTACATTCATATACATATATATATATGCGATTTACCTGTTGGTCGAAGGCATCCACCACTTCACTTTACTTCTGAGAGGGGCGTGCCATTACCCCTTAGTTTGTTTTTAGTTTGCATGAGATCAGTTTGGCGTTTCTTGGAACTGACTTGCATTTGCTGCTGCTGCTGCTGGTGGCTCCTGAACATGTGCGCAGATACATATACATAAACATGTAGTACGTTTGGTTGATTCAGTCTGCCAAAATCCCAACAAACTGTGGCAAGGTCCCAAGTCGCCAGCACGTTTACACGATGTGCTAATTGAGTTAGTATGCATCATGTACCTATCTACAAACAGATGTACATATGTATGTTTATATGTATGTAATACCATTTGTGTCTACTTAGCAGGTTTGTGAAAATAACACCGAAATGAATGCAAATGTGCTTAGGGACCTCGTTTATAACACCAAGAGCTACTGATTTGCTGCAATAATGTTTGTTTGGTTGTTTGGTTCTTCGGTTCAACTCGAGTCCCTCTTCTCTTGCATATGGCATCGAAAACCGATAATTACCCACCACAAAATGTGTTTGTCTACCTGTAGCGGAAGCCTCACAAGAGACAAGCTGGACAACTCTGGCGCTGCTGCTGCTGCTGTTGTTCACCTCACCACACCTCACCTTCATAGCAACAAATTACTCACGCGCAAAAATCGCCGACCCGTCATTGTTGTTGTTGCTGGCCATTGCTGCCATCGCGTATTTTTCCACATATAATTTCACTGTATGACGTATGCTTTCTTGTTGCTTATGTGTGGTGCTATGTGTCGTCCGTCTGCGTTCCATATGCATAAAGGTTTTTTTTTTCCAGCCGAATGCATGAGGGTGGTTCAAGTACTTTGATAGCCAATTAAATTTTAAATAAAACAATTTAGAATCGTTTTTATTAAGAGGTGAAACAAAGATCATATGTAAATGGGGTCTCAGTATTTATACTCTTTACCAAAGGTACACTGAGTATATTTAGTTTGAAGAATTGGTAAAGATCGGATGAACGATAGTCGAGTTGTAAGAAAAACCAACTATTAGGATGGGCAGCACCAGCCGCAACGGCAATGGGCAGCACTGTACCGCCTTTAACACTTTGTGTGGTATCTTACTTAAAATTGATCAGGTATATATAAACTTTGGGAGGTATAGAGTATATTAAAGACTGACGTGATCGACTTTCCTACTTGTATCAAGCTGAAACTTGGAAAACAGTTAGATCATTATCTTGCTGAAATACCAAACGTAATGGCATATTTTCCTCAGCATACGGTACCACAACAATATGGATTTGTAGATTAACAACCCCATACCATTATATTGCCACCTCAGGTTTGATGTTTTTTTTTTTTTTTAAATTGGATGCTTCTTATTAGGACTGAACATTCCTTTCCCAGCACCCCCTGTTATCCTATCCAGTCTTTGTGATCCCTTGCGAAAAAGTTTAGATCAGCTCATGAAAGTGATATGTTTTTTGCACATAAGTGGGACTTTTCTGGCAATTCATCCTGGTAGGTTCATCTTGTAGTCGACTTCGGATAGTTGGAGCACTAACTGATATTCCCAATTTCGGCTGCAATAGCCTTGGAAGACATAAAGGTGTTCCGTTTACTCTAGGGCCAACGATGTACGATGGACTGAAATCCTCCGTAAATGGGTCAATTTTTTTGCTCAAAGTTACTAGTCAGTGGATCAAGAATTTCAGTTGTTTTTTGTGGCCTTCCACGGGTTTCCTGTCTTGTTTTTCTTTCTAATGCATTTTTTACAAAATTATAAGACCTGTTCATTAATTTGGCGATGGCTCGTAAAGATTTGCCTTCTTTTTTTCAGACTAAGAACCAATCGAGCTTCTTCTTTGAACAAGGAGAGTATAGCTCTGTATTGACAGGAGCTATACGTACTTTACCTTTAGATACAAAAGATCACTGATTAGAAAAATATTCACTTTAACTGAAACCATATTATTAACAAAAATGTCCGGTGGATTCGCAATTTATTAAAAAGCTTTGAATACAACGCCGCCCTTTCAACTCTTTGTCACAGTGTAGCACAGACAACAACAAAAAACTAAAAATTAAAAGTTGAATCATCAGGTTATAATTAAAAATCTAACATTAATTGATCATTATAATAAATCTAGAAAAAGAACGGGAAAACACCTATGTTATTATTGATAACTTGAAACCTAAAACAATGAAAAATGTATTTCCTCTAAAAATTTGTCTTAGCATCGGATTATCAGGTTTTATAAATTTGAACTTACATTTATAATAGAGCCCTTTATTGACTTTTCTTATTGATTTGAACTATCTAAAAAGTTCAAAAACTAATGTATATGATAGCAGGGTGGACCAAATGCGAGATCAAATCGAGATATGGTGATCTGCTCAAGTGCCGTCGTTGCAACGGAACGGGTTTCTGCAGAGAGGCTGGCGTTTTAGGTTGATATAGCCATGTCCGACTGTCCGTCTGTCAGATAGAGCCACATAATTATGCATTAAAATAATTTTTTTTAAATTTGTACCTCAGAAATTACATGAACCGAGCTATTCGCAATTCCGAATCAGCGCATGTGCAGTTCTGATCGAAATTGTCAAGGCTGCCCTATAGCCGAATTAAAATTAAGCAATTTACGGTTGACTGATTGGAGTGAGTTAGCGTTCCCACTTAATTACTTATTATACAATCGATATACTATACATGATTCTTGACTATTGCTAGGACTTAGACCATCGGTGGGCACGGCCTTGATCTTTTTACTCCGATTGCTCCCAAGAGTGGTTTTGTGGCAGGCGGCGTGTGTCTATCTGGTGGTTGTTTTTGTTGCTGTTTGCTTATCTGTCCGTGTGCCTGTCTATCGAGCCGAAATTTTGCAATTTGTCGGAACCGATCGGATCGGATGACTATAACATATAGCTTTCATAGGAACGATCGGTCGAAAAACTAGTTTTAATGAGAAAAACTTTTTGTTCTTTAATGGAAACGTTTCCATACTTTGTTTTTATTGGTTTTCAATTCTTCTTTATAATTTTTCTACTAAGTTTGATGAAAATCAGACTACTATATGATATAGCTCCCTTACAAAAGATAGGTCTTGTAAACAGAGCCATAGAAGATGCAAAATTAGTTACTGACCAAAAGAACTAACTGATATCAATGTTCATAAGTCGTTTCTGATTTACTCGAGATAGCATCAGTTGTTCATGTCACGCTAGGCAATGTCTTGTCCTTTCTGTACCATTTCTTCTTATTTTAGTTTTGATCGTCCCCATCCAACAGGCCTTCTAAAAGTCTTTCACTTTCTGTTTGTTTCTGCGCTTCATGAGATTAGTGTTCCTATAGACTTTAAACAGTTCCAGATGCATTATGAAGCGAAATTTTAGCAAAGAGTTAGAGATGAACCGTTCCCATCGTCTCATAAATAAATAAGTCTGTGCTCAACGAACAACCAATTCGTTTGATTTCCTTTTGCTCTGCTCTTTCGCTGACTTCTTTGTCGCGAGCGGAGAAAATAAAAGTCTTTTGCGTTTGAATGCGTGCATGTGCGAGTACGGCGTCTGTTTGGACTTGTGAGGCACACACAAAAACACTGTTTACGCTCAGCTTTTAATTTTTTGATCATCTGCTGACTCTTAGTTTGCGAGCGCTTAGTCGGATCGCTCAATAATTTGTTATCAACTCAACTGAAAACAAAAACGAAGAGAAACGAAGTGTTTTGCTCAGAGAGAGTGCAAGCGTGCCCCTCTCAGAGTTCCGGACCGGAGGTTTAATCGTAATGGAGTTACCGGAATGGTTCCTAAACCCACTATTATGGAAAACCCTATCTAATTTTTGAAACGTTTAGCGTTGCCCCATTAAAATCGGAAATTATTCAACAGTTTGTAGGATCCCAGTCTTCCAAGGTTTCTCTTACTTTACCTTGATGGTTGAGTTGAAGGACCTGCATTTAAACAAGCAGGACTCATATGTTATTCTCTTAACAAACTTGACGAATTCAGCAAAGATTCTTTTCTATTCGATATTGAGTCACCCTAATTCTGTGGCTCATTTGTGGGTATTGTTTAACTGTGTGTGTGTATGCGCGCATTTAAGCCGCAAAAACGAAGTCAGCAAATGCGACGATGACGACGCCGTTCAGTCGCTTCTGCCACCGGTCTACCTGTTCGCCTAAAGTTGGACACATTTTCTGTCTTCCATGCGTCGTCGCTTACCTAAGGGACACACACATTTACACCCTACCTGTGCGCACTCAAACATACACACATACAGAGCGAGACAACGATCGTGCGCTCTCGCTTGCGCTAATGTATATGAGGAGACTTGGAAATCAAGCCAAGCTGAACGGGCCACGCTAAGCTGCTGTTGCCGCTCCACCGGCGGCGGCAACGTCGACAGCGACGGCAAAAGAAACCAGCGACGACGACGACGGTTGAAAGTCTTCGTCTGGACGACGGCGACGGCGCGGCCGGCGGCAAAAGTTGGGTTTTGGAATTTTTTTCTTGCTCTTCTTTGGTTTCAGTTCAGTTCGATTTTTATGCACAGTCGCAACGAACGTACCTGCCTGTCTGCCTGCGCGCGCGCTGATTCTCGCCCCCCCCCTCGTGTCCTCAAAAGATATTTTCGAAACGTCGCGAAAAAAACAACGAAAGAAAAGTGCAGCTTAAGCGAAACACAATACAAAGTATGAAAAAAGTGCAGCCAAGAATAAGCAAATGTCATAAAAAGAGAGCAGCGAGAGAGCAAAGAAAGTAAGTTTTGAATTTAGGTTCTTTTTTGGATACTTTCGAGAGCGAGTGAAGCGAGCGAGAGTAAGGTAAGAAGAGAACCCCCTCCATCCCACCCCTTCTCGACACTAGTGCCCCCCTCCCACCGCCACCGGATGTGTTTCTACGACTTAATGGGCTTATGTGTCGGCCATTTTGTATGCCCTGTCATTAGCTGGCTTTGTGTGTGTGAGTGTGTGTGTGTGTGCGCGAGTATGGCTGCTTGGGTTGCCTCAATTATTGATTGATTAATTATTGCTGACGCGTATGCGTGGCTTCGACCCTTTGCAAACCGGTTCGTTGACGCCTCAGCAACGTCTGTGTGTGGTGCGACTCTCTCTTTTTGGGGTAGAGGGGCATAATCCAATTGCCGATCATCGATTATGGACACTAAGTCGCCACCCAGCTGCTGCAGCAGCAGTAGCAGCAGCAACAGCGTTTCCTAGCAAATATTGCCTTATTGACAGACAACTCGAAAAGGCGCATGCGCCACAGCGTAACGGTTACACATGGCCACAGTATTCCTCTCTCTGCGTTTTGTTCATTTGCAATTAACACTTTTGTGTACGTGCCGGGTAATCACCCAGCCGACCAGCATCCAACCCATCTGAGGAGCTCAAGAGCTGCTGAAGAGCTAGTAGCCAGGCGGCAGCCACAAAGCTAATCAGTGTGCAACGACTTTCTCGTTGATTTTTCTTCTTGTTTCTGTTTGTAATTATTATTTTATAATAAACTTATTAGCGGCGCAGTCTCCCCTAATACGTTTTTGTCTTGGCCAAAGACGGACGCTATTGTTGTTGTTGTTGTTCGTTTGCTAAATTCAATTAAGAAATCAAGTGTATAAAGTATATATACCTCATATAAGTGAGCACTACTGTGTGTGTGTGTGTGTTGAGCTATATGCCAGGCCACGCACATATGCAGTGTGTTCACATTCTATTTCTCAATGGGGACCTCCTAAATGATACTTGCAAGTTGGATTTAAGCTTGTTTAGAAACATCTTGTATTAACAAGATTATTTACATTTTAATCAAAATCAAGTAAACTTGTGCTTTAATGGTTCAGTCTACGAAACTTGAACCAAAATTCATCGGATTCATGAATTACCAATTTCTTTGAGCTTGCGAGGGAGTAAAGAATGAAACGATTTACACCTATTTGTACCTATTTCATAGCAGGGCGTAGAAGTGTCCATCGAATTTGGTCTTCTTTTTGGACGACAGAAAATTTGACTAAATAAATTGTCTGAATAAATTCTAATTGCGTTGAGTTGCCTTTGTATGTGAAATGATACAAACAGGTGTATATAAATAGTTCAGCAATGTGGAGTGCTCAAAGTGTGAGCGGAAAAGAGAACATGCTGTTGTTGTCGCTTTGCTATATCTTGGGAATATCTGGCATTAAATTAATTTTAAATTGGCAGATTTACTTAAACATCGATTGAAATTGAAGTTGTAACTAAAAGGTTCTTAACGCTTTCTTCACAGTAGCCAGCTGACTTTCACTTCGCTCTAAATTCAATACGCGAGCTCATCGCTTGCTTACTGCCATTTCCAGATTCCAATAATCGATTAAAAATCGAAGCGCTCCACTGTGAGAACAAAAAAGCTCCCAACTCTCTTTTTCAACTCTCCTTTTCAATACTTTTTTTCAATACTCCTCCACCTAAGCACTTAGTTCACAACAACTCTTTTCCTATCAACTACTCCAAAGCGCTCTTATGAAGCCCTTTCTAGAGCTCTCTTCATTGTGGGAGCGTATCCATTTTGAACGCTTTGTCGCAGTGAGGGTGCAAAGCTTACTAGTGCTCTTTTTAACAGAGGGAGCTGTGAGTATAGCTCTAAGAAGCAAGGCAAAAATGTTCAGAAATGAAGTAGCCTTCAACTCAAAACAAAAACCAAAATTTCTCAAATATTGTCAATGTGGCTGTTCAAAGATTAATTATAACTAGGCTCGCCCTGTGGTCGAAATTCGACCATCGAACAAATTAACACTTAACATTAAGCGATGTACACTTTTAAGTCTAAAATAATATGTCAAAAAAAGTCTTAAATTTGCATAGTTTTTGGTCCAAAAATAATTGTATCTGAATCGGTTTGAAACCCTGGAAAACCTGATTAACAAATGTTCCAATTTTGAACAGTTAGCCAACATTTGGTTAACTAACTTGGCATAGTTTTGTCTTTTTTATACTTCCCAGAAAGCTATAAACATCGTTTCGTTCTTTCCTTGATCTTTTGTTAAAGTTTTGGTAAAGTGTAAGTCTAAAAGCAATTTTCAATGCATTTCTTTATTTTAGAAGCCGACAGCCTGGAAAATATTGCTTGAGAATGCCTCCAAAGAAAGGGTGGAAAGACAAAATATATACATTTTTTTGAAGAGATTTTGTAGCGCAGTGATATTGGCAGACCCTACCACAGGCGTTAAATCCATAGAATCGATGTATTTCCGATTCGATGTAATACCGATTCGATCTCAAGATCACTGCAGTCTCCAATTGTGCAGGGTGTATTTAAATTTGAATAGTGAATTTGCCATCGAATTGAATGTTTCCTTATAAAGTACCATTCCTGTCATCTTATTAAATTTCGCGAACAATACTGACTATTTTCGCACTAATTTTTTTAGTCAATTGAATTTAATGCCATTTGCATGTCACCGTATGTACCTTAGATTCGCTATAAAACAATAAATAATTGGAATACAATTTTTTTGGAATACAATTCTAGAAAGAAAGACGAACATATCAATAGGATTAACAATATAACAAATTTTTTAAGAATATTAGTTATTGTTTACGCTCCAAAATACAATTTTTTAGCAGCACTTGCCTCGCACAAAAATTTCTAGTCAATTGGATTTCAGTAAGACCAGCAACTGTAAATCTGCTTAAAACAAAAACAAAATATGCGTAGAAGCTTTTTTCCCGTTGATCGTTTCTTCACAGGGAGAGCGCACTGAGAGCCACTCTCTGTTTACAAAGCTCAAAATACAGCTGAGCAAAGCACACAGTGAGTGTTGGCCTGTTGCTGTTGTTGTTTGAAACAAAAACAATGCGCTGGTCTGCTCACCTATCCTGTGTAAAGTGTGTTTGTGTTAGTACAACTTTTAATTCGATCTAAAATAATAAATAATTGCAATTAATTTTTTTTTTTTGCAATGGCAGGGTCTAAAAACTCATACGAACATATGGTATAAATTTTCGGTTGATTGAATTTGTTTTACTATGCTAAAAAGGGTGCCGTACATTCGTATGAAAGCTTTTTTGCGTATTAATATATGGATAGTGGTTCACAAAGTTATCGGAACTTGTATATAACTCGGTGGTTCAATTATATCAGACATGCCCAAAAGTAGCATACGGCTGAGCAATCTCCAATACTCACAAAGAAACGCACCAATACGTTGATGGTCAGTTTGCTTGCACGCGCAAACGCCAATCAAATAAGAGAAAAAACCGTTTTTTTTTTCTACGCGACGCAAACACACACGAAATGTTTGCATGTGTGACGTTTTGTATGCCGCGCGCCCAGCATGTATACGTCCATAAATTTCCTATCTTCGGTGCAAATACAAAAACAAAACGCACCCAAAGAGCATACGGCTGGGCATGGCTGAATAATAGGAATTACTTAAAAGTGTTTGCTCGCTCTTTTGCTATTTTTTGTGATTGGGTAAAGATGCCAAAAATTTGTAAACATAATTTCGTGATGCCTGGCTGCAAGATGAGCAGTAGATTCGGAAGGATTGAACTGATCCAATCAAAGCATATTGTGCGTATTGCAAATTCGCAATAGGCGCAAAGCTTTTTGATATCTGTCACCACGCCGCCTCAAAAAAATATGTGGCTGCGATGGGCGCATTTACCCAAAAAAATAAGTTGTCTTTCGTTCGAAAGTCAACCAAAACGGAGGAACAGGAAGAGGGACTAGTTATGTCTACAAATTGCCCAACACACGGCGATTGCGACAATTGATCATTTGTTAAAAACAAAAAAATGTTTAGCAATTTTTTTTTTTTTGCAATTTTATCATAATTTTTAGCAATTTTTAGCAACTCTTTTTTTTTCCAAATCTAGCAATTTTTGATTCGGAGATTCTGACAGCACTTCTCGTATGTTAAGCTCTCAGCATGTAAAAAGGGCGCTTTTGCAGACTTTTTCCGCCGCAGAATACGACATTATTTTAGGCCAATGAACTCCTTAAAAAAGATTTTACCTGAAATAAGATTTTTATTTGAAACTTATATATTTTAGCTATTAAATTCTGTTTTTCTAAAGTTTATGGAAAATCTTTTTTTGTAGAGTTTTATATCAGTCGCAGAGTTCATTTGCTGTTGCTCTTCATTTTTGGCTGCCTTTCGAAATTTCCAATTCTTTAACATTTGGCCAAGTAACAACCAACCATTAGGCAATCCAGTTCAAAGAACTTCAAAAGTCGAAGAAAACACCATGATGACATCCAATTTGCGGAGCTTTGTCTTTGTGTGTTTGTGTGTGTGTGTGTGTGGTTACCCCTATTATATTTCAATATTCAATTTTGTATGCCCCGAAACCAAAATGAGCTCATCCCAAACCCGTATCCATTCATATTAAATGCTTATGCAATCGTTTTACAATTTCAAATCTTTCGTCGAGTTTCATAATTTTGGTTGTGTGTTTGAGGCGCATCGCAAGCCTTACGAAATCTCTGCAAACTGGGCGACATTGTAATTAACACTAATTAATCACCAAAAAGCTTGCAAAAAAAAAGAGAGTTACAAAAGTTGCTAAACTTTGAAAATTGAGTTGTATGATTGGGCTGAAAACGAACTGAAACCTTGAACTTGCCTAGGGGGGCAATCTAAAGGTGTTAAAGATCGTTTTGATGTGTTTGTTGTTCCTGGTGGTTGTTGTATACCTAAGCGTAAAAAACTACAATTTAATCATTTATTACAATGATGATTATAATTTGGTTCTTTTGGCCAGCAGCAGCAGCTGCTCATTATATTCAATGGCAACAAACTCATTAGACCTTGAAAACTCAGTGCGTGGTTTTTGTGAGTCGAAATTATAGCGACATTGTTAGGCAAGTGCGTAGAATTAATTACCAAACAATATAGAAATAAAGTGTGGTAGGAGAGTATATAAGAAACTCCTTATATACTTAGAAGGAAGCAAGAAATACAGGGAGATTTCAAGGGGAGAAAGCTTGATCTAATATTTCAATTTGTTTTGCCCATTGCTTAGTAGTGTAGGAATGACAAAGAGTGCGTTTGGTTTTGCTCTCAGATCGATCAAGAGTGAATGTGCTGCTCATTTTATTATTATGCATTTCGCCCTCAGCGCGCTCTCAGCAGCAACCATATTGAGAGCGCCTTTACAGTTATACTACTTTATTAGTATTGCACAGTGGGCTTACATGCTAAGAACATTTCTCCAGTATGAAGGTATCTTATAGCACACACCTATTGAGCTCATTGACTTTACAAGCTGCTTAGGAAGGGATACAGCAACCGCATGAGTCGAGTCTATTGTTCAGCTGAAAGTGACTTTCAATTTTAAATTCAGTTGGTTTTTTTATTTTGGTTCTTGCAACAGGTAACAGCAGCGGCGGCAACAGCAGGTAGAGACATTAGAAGGAACCTGTCTTGATGTAGAAACATGTTTTCTGATCGCTCCTGGTTAATTTTCCAAAAATAAGAAAAGAAAGCAACCTTGACCTTGGCTGCTGCTCGCTCTGGCTTCGGGATGGCGTCTGGCGTTCTACTTCTTGCATAATTTATGGCTGTAAATCTAGGCTAGACACACACACACACAGGCACACATGTCTGGGCCGTTATCAAACTGGCTTTTTACTCCACATTACGTTACGCGTGCACATGTTCACGTCTCCGTCTCCATGTTCGCGACGTCTTCTCCTGCTTCTTTGGCTGCTTTGGCACAATTTTCAAACGTTTGCCTTTTGATTAAATTTTATGTTGTTCCTCTTTACTTGGCTTACCTACATTTTGTTAGTCGAGTTATTCCTGATTGCGGCGTGCCAGCCAGCTCCCCCAGACTCCTCCGCGACTCGGAAACGAGTTTTTCCTACACTTGCTTTTCACATCTCCTTTTACATTGTGTGTGTGTGTGTGAGAGTGCTTCTTTTACTTTTGCTGCTGCTGCCCTCAAACAGGTCGCGTTTTCTTTTGCCAGTGTCTTTGTTGTTGTTTTGCTTCTTCTACTTTTACTTATTTCGCTTTGGGCTTCTCTTCTCTTTTTTCTCTGTGGCATATGTTGTGTGTGTTTACCTTGCATACGTCCTTGAAGATTTGTCTTCTTTTTTGTTTTTTTTTTTTTTTACATATTTTGTTTATAGGTTTTTGTGTCTCTTTGTGGGTGCCCCATTTTCCTGTTGGAATTATGTTTGCCTGCATTTTGGCCACAAATTAATACTTTGCTCCCCCCTTGGAATCAGTATCGTTCTCATGTTGGCATGCCTATTATTAGCTCCTCAACTCTAACTACTAGACAACTTGACTTGCTCTGCTTTAATGGCCTGGCCATAACCATGACTATGACTTGGCCTAAGTCTTTGAGGTCAACAAACAGCTGGAAAACAGAGTAAGAGCCAAAGCCAGCCCCCCAACCAACCAGCCATTGCTGAAGTCATGCGTGTCTCTCCACCACACATACATACACACACACATGCACACACTCATGTAGCCGGCAACTGAAACCAGTTTCTTGTCTCATCAAATAAAAAAAAAAATTCAAAATTAAGTTTCTCAGCTTATGTCTTTCTGTAGCCGGCTCTTGGTGGCTGTTGTTGTTGTTGTTTGTAATTTTAGTTCGCACGTTTTTATTTTTACTTTTTTTTTTTCTTTTCGTATTTCTCACACTAAAAACGCTTCCGCTCAGCTTGTTAAAGTTGTATTGAAAATGTTTAAATAAATTTGTATTCTCTTGTAATTTTCAACACATTTTATTTTCGAACGGAAGCTCTGAGATTTGTGTGTAATATATTTATCTGAAAATAATTTGTTGTGCCAAATGACCCCGTTACACCATTCCACTCCCTCGGGGCCTTTTCGCTCTCTGTTTGTCCGCACACAAAATAAATTTACAGTCAAATTCAGATACAAATCTTTGCAAATAATATTAGTTATCAAGTTGTTACGGCTTTAAGCTTTGCAATTTCGTGTCTGCATGATTGAGTTCAAAACAACTCATAGCACTTTCATGCTCAAAATGAATTGAATGAGTGTTAAAACCAGGGATGCAAACCACTCGAAAATAAGTACTGGTTCGGTTCAGTGGCTCTCACAGTTTCTGGACCTCCGGTTCGGTTTAATACATGGTTTTTTGAGCTGACTGAACCGCGGTTTAGGTTCGGTTTTTCGTCTCCGCTGCGAACGCCTCGCTAGCCGATTTGGATATCCTCTGAGTCTTTCTAGACAGGCAACAGATTCCTTGTTGATGGCGTCACCTATCAGTTCCTTCTCCAGCCTTCTCGTGCACATGTTGAAGGACTCGGATCTTATTTAGGTGAGTTTTAGCTGCAATTCCATATACTTGCAGGCCGTATCTCCAAGCTGGTGAAATAATTGCCTTGTACACATGTACCTTGTTCTTTAGGGACAATTTGTTTTTGCTATTTAGCATCCACCCCAACTGGGCAGCTCTTCTATATAGCGACTTTGTTAGCTGGCTTATGTGCAGGCCAAATGTCAAGCGCCTGTCAAGGTACACTCCTAAGTACCTGTGTCCTTGAAGATGAGCTAGGAGTTGATCTTCCATAAAGACTCCGGGGCAGTCGTCTCTCCTTAGCGTGAAGGTGACATTGGCACACTTTGCTTGATTTATTCCAATATTCCAGCGTCTTGACCATCTGCAAAATCGGTACATGTACTGCTGTAGGATGTCCGTGGCGCTGTAGACACAGGGATGTCTGGCAAAAATGGCTTTGTCGTCAGCGAAAGTGGCAAGAAAAAGGTCCTGTGCGTCATTTCTGGGAATGTTACCTTCTGTGGGCATGTCCGTTGTCGAAAGCGTATACAGCGTATGGCCAAGGATGCTACCCTGTGGCACTCCTGCTTGTATGTGTTTTGTGCTCGATTCAGCTCCATCAAGAACGACGGAAAATGTCCTGTCGGTAAGGAAACTAACATCAACGAATACTGCCGCGACGTACTCCTTTGCATGGAACCCTTCCAGGATAAAGTTAGTTACCCTGTTTAACTGCTCTGGAGTTCCGTGCGACCTTCTAAAGCCAAATTGAAAGGGCGGAATCCGATGGCTGAGCTCATTCAACGCTAGTATCCTACACAGCAAGCACCTTTCAAAGATTTTCGACACCGACGAAAGCAAGCTAATTGACCGGTGTGATTCCGGACCTCTGAAGGACTCATCCGGGCTTTGTGGATCATTACGATCTGGTCCTTTTTCCAAGCCTTCGGAATGTACCCCAGTCGCAACACTGAGTTGAAGAGCAAGCCTAGAAACAGTATGGCTTTGTCAGGAAGTGCCTTCAGCGTTTTGTCATCTATCCCATCTTCTCCAGGAGCCTTTTTGAAATTAAGCGCTTTGATTTTTTCTTTCACCTCCGTAAAAGTTATCGGAGACACTGGCAGTTCGAGCTGACCAGGGGTATCAAGGACACGTTCCACTCTCCTTATCCTGGATGCAGGCGAAGTTGATAGCGAGATTTTTCGCAAACTCCTCAGCCCGATCCCTGGGAGACTTCGCCCAGGTGCCATCACTCTTTCGGATCGGGAATTTAGGGGTTACCTGGCGTTTGTATTTTCTGGTGAGAGACCAGAGGGCATAGTTGGTGCTCACATCTGATGTGACTCGCTCAAGTAATCGATCAGTTTCCATCGGCTTGTGTCTGGTGAGCATGCACCTTGATGAGGAACACTGCATATGCATCCTCGATGTCCTCTGGCAGAGCAATTTCCAGATTTAGGTCTAAAGTTAGCTCCAGATCTCTGCGAAAGGCCTTAATATCTCTTCCAGGAGGAAGTTACTTTGCTCTGGGTACCGTGTTTTGAGTTGATCCTGCCATTTCAACCACTAGTGGAAGATGATCTGAGCTCAGAGCATAGTGGATCTCTATTGTGAAGTCACTCACTCTAAGCACTCGGCGCGTTTCGTTGAGCATACGCGTAGTGTGTTGCTTGACCTGTGGCTAGGATTTGAGCAGACGTGTTGTTTATGGCTTCTTGTAGTCGTACACCCCTTGCATCAGCTCGAAAACATCCCCAGGATCTGTGTTTCGCATTGAAGTCTCCTCCAATGAGAAAGTTACTCCCAAGAGTGTCAAGCATGTTAGTAAATTCTGACGTATTCCAGGAAAGTTTTCATTATTGGAAAAGTGATGAGAAACTTCAGGGATAAACAAATCGTTGTACCACTCCTTAAAAAGCGCAGTGGTTTGCCAAGAATTTTTGAATGATCAGTGGTAAATTTAAATTCTTAAGACACCGAGGGTTTTTTGATTTTCCAATAATCATCAAATTAAACTTAATCCCCCCTGTTTATTTAAAAAAAAAAAATCAGTGACAGTTCTCATGTTAAAAAAAAAATTGTAATATTTTGGCAGTTATTTCCAGTTTTCCAGTAAAGCAGTTGGTCCAAAAGTTGACTCTTCTCTGCAACGATAAGCAAGTCCGAGTTCTGGCAAATTTCTTTTTTTTTTTTGTATATAAATATTTCATTGCTCTTTGGGTGTATCGCTTATAAAATCAGCAAGAAAAAGTTCCAATCACTTTTTTACTTTCATAAACGAAAGAAAGTTTGCCGTAGAGCTTTAAAGTTGTGTATGCATATACAGCATTTATAAATGTGTGTGTGTGAGTACATACACACAGACATATGTATATTGTTTATGTATGGGTGGGTTGCCAAAACTACAATTTGCATTGCAAAATGCCTCTTGAAGGGCAGGGACAGCGGCAGGGACAAAATGTTGCCAACGGGATGTGGATGTGGTGTGGTGTGGTGGCTGGGGTCCAGTTTGTCAATTTGTGTACTACATACATACAGATATGTATGTAAATTTATGCATATCTAAGGTTTAGCTACACACACACACACAAATCTGTCGCTTCATATCACTGCCTTGAAATCTGCATAAATGATGATGATTTTGTTTGTTTTTTTCGGGTTTTCGTCATCCATGGCTTTTGGCTCCCAGAAGGAGAGTTTATTTGGGAATTGAAATTTGTTCAAAGTTTTGATTTGTGCCTAAGAATCAAAGGGGATATATGTACATGCATATATGTGCATACATAGTGGAGGTAGAGCCAGAGGCTGGCTGGCCTGAAACCATAAAAATGGCAAATTAACCATGTATTTGTGTGTATGCGAGGGCTGGCACAACCATTGCCCAGCAAGAAGCCACAGCAACATACATTTGTATATATGTAGAGAGACATACTACATACATCCGAACTGAAATCGGCACGTTTCGAGCTGCGTCCAAGTCCAATCAAGCAACGTCGTCGTCGCCGCCGTCGCTGAGTGAGTGACTGCCATGGCATGTTGTTCAATAACGGACAGCCCTGGCAGCCCTCTCTGGATCTGCCTTCAACGACAACGACTCAGGCAGCTAGCAATTTATCCAGCCATGCATATTAAGCCTCACGATTTGTATTTGGTTTGTCTCTGTGTGAGTCAGGCTCTGCCCTACCCTCTCTACCCATCTTCTCTCCTCCAAGTTGAATTTCAGTTCAGATTCAGTTGATTCGGTTTTTAAAGTTTTCAATTTTAGCTTCAACCAAATATACTCTTGCTCTCCTCTGCCCTCTCTTCTTAATTTAATCTAAATGTTTAAAATTACTGTTTATACTCTAAAGCTCTGATATCGCCTTTATTTCTCAAAGCTATTAAACTACGTTTCTCTTCGCTCCTCCGCTGTGTGTGTGTGTGCGGTGGTCCTTGTGGGTGAATATGTTTAGTTTAGTTTTGAACCCTTTATGCAGAACTCAAGTACACCATTTCTTTGCTTAACAGCTGTTGTAGAGTTTATAAAGATTTTACCATCTGCTTGAGTTTCCTGTCCATCTACAAATCAACAAGTTAAAGGGTGCTCTCCCTCTCTCCCTTTTCTTGCACCAACTTATTAAAGCTAAGCGATAATCGTTTGGTTTTGAGTAGACTTAAGCTAAGTGTGTCGTTATACTTGAGGGGTGGTGGTGGAGCAACCTGTCCTGCTGCTCATTTAACAGCTGCTTAACATACTTTGTGCTCTCGCGCACTCTCTTTTGTGTATGTGTGTGTGTGTGTGTTAAGCCGGCACTTGTGCAACTTCTTTCACATGTTGTTAAAGCTTCCCCACTCTACTCCCACGTCTTCTGATTCATCCTTGGCATAGCTTCCTGCTCTTGTTGTCTGAGACAACGTTTTCTTATGGTGCCACGTTTTCCTATATTTTGTTCCCTTTTGTGCTGCTGCTTGTAGACAGGGCTATAAAAATGCTGCGTCTATCTGCTGCTGCTGCTGCTTGCCGCCGCCTTGCCTTTCTCACCTTCTCCCGGCTCGCAGTTTACTTCCTCTTGCTGGCTGCCCCTCACACGCTGTTCTCTCTCTCTCGCCCACATATTATTTGTTTTGTCGACGACTTTTGCTGCTTTTTGCTTTGTATTTTTATTATTATTATTTTTCGCGTAATTCTGTGTTTTGCTCTGCAGTTTCTTTTGGAAAAATTCAACTTTTACTTTTTGTTGTCTGCACTTGTGTGTGAGAGTGTGTGTGTGTGTTGGTTGGGTATTTTTATGATTTTGTTTGTTGCGTTTCTGTTTTGCTCGTGAAATTTAGCATTTGCTTTGCTTACACCTGTTCGCTGGGAGAGTCTATCAATTTACTTTATTTCACATTTCAATAACAATAGTCGCCGCCTGCCTGCATAGGAGAGAACGAGACGATAGAGGCTTTTCCAAAACTGCATTTTCCCTTTTGAACTTATCTCTATGATTGAAGGTCGTCGTTGCATGTGTGTGTGTGCCCTGATTTTCTCCTACTGCTTTGGCTTTTACTTGACCTGCAGCAGCTACCATTATGTTAATTATGTGGCCTTGTGTCTCACCTTATTGAATATGTCTGTGCGTTTTACCAATCGCTTTTCTCCTGTTGCTAATTTATTACAAAAACACAAATTCGCTCGCCTGCCAAACTCATTAATATGCGTTTATTGTTGTCTTTTGTACCTCTTTCCAAGTCTACAACAACAACAACATAATGAAGCTATAAAAACCAACGAAACGTCGAAAAAAGTTTATTGAACTTTTCGCTTTTGGTTAGTTTCTTCTATCTGTGGCTTTGCTCGTCGCGTGTGAGTCTCAATCAGCACTTGAAGCAATTCCGTAATTTACCTCGTTTCTCTTTTTTTTTCTGTTGCCATAGATTTGCCCACAATTTCATCCTTTAATGGGCCACTCTTTTCGCTATTCTAGTTTAATTTAATTAAAATTGACATTTGGGATTTTCCCAGGCTTTAGCATTGTCATTATGTTTGGGCTAAGGCCGCGATTTCGTGTAAATTATATATTGATGATAAAATATCAGCGAAATCAGCAACTGGCTGATCACAACAACTGGTTTGGTTCCGCTTTCGAAAAGTTTGCTCCATAGTTCCCTCTCCCCTCCAATCACCCCGGAATGTATTCTTGATATATTACCCAGCAGACCCTCATCATTGGCATTTGTTATGGATCAATTTTTAGTAAAATTAATTATTCATTTTGGCTAGTTTTCTAATTTTCTCATTTCTTTCTCTCTCGTTGCAGGTAAATATCCAACAACAATTTGTTATCAATCAGAAATATGAGAAAAAAGACAAGTTGAACCGTGAGTTTTTGAGAATTGATCACATTCGTTCGAAAAATCAGTGTTAAGGAACAAGTTAATCCTATTTTTGGAACGCATCTCTAGTGTAGATTCGAGTCACATTTCGATGAACCCGAATTGAATTAAGGACGAGAACAAAAAAAGTCAAGAGACTTCAGTATAGATCCGATATTAAAACTTTTATAAGTTAATTCCAGTCACGTTTTGAAAAAATTTTCGTTCCAACCCGAATGTTTTGCCGTACGGCAAACCCTCCGAAATCGGCACGGGAAAATCAACGAAACGATGGAAAATGGAACATGAGAGCTGACTTTACGTTTTACTTTCGTTTGGCTGCATTTCTTGAGACACTTAACAAAATTATTTTTAATTCAGCAATGGACTTAAATGCAATTCAGTACATAAATAAGTACTACTTGGCACGACAGGCGCGGCACACCAGGCGATGTCATTACTTTCCATTTCACCGGCCAGCAAGCATTACTTTTAAAAAAAAACGCTTCGTTTTCGTGTTGCGAAAACGATCAATACCGTTTCCGAAAAGTTGCAGTGGAGTGAGAACAGCGAGTTTATCCGGGCACAAACCGCCTTAAACCGAACCGGTCAAACCCGGAACTCCCACTTTTATTTGGCGCGAACCCTAACCGAAGCTCTTAAAAATTAAAGCAGAACCTGTTTCGAGCCAAAAATTTCGGTTGGTTTTAACAAAAATGATAGACATGAAAAATTTGACCACGGTCTAGCGACTTCTTCTATTTTCTAATCGGTTTTGTGCGACTGCCTTACAATTGGCAGGAAAGTTCAAAAAACATCTAGACAACGTTTAGAATAATTATAAATCTTCATCCATAATAGCCTCTGTTTTTAAGGATCCTTGACTCCAAAGTTTAGTAAATGATTCCAAAAAACAAGAGCTTAACAAAGATTTAGAACTCAACAAGAGAGTAACGGCCATAGAAGTGAGTGGCAAGCAAAACTTCAATGCACTAGATGGGTGCGGGATTCGGGACTTTCGGGTCCCGCGGAATCGGGCGGACGGGATTGATTTTAAAGTTTTAGTCGGGATCGGGACGGGACGGTAGCTGTGTCGGGACCGGCGGGACGATATGCAGAATCCCAAATATGTCGGGTCCCGATTTATTTTTATTGGCTGCGCAAGATTAAGCATTCAATCAGTTGATCCAGTTGTTTTGGGTCAATCAAAGCGTAAGAGCTTTACGAAACGCTGCGACCAAACTTTCTTATATGCTTTATTTTGAATGCACCTCTTAGGAAATTGAGTTTCTTGCCTGAGGAAACTCGCAAGAGGTGATTGCAGATACGAGAAGTTAGAAGTTATAAGAGCGACACAGCCCCAAAGGCCCAAAGCCGGCCCCCAACCGGCGTGCGCCATTCGCACAGGGAAAGGGACCACAGTAACACCGACGAACGGCAGTTTGAGAAGCTTTTCATGGCTAATTACTACAAATCTGGCGCCAACAGCAGAGAGGGGCGAACGGGTGTAAAGTTTATTCAAAGAATTTAGGCGAGGCGGGATCGAACCCACGACCTCTTGCACAGCGGTCGCGCCACAGCCCGAGCCACCCGACCCGAACTTATTAACAGGAATTATCGACACGGACAAGATAACGAGAAAATGAGCAACCGAGCCATGGGTTTCAGGATTTCTGAATTCACAGATTGTCCTCTACAAGTTCCCAGTTGTTTGAGATTACAAGTCTGCTACTACGCTAAACGTGGAAGCCTATATACCTGCTTGACATATTGAACCGCGTGGTCGTTGACTCAACCCTTATTCATTTAATACCTAATAGAATGCAGTAAAGTTCCGTAGCCGAGGAGTTAATTCGATGTAAAGTAAAATTTTCTACAAGACGAGAAGTAGAATAAAATTTGCTTCAAATTTGTATGAAAATTTAACCACTCGAAACACATCTGAGCCCTTCCCTAAAAATCCACAATGCTTCATTCAAATAAGACTGCTTTTCATGAGTATTCAGATTTCAAAGCAGCTCAAAAGTGTTTCTATTCATGTAAACTCCAACATAAAAATAGATTTCCGTGCGTTCTGGAAACCAGCCTTAAGCTTGAAAACTCTAATTTTTTTTAATGGAAGTTATATTACCCAGTCCAACTTTTTTAAGGTCATTGTCTGGTTATGCCTTCGCACCCCGCTATTTTCAAGAACATGCCGTGCTGGCATTTTTGGGTAGTTAATTTGGGCATTTATTGGGTATTTAAATACTCAATAGCTTGAAATGGGTTAAAAAGAAATTAATTGGTTTTAGTGCCGAAACAAGGTTTGAACCAAAAGCTTCACCCCAACATTAGCTCTGATCTAGGCTGCAAACCGGTCCGGAACCGAACCCCTGAGAACCGGTTCGGGTTCTGTTCCAAGGATGCTAACCGGTTATTGATGCTCGCAAAACCGAACCGCGAACCGAATGACGAGCCGAACCTAAAACCGCAAAAAAAACCTGTTCAATTCATTTTACCGTCAAGTTTAAGTCAAAAATGTCTGTAAATTTAGGAAATTGTATAAGAAAACTAAACTAGTTATACATGAATCGTTCTAGCGTTGTAGAGTTTGTATAACTACCCTGCAGTTCGGGAGGTGGCAATAGCTACCTGCACTACTTACACTGAGTACTTACTAGTGGCTATGATGGTAACCTTATCGCATTACAAGTAAGTACAGCCGTAAGTACTTACGATTGGGTGGCGACAATAGTACATCAGTGTTGTTTACAAAGTAAACTGACTGGAGTTACTTACGGAGGTACTTATTCTACTACTGACTTGAGGTACTCTTACAGAGGTACTTACTTTACTACTGACTGGAGGTAAGGGACAACCAACTGTAAGTACTTACAGTACTACAGTTTTTGGTACTTACTTCACTACTTACATGTAAAGCGAAGAGGTGGCGATTGGTTACCTACTAGGACATGCCCAGCAAAAAGTAAGTACTAAAATTCATTGCTGGTGGGTTCGGCTGTAAGTACTTCTGGTTACCAGTAAGTACTTCTGGTTACCAGTAAGTACTGAACTCAGCACCCATGTCCTAGTGCAGCGTACTGCAGGGTAGCTCTTAAAGGACTGCTATCTATCGCTCTAAATTCGGGTGCCGGTGTTTCAACAACACCCGATTTCGTCTATCTTTTACAATTCCCGTCTTTTTTTTTGATAATTCATGCATTTTTTTGTGGAAATCTTCATTGACGAATCACTAACGAATCTTAAAATCGTTTCAAAATCGTTTTGCAGACCTGATTAAAACTCGATTAGAAATCAGCAACAACTAATCAATTCGCATTTGATAGATCAATAGCTTATCGTAACAACTAATGAACTTCTATCCCCAGAGATTATTCAGATTTGCTGCTAGTCTCAGACACGGTTGTCGAAGCAGGCGAATTCTGCTCATTTGCATGCAAATACTAGTATATTTTTTTTTTTTATCAAAAATCAACCCTCCCCCAACTAGGGAAATTGTGACATGTACTTCAATTTCAATATCGATGCCTTGTAATTTGCTACAAAATCATCATCAATGGGCATTTAATCAAGCTGTGAAACTGACTCCAAACCTTCAATTACAAATGCAAGCGACACAGCAGCAAAAAAAAAATGTAGAAAAATGGAAAATAAAATTACGAAAACATAGAAAAGATCTATCAGGCAAACACCCCAGCGAAACTGGGGAATGGGAATGCAAATGTTGAAATTTTAAACCCTTGAATGTGCGCGCCATTGTCTTTGATAGTCATCAGGCAAGAGGCAAACTCCCCCAACGAGCATCCTGGATAGCCCTGCCCATTTGCCAACTGGGCTGTAAGTAAGCGCGTTTCTCTATTTTTTTTCATTTATTTTTATTTTTTGCTTCCTTCCGCTCATTTGTCTGCATGAGGCTCGCGCGATTCTCGCTTATTTTTTTTTAATTGTATTTTGTTACATTGGTAATTATTGATTTTTTCAGTTGAGATCTTTTCGCTGGGGGTACAGTTGATGCAAAAGAAGTTTAGACTGTGTTACCACCCAGTAAAAGAAAGAGTAGGATATCAAAAATTGTACGAAATTAGTGATATTACGAGAAATAATTGTAATTAACATGAAAACAAAACAAAAGTCTTACGAGATTTTGAACCTTGTGTATTTAATTAGTCCAAAATTCAATTCGGACTCAATTCAATTCAATTGAATTTGACTCCTTGCCTGAAATAGAAAAAAGCAAGACTAACCCATTTCAAGCTACTGGGCTTAAAAGCAAACAAAAAATGGCAGCACGGGGCAAGTAAGAAATATCGTGTCAAAATTTATTTTCTAGTAAAGAAAAAGAGCGAAACTATCAGGCATGTTCTCAATTCCGCTACGTTTTGAAAAGTAAACCGAACGCAATTCCGTTTCGCTTTGGTTTTGCTGTTTGCTGTAAGCAAGTGAAATTGCTTACGTTTTACTTACGTTTAATCACGGGCCAAGCCGTATCGGCACAAGAGAATCAAGCGAAATGATGGAAAATGGAACATTCGGAAGTGAGAGGGGCACACTTTTACGTTTTACTTTTCGGTTTGGCTGGCGCTGCCAATTTTTTTGAGACACTAAACAAAAAATGAATTTTTAGTTCAGTTAATTACTTAAATGCAATTTAAAAAAGTTCTACATTGATCGAAGAATTAGGTAAAATTAACCTTTGGCAACTGTGCGTGTGCGTAATTTGTCAATAACTTTACATTTCACGGACCAGCAAGCATAACTTTTTAAAACGAAAAACGCTTTCATTTTTGAGTTGCGAGAAACTAAATTAATTCCGTTTCCGAAAAGTGGCAGTGGAAGTAGAATTGAGAACATGCCTGTATAAGAATGAAAATAGAACAGTGTAAAACTCCGTGGTTTTTTACAGGTTTACAGCGTATGCCTTTAATGGGTTAAGTCGTCCTCCTCTGGTAGCCAAGGTTCCAAGTATTCCGACTAGTAGCTAGCACGTCACTCGATTCGAAAGTCCATTGAACGACCTCTTAGCATTAACTGACGGGCTGGGAAAGTTTAAGGCCAAAACCAATGTAATTGCCATTTCGCTTTATGCCTTGCAGATCTGTAGGGAACAAATCCTCACCTTATGTGAAAATGTCGACCATTAACTAGTTCAAAAACACTAAGTCGGGAAGCCTGACCAAGTACGCCCTTTACCATACGCCTTTACATAATAACGAAGAGCAGCTTCTCTCAATGAGAACGTTAAGAATGAGCAAAATAGACACAGAAATGACCCACAATCCGAGACCTTTTTAAGAAAGTTTATATAAATTATCCAAGGCTAACCCTAAAATAGACCAGAGGGGACTGAAAGTGACGACCGAATGGTGCAAGGATAAGGAAAGATAAGCAGGAGAAGCTAGAGCCGAAATGCTGACAGAGTACACTTCTACTGGAATTTCTCAGTATACAAAAGTAATAAGAGAGAATAAGTCGAATTCGTGAAATCATGTTTATGCCCGTACTTTCGGACTCAATTCAATAATTTTGCAAAATGAGCATAGCATTATCGTAATATTAGTTCACTTCTAAGCTCGTCTAACAAATTCCACCAACTAGACAGCAGGAACAACCCGTCTCTACGCTGGATACCGAGTCGCAGCGGTATCACCGGTAACAAAATGGCCTACGAGATAGATACGCGAAAAAAAAACCCCCCCCCCCCCCCCCCCCCCCCCCCCCCCCCCCCTTTTAAAAGTAAATAAATGTGTAAGATGACAACAACCCCAAGGGGCCAAAGCCGAGCCTCTCTCAATCTCTTGGCTTGTGCGCTTCTAATTTTAGCACATGAGAAAGGGACCTACAGTTTAACGCCGAATCCGAACGGCAGTTTTTGAGAGGCTTTTCATGGCTAATTACTAGAAAGCTGGCGCCAACAGCAGAGTGGGGTGACCAGGTGTAAAGTTTATTCAAAGAAAAAACTTTTTCATTAGATGTTCCGAGGCGGGATCGAACCCACGACCTCTTGCACAGCGGTCGGGCACACTAGCCGCTGTGCCACCCGGCCACTTAACTATTTTGTACGGCCCTCCAATAAGCTGGACGGAAAAACTCCATTTGAAATATTTTCAAAATTCTTTAATTGCTTGTTGAATGTAAGGGCATACGCCAAGTCGATTCAATAATCCTGCGGCTTGTTCATTTATGGTTTAGACATACTTTCTCTTGGTCAATTTTTGCATTCCTTGCCATTGCCTATGTCCTGTTTTTTTCGTTTTTTTTTTGCTGTCCTGTCCTGTGCTGTGCTCGCTTTTCAATTATGCCTGGTTGGTTGGCTTGGCTTTGTGGCTCTGCTCTCCAGTTGCTTGGACGGACGAACCATTGTGCCATTTAAGCTATATATCACTCATACGCAGCGTTGGCGCTTTATTTTCATGCACTAATTGCGTTAGAATTTCAATGGAGAGACGAAGACTGACTAACTCTAGAGCAGAACGGAGCAGAGCTCTTTGATTTTGACTTTAGCACAAGAAGAAAGCTTTTTAATTGGAATTCACAGTGGGGAGATTATCGGAGGCTAAGGATTGGGTGTTGGATTTTTTTTTGCTTGCTTGGATACATACCAACCTACCTACCTACCAGCGATTGGTACCAATGCCAGTTTCTTTTTTAGCATGCAACCTTTTCCAAGTCCCAAGTCCAGCTGCCCAACGGCCATTAGAGCTCTGCTCTGCCGCTCCCTGGTCTTCGTAATTAAAAATAAGAAATGCTTTGCTGCTTGGCATAGAAAAAATGTGCCAAGGAGCTGGCCAACCCGCGTCTCCGCATTTATTTAAATTTCTGTGCCAAACTCTTCTCTTTTTTTCTTCTTGTTTTTAATAAAGTGCTGGGCTGCAAAAAAAAAGTCTACTTATATATAAAAAGGGCCAAGGAAAAGCTGCAAAAAAGTTGCGTAAATTTGTTATGTACTTTTGTTGTTGTTGTTTAAAAACTTAAATAAATAAATAAAGGGAGAAAGCCTTCGCGGCGTTGATGAGCAGCAGAAACAACCACAAGACCACCACAACGCACCAACCCTTTGCTGGCTCACACACACACAGGCCAAGCAATCATGCATCCTTTCCTGACAAGGTCCAGGACTGCTTATTTTTCGCCTCCTCCCAACCCTGCGCTGCTCTGTAGTTCCGTTTCCGGCGCCAGCCATTTGCATCTACAGCAAAAAAATTTTCTTTCATTTATTCGAAGGGTTCTGCTCCTCCTCTTCCCTCAGCTTTTTTTTTATCGAGTAGAAGAAGAAAAGATTTTTTAAAACACACAAACTGGACGCTGGACTTGGCCAAGGGGCTGTAGCAGGCGGGTGGAACGAGAACACAAATTTCAACCTACTCAATTTTTGCCTTAATTTCTTTTCTGTTTCGCCAGGAGACCTCAACCACCAGTCAGCCAGGCGGTAATAAGAATTTTTCCTTCAGTAGTGTGCGTAAGCGCCGCCGTATTTTTAATTTAAAATGCGAGGCATGGAAAAAATATAAAGAAATGGGCAGGGACTCGACCGGGAAAGAGCTTCCTCGTTGTGCGCGCGGCTGCTTAAAAGAAAAACTTCTGAAGTAAATATTTGTCTGTCCAATTGCTGCGACGACTGCCAACTGCACTGGTCAGCGGGGTGGGTTGGGCTGGCTTGGGCTGGAGAAAGGATTCTCTGGGTATGGGAATGGGCGCCTGCGAAAGTATTGGGACTGGGTTGGGTTGGGCTGGGCTGGGCCGGGCTCGGCTCTTTGTGGACATTGGTGACCAGGCCAAACCAAGCGATGCCGTAATGACTGAACAACTGGAAAAAAAAACCAAACAAATTTTGTCACCTAAACCATGTTGTGTATTCCTCGGTATGCGCCAGATAGGGCGTGGCTCTTAAAAGTTGTGGGATTTTTAAGGGATTAAACTGGCTACTATTTGGACAACCTGGATTCAACTACTTCAGTCAATGTCTGAGACTTTAAGTGATATAATGGACTAACCACAGGACAGCAGCAGCAGCTCAGCAAATTTGTAATGCTTCATGGAAAAAAAGGAAATCGCTAACCTCCGACAAGTCAAGAAAAGTCCAGGAGCCTATTTGTATCATTGAATGCCATAGAAAGCTAGAAAAGCCACCTTATAATTAAAAACGAGCTTAGTTTGACAACATTATGAGCTGAAAGTGGAGGCTACTGGCTCCGATGTAGACGCTACAAATAATACCCAGAAATGTTTAAGAAAATCATTGGTACAAATGAATTTGTAGCTGACCAAGTATTCAATGTTGATGAAGCGGGATATTGCTGGAAAAGAATGCAAGACAGGTCGATCGAAGCAGCAAACAATTAATTCGTACATACAAGGATTGACATTACTTCTCGGTTTCAATGCATCTTGTGATTACTGATTAAAACCAAGGCGGCAAACCATTAAAAATCAGCAGGGGATTCGTTCGGGAGGTCCCGAACCCTTCATGAAATCTAAGATTCGGTTCGCGAACCGGTTTCTAAGTTTGTTTGTTGTTAAACCTATGACTTTGCTTCGAACCATGGTTCAACCTCAACAATTTTTCCATATTTTCGACGAATTTGAACGAATTGGTTAAAATGCTCGACAGGATTTTTGTTAATTTATCAAACTATTTGATACTTCAATCCAGCGATTGTCAAGCCCTTGCTCCCATTGCTCCCGAGAGTTATTGCGCCACGCAGATACATTAAAAATTGACTCTTCACCGCACATAAGCCAGACAGAATGACAAGCACAATTGCCTAACATCGAAGCGAAAACAACAAATCTATTGCGTATTGCGGGGGGCAGAACGCCAGACGTGTTCGCGGCAGAATTGTTTTTTTTTCTGTTGTTGTGGTTAGACTTCCCAAGATTAAATATCGTGCCCACCGCTGCTTCAATCTATAGCAGTGGTGTCCAAATTCACACAATGAAAGCGTTTGTTTGTGTGCGAAGCAGCGAAACACGAAGCCAAGGTGACGTTTTACTGCTTTACACTGAAAAAATAAAATGCGTGCGATTCAAACATAAAACAAATTAAATCGATGCGCAGCATATTTGTATTGTATCACTAAATGGGCGACTTTGTCTGGCCAGACCTAAAGCAACTGTATAAGATGCTAAGTTTAGCAAAGTTTTATCAATTTTATTGTCGTCAGGTTTGATGAATTCTTCCTTGTCAGCTATAAACATTAAAAAATGTCTTGCCTGCAACTCTAAAATTTTTAAATTTCTCTCCCTCCCCTTTATTTCATTATAACCCCCGTGGCAAAGTTGGTACATAGTGCCTTTTAATAACATCAAAGGTAAAGCGACATGCAACGTAATGGCACAATAAACATGAAGCGTTACCATCCATATTCTTAATGAAAAATAATTCATTTTCCCAATTGAGATCAAACATTTTTTTCCGTGTAGTGTAAAAATCATGCGCTTTATGGTCTTTCCTCATTGAATGCTGCAAAGCAACTGACCGGCCGAACAGCCGAACACATGAGTCGTAAGAGCAAATGCTGCCGAGCGTTCTATTTATAGAATACACATATTCTCCCTTTCTCTATACATGTGACGCTGCGACGCCGGCAGAATTTGGCTTGCCAACCACGCGTGGCTGCCTTTTCAAATTTTGGACATCGCTGATCTATAGTCATTAGACCAAGTTTGCTAATCTGATCCTTCCCAACGACCTATTCCATGACTTCCATGTCTTTGACAGTAATGGTTTCACAAATGATTCTATTCTAAGAACCTACAAAATTCGTCTGTTAAGAAAAAAGTATCATTTCTACGCCAATCACACAGTCAATAGATCAACATGACATTTCGACGTTTCAGGCATAGAAGAAACATCGAAAAATTCTCTTTATTTTTACATAAGATTAACTTTCATTTGGCTACTGATGCAGAACTTGAAGGCTGTTGTCGAACAGTTAATAAAATTTTCATAGCTTGTCAAAGAAAAAGTATTATGTGACTTTAAAGCAGCGATGTTCAAGAAGAGCGAGGCCAAAAAGTGAGAGTGTATTGGTGTGCGATATTAAAGCGACACAGCCTAGCTTTGAACTGTCCTCAACGACGGCTGTGCAGCGAATGAAGGCAAAGAGAGCTCTGCTTACGCTCATATGCCCAACTTCGGCATGCGCTCGGCTCGTGTGCTTGTAAATAGCCGATTGCGCTCGGCCCCTGGGGGCTATGGAGGAACATCGCTGCTTTAAAAACTCACCTTATTGTATGTGATTGTATACGTTGACATTTTTTGAACTGTGTGCTGCAGCTAGCTAAATCACAGATAATATTTTGTATTGCAGAAGATAAAAATGCGATTCTTCCAATAGGTAACACTTTACTCTAGCGATCTTCTTTCGGGAAGAAGTCTGCCGCTCTGCGAAACTTCTGTGCGGACAAAAGAGCTACTTCTGGGAGATGGGAAGAAGTCTTTGTGAAGAGATAAGAAAGCTTTTCCATCTGGGGATAAAAATTTTGTGTTGCAATTGTGACTATTTTTATACCCTGTACCAAAGGTATGAAATGGTCGCAAAACCGCGAAATTTGCAAAATTATACCGTTCTTCCGATTGCAATGAATCTTAATAGAATGTTTGAAGCTTGCCTGCAGCATTATATATCGATCCAATAAGTTGGGAAACGTTCAAAATAAAGATAGTCGAGTTATGAGGAAATCAAATTGTTCGGAGGGGGCAATACTTCACACAGTTCGTGTGGCGGCACATTTAAAAAGTTAACAGTTATTCACAAAATTTGGCAGAAACTTACTTGATCGTCTTCTTCTTGTCTGTTCGCCATGTTTCTATGTTTAAAGTTTTAATTTCCGACTAAAACCAAATCCTTCTCCTTTTTATACTTTCCAGGGTCTGCTACGCACCGCCGAGCAATTGAAAATCAAGGGTCTTTGCGAGACAGCTGAGAATGCGGATGATCTGAATGATGCGGCCACTGCCACGATAACTGTGTCCGAGAACATACAACAGTCTGTTGTGGGCAATATTGTGAATGCCACCATAGTGCCGGGAGCGCCCTCACCCACAGTCGAACAACAGCAGCATCAGCAGCAGCAACAGCAAGCTCAGCAGGAACAACAGCAGGTGCATGCCCAGCAGCAACAGCATCAACAACAAATCAACGCGGCCCTGTTATCCCAACACGGCGTATCCAATAGTAACGTTGCTCTGAGCGGACAACTGTTGAGCACAGCGAGCGGCAGCAACAGCAGTAGCGTTGCTGGCCAACTGCAGGCACAGCAGCAGCAGACACAGTCCGCTGGCCTACAGCCCTCGCTACGCAAGTCGCGGCTCAAGCGCTCCAAGTCGCCAGATCTGCAGCACCAGCACCATCCGCAGACCATACTCATCCAGGGACAAAACCAAACGTCCATTGTGAGTCTGCAGCAGACGGTCGACGGCAATTATATACCAGTCGGCGGCAACGGCGACGACTCGGACGTGGATCAAGAGCACGAGCACGAACATATTGACGAGCACGAGCACGATCACGATCACGATAGTAAGCCGGGGAAGATCTGCAAGACAGAGCACTCGGTGGCCTCACCAGCGTCCAACTCATCCAACGCCTCGAACAATGCAGCGAGCGTGAGCGGCGTGACAGCAGCAGGCCAAGCCATCGTCACACAAATTGTAGTAGCGCGCGACGGAAAAGATACAAAAAATATGACTAGTTTAGGCATGGGCATGGTAAGTGTGTCGCCAGGCACAGAGCGCTGTCTCTCATTTGCGTCGAAAGTGCGTCGAGGTGTGCTCTCCTCTGCTGCCACTTTAGTTGGTTCGTTTGTTGGTCTAACATTGTCCCATTCTCTCCTTTCTATGAATTTGCCTCTGTGTGTGAATGCAGAACGGCGGCCTGTTAGGCGTGCCCATGGGATTCCTGGATTTCACACCCGAGCCACCAGCACCATCTGCCACACCAGTCACCGTAACGGAACATGTCGACCTCTCGTGCAATCCGAGTACGGATACGCGAGATTTATCAAGTGAGTAGTCGGAAATGGGTGGTGTAAGTGAGCTTCCTCCATACTGATGGGCATGCATCTTCCTTTCTAGATCCCACCGAAGCGCTCGACATTGACAATCATCTGGCGCAACAAATCCATCGGCTGGATCAATCTCCCATGCATTCGATAGGCCATCATCACACTGGCGATGAGAGCAACTCGCAGCTGGTGCAGCACATCAAAAGTGAGGTGATCGAGGCCAAACATTTGGCGGCTGCCCAGCAACATGCTCATGTCCAGGCCCAGCAACATGTCCATCATCAAGCCCACCAGCAGCAACAGCATCTCCATACCCAGCAACTGCTGGCTCAGCAGCAGCAACAGCAGCAGCAGCAGCATCACCAGCAGCAACAGCAGAATGTGCATGCACAGCATGGGGGTCATGTGACGCATGCGGAGATTGGTGGGGCCACGGTCATGGAGATTGATCCGAGTCAAATAAAGCACGAGCCAGGCATGATAATAACGCCAGAGATTGTCAACATGATGTCGTCGGGTCATATGGGTAAGTGTGCAAAACACAGATGTACAAAGGACACAATTCAATCCTCTCTCTCTCTCTCCCTGCTTAGACATGTACAACTCGGATACGAGCGAGGACTCCATGATGATCGCTAATGGCTCACCGCACGATCAAAAGGAGCCGCACTATACGAATTTGGATCAGCAACACGGTCTGGGTGGCAGCGTTTGCGGCCCCGGCCCAGGTGGTGCTGGTGGTGGCATTGGTGGTGGGGCTGGCTCTGGCGAGAAAGGTCAGTTTAATGGTCCCAAAGCTTGGACACAAGATGATATGAATTCAGCTTTAGATGCATTAAAGAATCAAAACATGAGCCTGACGAAAGCATCTGCCATTTATGGCATCCCCTCGACCACGCTGTGGCAACGGGCTCACCGTTTGGGCATCGAAACGCCCAAGAAGGAGGGCGGCACCAAATCGTGGAACGAAGATGCATTACAGAATGCTTTGGAGGCATTGCGATCGGGTCAGATATCCGCGAATAAAGCGTCGAAAGCCTTTGGCATACCCTCATCGACGCTATACAAGATAGCGCGTCGGGAGGGCATCCGTTTGGCAGCACCATTTAATGCCGCCCCAACCACGTGGACGCCCGAGGACTTGGAGCGTGCATTGGAGGCGATTCGAGCGGGTAATACGTCTGTACAGAAAGCGAGTGCCGAGTTTGGCATACCCACAGGTGAGTGTGTTGGCGATGGAGCTGCTTTGTTTGTCCTCGACTGGGTCAGCATTCCCATTTGTTAGTTAGTTGGTGGCTTCCTTGTACCACTCTCCGCTCTAGCTGCTCGTCTGTAATTCTTTTTTAATCAATTCTAATGCCCCCCAAGGAACACTTTATGGACGCTGCAAGCGCGAGGGCATTGAACTGTCGCGTTCAAATCCCACACCATGGTCCGAAGATGCCATGAATGAGGCCTTGAACTCAGTGCGGTAAGTCCCTGGAGAGCGGGCCAAAAGCTTGTCACTCATTCACTGCTTCCCTTGTTCCTTTCAGCGTGGGCCAAATGTCCATCAATCAAGCGGCGATACACTATAACCTGCCCTATAGCTCGCTCTATGGCCGCTTTAAGCGTGGCAAATACGATGTGGTGGCGAATACCAGTGGAGTGGCGCTAATGAATACCTCAGGCAATACAACCGGCAGCATTGAGATTATCGAGCATAGTCAAGAGAATTCGGTAGGTAGCCAACAAGCGTTAGACCATAAGCATAAGTCATGGAACTGATTGCAAACCAAGCTTAAAACTGTTTCGGTAATTGTTTAGTAAAGATACCCCAACTGCAAAATTCTGAAAAAATGTCCTCGATGTACCGCATATTTACAAGAATTATGATGTCTTCAGATCGTAAGGGACTTCCGCTGTTCAATGGTAGAATTTATTTCAAAGTTGCGTTTTTTATTTAAATAACATATTGTTCCTAGCCTCAATGCTACAAAAAAACGAACTCCAAACCCCCAAACCCACCCACCCCCCCCCCCCCCACCACCCCCCCCCCCCCCCCAATATTTCTTCTTTCATAATCACGAAGTTTTTTTAGCTTCCACGATTTCAATTCGATTTTCATTTCAAACTTTCCTTACCCCCGAGCCAAACAATCCAATAAAAATCACCATTATTTAGTTAGTAATTGACATGAACATTTCTTTCTAACACCCACCATTAAAATCCCCCCCCGACGCCGCCCCTCGAGCCCTTAAACATTCCTTAGAACAACCGCCTATAAATATACCGTAACAGACCTACCCCCCCACCCCTTTGTTTTAAATGACCAAACAAACAACAACATACTAGCCCCAGTTCGATTAAAACAATGCAAGTGAGGTCCATGCTTTCACCAATCCTGACAAGAAAAGTGATAGAAAAAGCACACACGTTCACTTGGAATCAGCATTGTTGTCCTGGTTCAACCAAATCCGTTCTCAAAATTGAATTGCTAGTGGACTGACAGTTCTGAATTGCATGACGATGCTGGGACGCAAAAAAACTTTTTCGATATATTTTTAAGTGGTAGAATATTCTGTGTGCTCTCCTGAAAATGAATGTAGTTAATATTTTGTTGTAAAATGTAAAATGGTTTCACACAGCCCCAAAGCCTCTTCCAATCTTTTGGCTTGTGCGCTTCTCATTTTCGCACAAGAGAAAGGGACCTACAGTTAAACGCTGAATCCGAACGGCAGTTTGAGAAGCTTTTGCATGGCTAATTACTAAAAAGCTGGCGCCAACAGCAGGGAGGGGTGACCGAGTGTAAAGTTTATTCAAAGAAAAAACTTTTTCATAAAATGTTCCGAGGCGGGATCGAACCCACAACCTCTTTTTAATCCTAGTAGGCAAAAGCTAATATGCACTACATTAAAAGTTGTGCTGACCTTTTAAGCTAATAAATTGCAAAACAAAAAATGCACTAAATTCCAAGATGACTTAAATTATTATTTAATAAGTTAAACCGTCAGCAAAACGCAAAATGCAGACAACAAAATGCCAAAAATTGGTTGGAAACACATTTACCCTAGTCTATTAGGTGTAAAATCGATTTGAAAATATGCAAAATCCGAGTTATAGTGATGAACTAACTGCTATCTTCCAATATTCCAAGGGAATACATTCCTCTGCCTTGTTCTGTCGCATCATATCTTTGGCGTCAGTCTTTGAAGATGATATTTTGGATTGTAGCTTATACTTCGTAAAGGGTAATAGTTTTGGTTCTGTTTTTGGTGGTGTTGGCTGTGGATGTTTGCACAATTCGTTGTGTAGTTCTTCCTTCACTGCTTTATCTGCAGGTTTCGCGTTTGATGCATTTAAAAACCCATCCATTTAGAATCGTGGGGCGAGAATGTTGGCAATCCTGGTGATTGTTCGCGTTTAATACTGAAATAGCCGCGCGGGCAAACGCTCTTTTATGAAGTTTAATGCAATCACATCCTCCGAAGATGCCAATAAATCTATTCCTTGTAAGCCTTTATGTAATTCACAGAGAAGTGGAATTACAATAGATATAGTTACTTTCTTATCCGCATGAAATGGGGACGGAATTTTGGTAAGTTCTTTGCAGTAAATGGCTGCTCAACAGTGCAGAGAAGAATGAAAAACAATCGATAGTGGTAAGAAAAATCGATGATTTTGAAAAACAAAACATCGAGTACGATAGACATCGTTCGTCCAGCCTCTCGAGCGAGCAACGAAGACAGCACCAGATCGAAAACAAGCTGGCTTCAGCGTTGGTGTAAGCGGAATTCTATTAACTTCGCAAAGATTGACGGAAAAGTCATCTGATCATTTGCAGCAAATTCTGGACAAATACACTCTAGAATGCATATTTAATGTTGATGAAACTAGGTTGTACTACACGGCACTGCCAAACGGAAGGTACAAAGGCAAGCATGAAAATCCAGAAGGATTCAAAACCCAGAAGCAACGCCTCAATCTGATTTCAATATAAACCATCCATCAAACAAAGAGGCCCTACTTAGTTTAGATTAGCTGTGCGACTACTTTTCTTCGAATAATATAAATGCTTTAAAGGCTTTTGAAGACATTATCTTAGAAAATGCTGGAAAAAGCTAATTTCAAACGAAAGTTAATGTAAATTCCTGTAACTTTTTTTCAAATAAAGGGTGATTTTTTAGCAACTTTCTTTTTGGCACCACTGTTTTTGCCAACTCAGCTGTTTTCGTGTCACATGTTACGGTCAAACATGTTCAGTTTGGTCTATAATTTAACCATGAATCGACATACAAACTAACAACGCTTGCAGATTATTGAATTTTATTATCAAAAATCATGCTCGATTTAGAAAATGCTTCGTGCACTTCTTCTATTTAATGGTCAGATTGGGCGACCTTCTGAGGCGGCTATTCGGAATCTTTTGACTAAGTTTCGCACCAAATTTACATTATTGCACAATAAACCACCAACACGCATACGTAGAGTGCAGACAGAGCAGCTGTATACGCCAGTGTTATCGATTCGGCGCCGTTCGCAGCAATTGGGTCTCTGTTACTCCACTACAGAACAAATTGAAAATCAACCCTCCGAAAAAAATAGATTCTAACAGAAAGTGACGACTAATGTTATATTCTAGAGTGAATTTGAGAAAATAAAGTCAATTTAGTTTTAATAAAGGCTGTAAAAGTGAAGAGCGAGCGTATACCAAAAACCCATTCCAACGCAGTCAGCACGGCCTGGTTGTGGTTCGGTTGAAAAACTTGCCAAATGCAGAAGACATCATAATTCTTGTGAATTCGCGGCCCATCGAGAACTTTTTTTTTTAGAATTTTCCAGTTGAGGTAGCTCTTTTAAATAATTACCATTGTTTCCATATCTTATCAGCAATCCAATCATTTACCATTCGCTCCTAACCTTCTTCCCGCACACAAAACTGCCAGCTTTGACTAACCAAGATAACAATTTATTTATGCCAAGTTGCATATGTTGCAGCAACAGTTCCCGTACAGTCCGTCGCCGCATCCTCCGCCCACACCGCAGCATCATAGTACACCGCAGCATCACAGCTCCTCGCAAGGGCCGCCAACGCCTCAGCATATGCAACAGCATGTGGTTCACATGCAACAGCAGCAACAGTCGCCACATCAGGGTCATCATCAGCAACAGCAGCAGCAGCACATGCAACAGGATGTGGTAACATCGAGTAGCCAAGTGGTGCATAGCCAGCAACAGCACCAGCAACAACAGCAACAACAGCAGCAACAGCAGCAGCAGCAGCTTCAGCAAATTTATCAGCATCATGGCACGCCCGAGCGAAGTTGAGAATCACTTCATGCTGCGGCAATCATGGGCAGCAGCAGCAGTGGCGGTGGAGGAGGAGTGGGAACGGTCAGCACTACACCCTTTGCCAGCATATCAGCGTTGGCAGCGGCACCACCACCTCCACCACCAGCTACGGCCAGCGGCGGCACCAGCAAACGAAAGAAAGCCACCAAGCAAAAGCGTTGAGAGCAGCCCGAGAACATCATCAAGTTTCGATTCAACTCCAAGCATTGGAAGCGCAAGCTGCGTCAGTTCCAAAACAGAGTAGGCAGCTGCCACATGAAAGATTACACACATTGAGTTGTGTATCAAATGTAAATATATAAAATATGCTTTATCTACATTATACGAAATTAGAATAAGAGTTTACGCAGTCCTTTGTTCTAGCCAAGTAAGATGAAAAGAGATATATAAATTAGAGGTCGCTCATGCAGACCTCTGATCATCTACACACACATAAATACCAAATGAATTTGGCCCAGGCTCGAAAGTTCTTGGAATTGGTTTAGTTTTTGAAAGAATCGTTGTAACAAATGGACATATTATTTGACACATTTTGATGTAAACACACACACACACCTTAAAAGCAAGAAAGTTATTTTTAAGTGAAAGGGACGGTCTAGTAGAATTTTGAAAGTGTGAGACTGAAAGTGCGCCTCAAACTGTACACACACACACACACACGATATGTATGAAACGAATGCTTTATAATTTTGTTTGATTTAAAAGAAAGAAAATATCTTAAAATATAATTAAGCCAAATCATCAAGGTCTTAGCAATTAACTCATTAGCCCGTAACGACTTTGAAGCAACTAATCAACTTTGATTTAACTAAATGAAGAAACACATGAAATGAAAATGTATTTTTGATAAAAATAAACAATGAAATGAGAGAACATTGGATGCAAGTGTTGTTAATATGTTGAACAATTCTGTAATTTCGAAGATACAACCACAAAGATACATAGGAGAACGTATATATATATATATATAACCTCTAAGTGAATTGTAAAATATTCTAGTGCAGCGGCAAACAAAAATAAACCCCCTCCCCGTATATACAGAAACCCTTTTATTTATACTTTTCACTATATCTCACACATTATATCTCAATTCAAAGGGGGGTGTTATCTATTTAACTGTAGAAAATTCAAAATTTCGCTTCCATTAGCTTTAATATTAAACAAGTTTAGTATCTTCTCCCCTGCCCCCCATCACAAATATTTCTGAAGCCACTTCAAGTATTTGGTTTCCAAACCAAAAAACAAAGCAGGAAATTTGTAATCTGTAAATAGAGTTTAGTTGTACGCGAATATCAATCCGATAATCAAATGTTGCACCTAATTTATTTTAGCGTTATCTATCGTAGAACTGAACTGCAATATGCTTACACATACACATACATACATATTTACCTTAATTCCTATTATTTTTAGTTTCGATTCCCTTTGGTTTTTTTGTAGTGTCTCCTCGACTCCACTAGGCAAACTGTATATGATTGTAAATTTCTAAAGATATGAAATAAAAAACCTATGCAAAATATCATAATAACATTGTTAAAATTGTCGCAAGAGCAATTAAAAAGAAATGGAAACAATAGATGAAAACTCACATTTGAATTCTAACAATTATTACAATTGAAAACTTAAGTTAGTTAAACGTATAAGCCTAAACCTTAACCACACCATATTGTAGCACCATTCGGATTATCAAGTACGCAAAAATATATTTTATAAACATAAATGTATACCGAAAACGGAACCACATATGTACATCCCCACAGGCTAATGTTACTGATGATGATTAAACTGATAACGAGAGGAAATTAGAAATGGATGGAACAGATAAAAAAAACACAACCACAACCCACATTTAATGTAATATTGGTATAACGTAATTTTTAAAGTGAGGTACTATAAAATAAAAATTATTAAATAATATAGAAAGCCAAGACTTTTCTTTCACTTGAGTTCTATTTTATCGTAGTAATATTTTAAATGCGAAAGTTTGTATGTTTGAAATAGCTTTTACAGATTCGGATGAAATTTTGCACACAAATAGTTGATAACGTAGAATAGGACCATAGGATAGGAGAACTTTGGTTAATAAGTTTATTAATGAAACCGCTTGGTGTTTAGATTACAATGCAGGCATTGGTAAGTGGAAGTTGTGAATTGAACGGACCTAAATTTTTCGAAATTGACAAATTTTTCAAAAGAGCTTAGGTTATTTTAAAGCAGCGATGCCCAGCCTTATGCTCTTTGGCTACGTTTTGTTTTTGTAATTGCACCGAAGATAGGAAGTCAATGGTCGTATACATGCAGGGCGCGAGATATAGAAAACCACTCACATGCAATCGATTTCGTCTGTATGCGTCGCGTAGAACAAAGCCGGTTTTATTCTTTTCTTTGATTGGCGCAAGCAAACTGACCAGCAACAATTTTGTGTGATTTTGTTGTTGCCTTACCCAATTTCATTGTGCTTTTCTGTGTGAGTAGTGGTGAGTGCTCTGCCCTATGCTTTTTTGGGCATGCCTGTTTTAAAGATTGGTCCACATGGATGGAAGGATACATGGACCGTAAATGTTAACGGGTAAATACTCGGCGGCCGCAGCAGATAAAAGTAAAATTTAAGGAAATTAAGTAAATTTGCATATTTTAATAGTGAAACCAAGCGAATTTCTACAAAATGTCTACCCATATCAGTGATAACTTCCAATATAAGCTGTCTACTGATAGTATTAGTTGAAGCAGCAAAGCAAATTGAAAACATAAAAAGGTCAACTATGACCAAAACAGCTACCATTTCAATCAAATAGTATCAGTCAGAACTTGAAATGGACGGGTGTCGAATATTTTCAACACGACACGACTCTAGCACGAGTTTAAAACACGCCATCGAAAAGTTTCTTCACACAGAACGACATGCACGATAGAGACCTGCACGAGTGATTACATGGTGCCGGAATCATAGGTAATAATACTAATTTTTACGATTACAGTTACCTTGCAGTTTTTACTGGCTCGAGTTCTTGTTATGCTATTGGCATAACTTTAAACAGAGGCACACACCACAAAAAAGGAGGCTTCAGGTTGATCGGACGCGTTTCATGACTGACCAAATCCTTGTAAAATTGTGCGGATGTTTGTAACGCATTGAAGGAAGCATCTCCGACCACATAAAGTATATATATTCTTGATCAGCACGACGAGCTGAGTTGATTTAGCCCTGTCCGTCTGTATGTTTCTATGCTATCTTGAAACAAGTAGCATTCTGGCACACAAACTTAAAGCATGTGTTGACTGATGCTTGTCAAAAGTTAGGTAATAAGAAGAGAGAAACTTGACATAAACAAACAGCTGTTTTTTTTGTTGGGTCCAATATTCGCGTGGCTCACAACACCCAACGACTCGGAACACCCTATCTTCCCCTACTAAAGTCGATGTTATGTATAATCTCTGCGTCTTTAAAAACATTAAGTGGCATAGTCGAAAAATTGTAACTAGTATTGTCCCTATAAATTGAAAGTGTCATTCCAGCCTAAGTAATTAATTAAATTACATGATTTCTACAACGAAGTTTTCTTTATACACAGAGAAAACAAAATTAGCTACACGCCACGTATAGAAACGACAATCCTAAACGAATCGTAGTTCAACAGAAAGCTACACATGGCGCTTAGAAAAAACTACTCGAACGTGTAGCCTTTTTTCAAAGTATTTCTACATTTTTCATTAAGCTTTCTGAATTTTACTTTAACGTTTAGATATTGAAAGCCTACATGTGCGTGTAGATTCTAAACGAAAATGTAGCTCAAAATCAGTACAGAAAAGTTATATTCTACATCTAGAGAACTGTTTTCCACAAGTGCCGTGTAGGTTTTCTAAACAAACGTTAAGGATTTCAAAAGCTAAATGCTACATTTAGAAAATCTACACGAAACGTGAAGCTCATCGTCGCTTGTCGCTTCCCTTTAAACCTGTGATTTGCTGCATTGCCGCTCGAGTGCCTTTATAGTCGTATGGGTTAAGCTGCCGGCAATTGTGTGTAAGTTTCCGAGAAAAGGTAAATGAGTTGCGAGTTCGAATCCCAGACAAGGTAAGTAAAAAAAAAAATTAAATTGTAAGTTTTTCGGAAGGTCGACCCAGCTCTCTTTGTGACCCTTCCTCCCATTCCTCCCCACACTACCCTCTCCTCCACACATTCCCTAGTGTAAAGAGTATAGTTGAAAGTAGGATTTTATTTTATTTTGTTTTTATGTGCTAAACGTGGCGCTTAGAATAGCTACATGCCGCATTTAATGAAATAACAGAAACCCCCGAAGAAGCAAACGTGGCGGTGAAAAGCTACAGCCGCATGTAGATATGAGAAAGCTGTGTAGCAAATTAATTTCCAGAGCACTGCAATTTCGTGCTTTCCTTATCCGAATTATTCCGAATTTCCTTATAGCAAATTTTTCTATTCAACGATTTTTTCCACGCCCATAACTCAAACGCTCATGCGTTTTCGATCTTCCTATAACGAATTTTTTTTCGATTTTTTGTTGCCAAGAAAAACGTGAAAATGTATTAGGGGAAGTCCCATATTATGAGCTTAAGCTTTCATTCATCATAAGTTTATTGTTTATTTGGGGGAAGTCCCAAATTATAAACTTAAGCTTTCAGTTAATAAAGATTACTCATCATCGCAAAAACGAGTTCTTAAAATAAGTTGTACAATTCTATTAGACGAATTTTCTATATTACTAAGTTTATTTTTGTCACCTTGAGCTTCGCTATCTAGAAATAAGACTGTAGTAAAACTACTAACTAATAAATAACAAAAATTCCTTTGCCCAACTGCAATAAAACGGTTCACTGCTGATAAAACTTTGATGCTATGAAACTGTGTTCAGTGCTTTCAAAAATCCATCCGCGAACAGAACCCAAAGCTTTTCGGTGGTATTGATGCCAAGTGCTTTTAGTTGAAAGCCTTGGCTCTCTCCCAAGTGAATGCTTTTGGCGCATGCTCTCTCTCACGATGAAGCTGACTGATGGAGCCATTTGGCAACAGAATTCAGTTGACTTTTTGCTTCCTTCTGCTGCGGTAATGTTTTTAATCTGAAGCGTTTTGTTATATTTTGCATTGGTTTCTTTCGATACGCAGAATTTCTTAGCAAAGAAAAAAAAACGGAGCAGCCTTTTTCAGTGCAGAATCAAAAGAACAAACCAATTTAAATAGGAGAAGCGAAGGCTTTTGTAAATGAAACTATAAAACTCGTAAGCCAAAGCGCATGGATATGATATCACCAAAAAATGAATGATTTAATATTCTAAATAACAAATTGAAAAGTGCTCGACTTTAGCAAGTGAAAGTTTGCGAAATTAAGTCTGAAATCAAATTTGTATGCTTTTATTGTGACGGCGGAAGTGTCAATTGAAATATTTGGATAAACAAATTAATTCCCATACAAAAACAAATATAACAAGTGGATCCTATTAGTGCTAGGCTAGCACGGAATAGTTCATACATTAATACCTCGTTCTCCATACAAAACATATTAGGTCACTTGGGGCTTAAGCCACAGGCCAGGGGCTAGGGAAAAAGCACAGCCAGCACAAGCGACTGTAAGGCGGACGCACAAATTTAACTGCATAAACAGTTTATTTTTATATGGCAAATAGCAGCTGCAAGTTCAAGTGTACAAAACTCGTAACCCTCACAAACTTCCATTACGCGTAATACACACACACACACACGCACGCACGCAGTCTCGCATCGAGTGCAAAAAATAAACATGCAAAAAGCTAACGCTTGGCGCTCAGCGCGTTTTTGAAAATTACAGACTTTAAAAGACAACAGAAAAGTGTATAAAATATACATAAATAATAATAACCGCCAAAGTTACATACGACAACAACAAAAACGCAAACAACGTGCTTATTGGCGGAGAGAACATTTTTCATTAAGCTCTTGAGTACCGAGCTTTTTCTCGGCCAGCCAGCACAGCTGATTGAGGTGGGTGTCAGAGTATGTTTGTGTGTATTGTTGGTCCGACAACAAGTGCCACTGTCTAAGACAAGAGGATTGCCGCTAAAATGACACCTCTGGCCCGCAAAGGTTTGCCACATACACATACATATAAACAGTCTTATGTGTGTCATATCGAAGTGTATGTATGTATTTATAGGCACGCATGATATTTTTGACCTTCAAGTCTAGCGAATTAAATATGAAAAAATATAAATTTGTTTGATCAAATTAATACAATTGAAAATTTCACAGATACTTATCAGCTTGGGGTAATTTTCTCAAGAAAAGTGAACATGCACTGATGTCAAAGAATAAATAAGAATAAATCTGCAGTCTGTTATTGTCGTTTACAATTTACTCATTGAGCAACAAGAGATAATAGCATCACCTTGATCAGCATCTCTCTGGCTAACCCTTCCTCTTTAGTGAACAAGATGATAGAATCGAAAGAATCATACTCTTATTTAACCAGGGATGCAAACCGGTTCTGAACCGAACCAACCGAAACGCAAACTGAACCGAAAACCACAAATCAAAACGGTTCGGTTCGCTTCAGTTCAATGAAGAGTTTTAATAAGTAAAAATCTTGGGAATTTTAATCATGTCCCTAACATAAGTCCTTATTGATGCCGGATTTGTGTACCTGCCAACCATTTTAAAACATGTAATCCGGCACATCTCCTGCAGTTTTCCACCGACCTCTTAAGTACAACATTTGGAGAGTGTTGTGTCAAAATTTCAAGCAAATCGGAGCTAATTTAACGAAGATACAGCGTTTTAAGCGACCGGCCTCATGTATGAAATGTATGAGTATAAAAAACTTTAAAGCGTTTTTCCCACAACTCACGTTTTGTTTTTTTTTTCAAATTTGTTAATAATTTTTATTATACAATAACAAATTAACCGATTTTTTTCACTAAAAATCGCGTTTTTCACTTCAAACTTTTCCAAAAAAGTGAAAAATTAAAATTTTCGAAAAAACCCAGCGTTACCTGGGGAAAATTATTATCTAACGAATAAACAGCAGATATTACAAAAATTTTGTAATGTATTGATGCAAAGTCGTCGCATTCTTCTGAAGCACTATTGGAAATTGGTCGGGACTACTCCCGATCCTACGATCTTTTAGGTACGCCTGCTCATTTTCATTGTGTTCTGGACGAATACTCGGGTACAATAAAATCGCTGTCTTGGTCACTGTTTTGTTCACTGTTGCGGTCATTGTTTGGTCACCGCTAATCCACCACTCATCCACTCACACCCAACCTGAGGCTATGGTTGTTTTGCAAAGACCAAAGCTGCTAAATCTGCAGCAAAGACAATCGTTTTCTGGATTTGGCAGCCAGTCGACCGTCCGAATAAGAGCTTCGCTCTAAAAAAAATAGCTTTCCGAACAGATTTAAGGACATTTCTCATTGTAATGATACCCTTGTTCCACTGGCAAACATTCAACATCATTTAAGAATTGTGATGTTTTCTTGTTCCATTGACGGATGAGCATTACGTTAATACTTACGTAAACAAAGAACAGCTGGTTGGATTGCTTCTCTTGCAAATGTGAGTCAATGTTCCCCCTCCACCCTCTTATGGTTGGCCCATCATTTTGCAGCCAGTTTTCGGTAAGCATTCATTAGAAATATGATGGCAATTTAAGATTCTATAACAAACAAAGAAAATTTGGCGGTAGGTAGAAAATTTGGGGGTAGTCAGATTTTCATGCGGGGGCCCCATAGTCTTTTCACTCTCTGATTCATAAATTTTGATTCTCTCTCCCACTGATCTAATACCCATTCCACCGATCTTCTTGCGGAAAAGGCTAGGTCATTTGCCTTTGGCTTGGTCATTCGTCACGGATGATATGCCGAATGGACATTTATCTTTTATGAGGAAATACACAGAAAGAATGAGGTCAATCAGATCATCCAGAGAATGACCTTCAGAATGTGCCAGAACAACAGGGGTATAAGACTTAATAACAGGCTTAAAGGGTTAAGATTTGGTGAAATAAAAGGCGATCTTTAAACAGAAAAAAGTTTTTCAATAAGTAAGTAAATTCAACTGATGCTTCAAACAAGTGGAACAGGAAACTGTATCTAATTGCAGTCAGATATTTTGACTTCAAATGTGGGATCAAAGACAGAATGATCGATTTTTGCGTAAAGAAGAATCTTCACAAAGCGATATTCGATCAACTAATAATAGGCTCGGAAAGTCGCCACCTCGAAACAGAAAAATATAGTTCCTACTCAGCAGATAATGCACCCGTGAATTATGGAAAGCATAATTCCGTTTATCAGAAGTAATCAGCGGTTTATCAAAAAAAGAAGAAGATGATGTCGACAAAACGATTTGGAGCTTTGTGAAAGATCAAGAGAATGAACAGAACTACGATCTAACAATACAAACACCCCCCAACCCCCCCCCCCCCCCTCGGTACGTTAGCCTTAAATACAGGCCTTAGGGCGATCCTAGAACAGAAAGGAGATTTCGGCCTTTATTTTAAACTTGCCGTAACTTCAAAAGTCCGAAGTTATTTAACTTTCCGAGCAGATTCATAAAAAAATCGGGTCGTTAAACTTAAAGACGGGCTTTAAGAATTAAGATTTGAAAGTACTTACCTTTGTAATCTCCAAAAAAAAATATATATATAGTTTGAGAGTGAACCATTAAACCGGACCGAAACCGAGCCTGCGGTTCAAAAACTCTGTGAACCAGTTTAATTTGAATCGGTTTGCATCCCTGTATTTAACCAAAATTCATTATCAGTAAGTAATATAGAACTATTTTAATTAGAAATATTACTTATTTTGCTTTTAGTGAGGTGGCGTCATTCAAAACAAGTTCTGGATACAAATTGTTACTGGGGCAAAACAGCCATCACTTGGACTACTATTGGAAACTGGACGCAAAGCATATTTCGAAAGCAGAACCTTGGCACTCAAGTGAGTTAACACACAACGAGATAAGTGAACAAACGGTATTTAGATTGAATCTAAGTGATCTTTAGTTGTAATCAGTTCAAAGTTCCCTAATTTAAAGGTGATTTGTTGTTGTTCCACCCCTTTTCCATTAATATATAATTTCCGTTTCTGTTTCCCAAGCAAAAATGAAACATTTTCAAGGCCATCAACTGGCACTGTCCGTTCCTCTTTACTTGAACCCAACTTGTTTTACTATGTATGTGTATGTTTTTTATTTTTCTTTCACTTGACGTTCAGTCTCTGACATTCTCAACCCTTCATCAAATCGACTCTTGACCCTTGCTTAAAGGACTTGTGTTTATTACGCTGTCAGGGGATCAAGGTTAATACACATTGCATGCCTGATTACACCAATTGATTGCATGCAATTGTTACCACCTTAAAGTTTCTCCTGTTGTTCGCTAGGCTGTCGGAAGTGCGCTAAGGATGAGTGTGATATTTCAAACCATTCCTTTGACCTGAAGGGTGCTCTGTTTCTACAGATTCATGTTAAGAGCGTAGCAAGTGAGGTGTCGCGGGATAACCGAATGTGAACTCTTCTCGACTGTCAATGTCATTCAGCTTTACAATGTTAAATTTAGTTAGTCATTGAACTTGAGACACTATGGGCAATCCCTTGCTTAATCTCAGCCAACGATGCGTATACGTACTTGTCGCTTGCTCGCTTTATTATCAGTGCCAATGTGCGGCAATGTTCTCGGAGTAGATAGAAGGAATTTCATTGATGCTTTTCTAGGTCAGAGATAATTCGATCAAAGCTTTAGCTATTTTCGCAAGTAATTTGTTAAGAAAATTGAGAGCTTTGTTATTGCTGATGTGTCTGTGAATCTCTCCTGTTGTTTTCGTTTTCATTTCCATGCGCTGCTGCCTTCTCAACACTCTCCCTCACTCTCATTGTCTTATCTTTGTTTGTGTTGTCTCTTGCATTGAAATTATTTAATTCATTTTATTTTCTTGCCACTTGCATTTTGTTGTTCGACTCAAAGGGAGAAGCATCTTTTGTTTTTATTTTTAGCGCGAAATTACGAAATTTTCCTGTTTATTTTTTTTTCTCCTCAACTATTGAAATGCGCCCCAGGGGCTTAAACCATTTGAGAAGTGTGTTGTAAGTTGATTAGTGCGAAATCTGTTGAATCAAGTCAATCAAGAACATCTTTGTGTGTGTGCTTTCCAAGCAGCGTCTGTAGGATGAGCAATGCAGCGAATGATGCAGGAGGAGGAGGAGGAGGAGGACCAGGAACAGCAGCCACCTCCGGAACAGGCTGCACCCGTCGAGTGGGTCATTTGACGGGAGGCCCCACACGTGGAGGAGCCGCTGCTATGGGCAATGTGGTTGGCTGGCTCAAGCAGGTTTCTGTTTTGACTAACTACAATAGATGTGAACATTGATATGCACCCCCGTAATCCTGCACAGAAATCGCTATACGTGCTGCATGCTTGACCAATTCTGTTGTTGCTTTTTAAACCCTGCTCCATCCTGAAGCAAACTAGTCGTCTTTATCTGTCAGTTTGGAAAAATGATAATGGGAAATTTTTCTTTTTACCTAATTCCACTTGGTACTGTTTGCAGGCTTCAATTGAGGTGCGAGACGCTGGTACACGCACCCTGTCCATGCTACAGAGCAGCAATCCCAATTTCCGTTCTTTGGATCTAACGCTGGGCTCGCCCACCACAGTAGCTGCTGCTGCAGTTTCTTCGACCACTTCGACGCCTGCACCCACTTCTACGACATCGATTGCCGCTGCCTCGCTGAGCAATTTCACAGCGGGTATTGGCCAGGAGGAGTATCCATGTGAGCGAAAGTCACTGACGCCACAGGACGCTCGTGAATTGCTGACACGCCCCACGCGTGCTTACGCCTCTGTTAGCCAACCCCAAAGTCCCAGACATCGCGGTTCACGTGGCACATTGCAAGGCCTGAACGGACGTTCCACTTCCATATCCTCCCAATTGGAGAAGACCAAGAAACTGTTAAAGATGACCGAGGGCGAGGACAAGCCGTTGACCATATTGCACTACAACGATGTCTACAACATTGAGTCCATGGCCGAGACAGAGCCCATAGGTGGGGCAGCACGTTTTGCCACCGCCATGAAAGGTTATGCTGCATTGAATCCCCTAGTGTTGTTCAGTGGAGATGCCTTCTCGCCCAGCATGCGTAAGTGATGATCAATAGTTAATATCAATCTCTTTTCCTATCCTTTTGACGATTTTCAGCTCCTTTGGATAAAAATCTAAGATCAATTTTACATTAAATACATATTTTAATATCCAAGAAAGGATCCATTCCAAATGAATACCAAATTCATACAACTTTCCGTTTTCTTTCTCCCTGTAGTAAGCACCTTTACCCAGGGTGAACAAATGATACCCGTACTGAATACGGTGGGAACTCACTGCGCCGTCTTTGGCAATCATGATTTTGGTAAGCACCATCAACGCTTTTCCGCTTGTGAAAGAATATCACACTTATACATTTCCCCTTAACAGATCATGGTCTGGATGTTCTAGTCGAGTTAATCAAAAAAACCAACTTTCCCTGGCTCATGTCAAACGTTGTGGATAACGAAACTGGCCGACCTTTGGGCGGTGGTAAAATCTCTCACTTCATTTTGCACAATCAAATCTCCATTGGCCTAATTGGTCTGGTGGAGCGTGAGTGGCTGGAAACGCTACCCACCATAGATCCCAACGAGGTCACCTACATCGACTATGTGGAAGCGGGAAATCGTTTGGCCCGCGAGCTAAGAAATGAGGGTTGCGATTTGATTATAGCTCTGACCCACATGCGTACACCCAACGACATCAATCTGGCCGAAAAGTGCAATGGCATCGATATTATACTGGGCGGACATGATCATGTGCGGGAGGTGACAGAGATCAATGGCAAAATGATAGTCAAATCGGGCACAGACTTCCAGCAATTCTCGTTGATTACCATTGAGCGGGATGCAGTCAATCGGGAGCAGTTTACCACAAAAGTGCAGTGTGTGGATGTCACCGCCCAGATACCCGAGGATCCAGAGCTCAAGCAGGAGCTGTCCAAATATGCCAGTGAGTACCTAGAGTGATCATTAAGGAATCTTCCCTCACTTTTTTGCTGTGTCTGTTCGCAGAGTTCATTGAGAGCAAGCTGTCGGATGTGATGGGTGTATTCAGTGTGGAGCTGGATGGCCGCTTTTCGCGGGTGAGGACTCAGGAAACGAATCTGGGCAACTGGGTGTGCGATGTGGTGCTGGCTGCTGTCGGTGCTGATGTGGTCATACTGAATGGTGGCACTTTTCGATCAGATCGCATTCATCCGGTGGGTGCATTCACCATGGGCGACTTGGTGAATGTCATACCCATGCGAGATCCTTTGATATTGCTGGAGGTAAGTGGTCGCATGCTCTGGCAGGCTCTGGAGAATGGCGTATCAGCATACCCCAAGCTAGAGGGACGTTTCCCGCAAGTGGCGGGCATTAGCTTTGCATTCAATCCGCAAGCAGAACCGGGCAAGCGTATCGATCCTCAACTCATACAGGTGGGCGATGAGTATCTCAATTTGGAGCATACCTACAAGCTGTGTGTGAAGAGCTATCTGTATATGGGCTGCGATGGCTACACCATGTTTAAAGAGGCCACAGTTTTGGTGAGTCAAATCTGGGTAAGGCGCGAAGGACTCTGTTAAAGTTTAATCTACTCTAGATGGATGATGATGCTTGCCCCGAACTAGGGATTACGTTGCAGAATCACTTCAAGGCCATCAATTCACGCAAATGCGGTCAGAATACCAAACATCGTCAGTCACTAGTGACGCTATCGCGGCGCCATAGTCTGGTACAATGTCTGGACAGTATGGATTTGGATGGACCCTCACCCATACGCAAGCTGTCCGTGGGTCATCACAACAAGTCTCTAGATCTCGCGCATGGCAATTCACAAAAGGTGGTAGAAAATGAGCAATTTGTTTGAAAATAAAGCAATTAATCTCTTTTAATGATTCCAGATGCTGCGTCGAGCCTCGCTAGATGATTTGGAACAATCCACCTGCGATTTGGCACCTCAGCTGGAACATCGCATAATTATGATACAAAACGAAGAGGTATAAACTTGTGTTTAAACAGCGATGCCCATCAATTTAGCAGGCCGCCCGGCAACAATTTTGACCAAAGACTCTAGAAATCAATAAGATGAGTAACTGCCATACAAAGAACTGTCAAGGAAATTAGCAATGTGCTGTGTTTGTGCAATTTTAGTTCGGCAGACTTCGCATACTTATAGCACAATCATGAAAAAACGAAGGTCCACATTGATATTTCGCTTTGTATGACAGTTACTCATCTTTGTGAGTTCTTGAGTTTTTGGTTTGACTAAGCTCCAAGCAGTCGTTTTTAGGTCGCTCTCTTAATGGACATCGCTGGTGTAATACTTTTAACCTGCAAAACAATAACCAATTTCTCGCCACAGCATCATCGCCAACTGCTGTTCAAAAAGGAAACCCACATTATGAACTCCACCATAACCGAGGCTGAGGACGAGTAAACATTGTTTTAATAGTTAATACCCAATTATCAGTTTGTGGCATTTACTTTCAATTCTTTCGTTTCGTTATTCTAGTTGCAAGTGTACAAAACTTGAAAGTATCACAGGTTCCGCCTTGGAAAGACATATTAGTTAGTTCATGCCGAGATCTCAACTGAGACCGTGTTATATGTATGTATGTATTGCCGTTTGTTATGATTAATTTTTGTGCTAAGTTTGTAAGACTTGTCCATGAATGGAATGTATTGATATTGTATAAGTAGGAAATACGAGTACCTAAAGCTTACTATAAGTTTATGTTAATTTAGATAAACTGTTTATGGATGAGAACTAAATTATGTTTCTTTATGCTTGTTACATTCTCAATCTGTTTAAACAGCACATATTCAACAAAGGTTGTTAGTCAATCATATGGGTTTTTGATTTGGCAATTTATCAGATCGAGATTTTGGGATCGATAGTTCGCCACGATTTCAACTTCGTGACTTATTTAAGCTAAGAGCGAGCGAGCGAATCGAATTGCTATGCTAAGGTGGAATAATACAAGGTGAAGTTAAATGAGGCAGCAAACCCTTGGAAGATGACCTTTCTGCAGCCGTTAATCTCACTTTATATAGTTCAGTTAGGAATACTGCCGCAAACTAAATGATTAAATTCAAAATGAGTTCGTGGGATCGAACATGGCAAAACAGCGGCCAGCAGAAGTCGCAACGAGAGATCTGCAGCACCGCATACCCAACTACTGCAACAAAATGTTTGCAGTCTTTACTCTACTTATAGCATATTTGTGGTGCGCTCATGCAGTACCAATAAAATCCGCGACACTCGTGTTGTTCATTTCTAATACTCATGCGAACAGAGAGCGCAAAAATTTGAGTGTTGATTGGGTTTGTCGCTTTCCCTCTCCCTGTTAACATTACACGAACAATTTTAAACGCCGTAAACACTTTTCATACTTCAACTAAAACCACAATCGACACAACAATCAAAGCAGATACAACAATCACACAAGATACCCGATCACACAAGACACTTAGCCCCGATTTCTTAAAGGTTTCGGTTAGCCAACCGCCGGACAAATTTGTTCCTCAAGATGACCAGCGGTTGTCATTTTGCTTTCTCAAGAACAGTTTCATTCGTAATCGATAAACTACTATTGCTGCAATAGGGCGACCAGACACGGTCAAAAAATTAGATACTTTGCTGCTTAATGTTGCTGGAAATTTTTGCGAAATGCAAAAAAGTTTAACAAAATTGCTTGCGATTAATCAAAAGCAATATCGGGGGACACTGGTTTACCTGCACGGCTTATCAAAAACGCGCTGACTCCACCGAATACACCCGCAATGATAATGAAACTGCCACATGCATAAGAAAGCAGTGCCAACAAATCCTGTTAACCTACTCCTAGTCACAACAAATTAAATTGCAACTGAAGTTAAGGCTTTAACTGTTTCTTTGGGAACCCCCCTGATCTCTTATCCTAGCAAGAGATATTTTGCATGTTGATTTTGTCAACCTTAATCAGTGCTTGAGCTGCGGTCATGTTTTTCTCCTCCGGTTACGCCATAAACAGCATGAGACACTCAAATTCGGCTAATCTGCCTATGCTCATTTTGCAAAATCATTTCATGAATTGCGTCCAAAAGTGCGTGCATAAACACCATTTCATGAACTCGACTTGCTCACGAAATTCGCCGTCAATTTATGAAATGCCGAGACGCAGCCAACTTTCGTTGCGTTGGTGCTGCCAGATATTTGGTTTTCTCATATGTGCGCTGGTCATTTTGCTGTAATTGCAAAAACTGCATAAAGCAGGAACAAATTTGATTTTGCAAATTGAATAAATCGTGAATTTCATAGCATAAACGTAGTATATGAGAGCTTATTTTTGATTTGACTGTACATTTTGGGTGCCAGTCACACCACATACGCTTTTACGGCTGGAAAACAAAACTCTTGCAGATCTCTGGTCGCCCCCGTTTGCCGTTGTCAGAAAAGTCAGAACAGTTTTTGTGCGTCATAGTGAATAGAGAGAAAGCAAATTCAATCAACTGCGCTCTCTGCTGCGTTTGGGTCATGAGAGGAAAGAAACCAATTTATTTTACTTGTTTTGCTCATGCAATAAGCGCTCACTGAAAAGGTGTTTTTTGTTTGTATGCGTCCGATACTTTCTCTCTCTGCTCACACTAGAGCAGACCTGGCTAGACCAAAGTCAGCGGTGGCTGAAGTAATTCGTGCTTTTTACACAGATGCTAGCCCAACTTGTGACTTTTTGAATCTTTAAGCTTAAAAAAGAAGGTAAATCGACTGCAGTCTTTAATGCTCACCAATACAAGCATATTTTTCTATGCTCTCCATTTGACCGAGTCTAGTGACTAGAGCTTATCCCACCTAGCATTTTATGAAACTTCTGATTACAATCGAGTATTTTTTGAGTCCTCTGTCATAAATGCGCTCGCTTTCTGATCATATACGAGTATATTACTACCCTAGCCGTGACTCTTCTTGAAGAGTCGTTTCCAACACGTTTTTCTGATCAGTTTTGACTCGTATACCCAATTCCCTGAATAATTAAATCACATTTTGAGCATTGTTATATCTTTTTAATCATAAAAAAGGGCCCAAAAAAGACTCATTAAGGTTATTTCTGTTAAAACGATCTTCCAAATGTTGGATGGGTTGAGTCTACTGCAACCTTTTCAACATTCTATCTTATATTTTGGTCTTCGAAAAGTACACCACTTGTGAGCGCTTGACTGACAAAATCCTATTATTGGGTTGAGTCAGACAAATCAATGAGGTTTACTCATACAGAACAGCTTAACAGTGAGCGCCACAGCAGCACAAATTCGTTCGAGGGATGACCGATATCGGTTCTGCTTCATTTTTTCAGTCAGGTTTGTTCGAGTTATTTACGAGCTATGGTGGGCAGCAAAAAAATCAAAACAAATGAATTTAAATTACGTTACAGCTGCATTTTTGTATTAACAAATATAATCAAAGATTGGCTACTGGACCCGACAGGTTGTAAATGGAACTTTTTTCGATATTATTTTGCTGAAGAGCAAAGCAAAAGTGAAAGCAATATTTTGAGATGAGAAAAGCACATGATTTTTGAATGTATATTTTTTAAGGCCAACTCTTGCAACAGGCTTAGACCAGATAGAAAAGAGGATTATAAGAATTTACACAAAGTTCAACAAAATAAGTAGGCAAATACTTAAAGTCCAAGCTTCAAAAACATAAAGTTAACTAAAATGTACAATATACACAACAAGGCACTTGATGAGTTATATAAGTTTTCGTATAGGCAAGTGCACCTGATAGATCTATCTGTCCCCTACCAAATGCCGGCTCAAGTCGTTTTCAATTTGGCTTTAATCCCACACACAAGTATGCATTTTGTGTAAATGGCTTTATGAAACATTTATTAAATACACTCGAAATATAAATATATATAAATAAATATATAAACTATGCTTCGCTGTTTTTTGTTTTATATGTTTGGTGGAAGCACTTTTGTTAGTGAAGCACAACAGGGGGTGGTTGGTTAATACTTTAAATTCTAAGTTAATTGCAACGTTTTGAGTTAAATCAGAGTACTGCATCGGAGATAACCACATGGCGGTCTACATCTACATACATTTTGCCCAAACTACCGCACTTATACGCCTGGCAGAGAACTTCAGTAGTCCACATTAACAATAAGATTTGAAGAAGTGGCCACAGGAAGTCTTTATGATATCAAAGTGCGGTAGAAAGCGCCTTAGTTTCGTTTGTGCGTAACTTTTGTAAACAGCATCTATCTGCAGATCTCCAACTCGAATTTCAGTAGAACTGCAATACCAGAGTCTTGATGGCACTGGCTATATGAAAGGCACAATCGCGCACTTCTAACGTATTCTTCTGTATGGCCTGCTTGTCATCGGTCTCAATCGATTTCTGCAAATTCTCGCATTCATGTTGGATGAGAATATTCTGACGAGTAAGCTGCTTGAGAGTCTCACGTGTGGCTTCGCTGGCATTGGGCGGCTAAGGGCCATAAAATTCAGTTGAGACAAAATGCAGTTCTAAAATATTCTTAACTCACCAAGTTGGCATACAAAGCAATCAACTCTGTAACCGCACTCCGTATGCGTTCACCGTGTGGAGCAATCGATTGTTTTTGATTCTCCGCCGCTGGCTGCATGGCCAGAATCAGTTCTTTTAGACAACGTGTGACCAAGTCCGAGCGCAGTTTAACCTCCTCACCAAAAGGTTTGCCATCGCCAGCCATTTGATACATGCTTGATGTATTGCGCACGTCCGTCTGAGCCTTGGCCAGATTGGGCGCTAGCCGCCGCTCGTACATGCTGGCTGGCCTTTTGATGGTCGATTGATTGGAGGAGCTTTGCGAGGAAGTGCTGTCATTAGCAATGCCTTCAGGCAGGGAGAGAGGTTCGTGTTCGGTGTCAGGACTGCTAAGACTCAAATCAATGCGACTAATTCAAAAAGAAAATTTCAAATAAATTTAAAAAAAATCATAAAGTTCAATTAAGTCTCACAGTGGCTCATCGTAGACATTGGAGGTGCTGGAGAATTTGGATTTGAGCTGTGAATTCTCGCTGGACAGCTGTTGGACCACATTCTTGAGCTGATTGATTTCAGATTTATATTCATTAAGTTGTCTGCGCAGGGTTTCCATTTCGGTGTGAGAATGGGCCTGGATAATAAATAATAATTAAAGACAAATTAAATCAAATGAAAATGGTAATGGAAATGGCTACACAAGTAGTTAAACTACAGTTTCTCTTGTCACAACTATTTTTATTTTGGGCTACTTCTCTAGGAACACATTCTGGGTTCAGTCTCTTGGCTTACTTTGGGGTCAGGGGCTAACCAAAGCTGTTGTTCAGCTTGAGTATTTTCTGACGCATGAGGTTTACCTGCTGCGCCATGGGCGGCACTGGAGCATAATCGTCATCACTGGCCACTGGGTCATAGATGGGCTCATCGTCCGATAAATTTGGATCGTGCTCGAATGAGCTTAGCAAAACGGAACTGTTGCCCACATATGGCAGCGAGTGGTGCGTTGGAGCATCCAGGGGACGCAGATTGGCCATGTTCTGGCGTCGCAAAGCATCGATGAGTACATCAGTCAAGAGACCAGCAAACTCAGCACGATTGAATCGTGCCAGCTTCTGACGACCCTGCAGAATAATGATGAAGGTGACTGATTGTCAATTTAAATGAAGCGCAAGGTCAAACCTGGTTACGGGTGGCGCTTAAAAATGGATTGGCCGGCAGAAATGGCACTGTGGCATGATCGGCATTTAAGGTGCTGGTGGACCAAACTGAAATTGGACATATTATTCGTATATAGAAAAGATGATACATAATTGCTTCACACTTACTGGCTTCACACTCGCGTCTATCCACCTCATCGTACAAGTCCATGACCAACTCTTCAAACATTTTATTTGGCACCAACTGCAGCTTCCCTCTGGCAATTTTTAGCTGCTCGCTGATATCAGCGCCATTTACCTCTGGTATAAGAAAGTGGCGGCCGCTCTAGAACAAGCATAAAAAGCATAAAGATGGTCAAACATTTCTTTTGCTAAAAAAAATTATTCAGTTACTATTTATTTTAAAAAAACCCGTTCCCTATTCTAAATTTTTTTGCTAAGCTATCCGATATTTCGTTTCAGCTTATGCAATTGTGGCTGGGAAACCAATTCATCGTCAAAATTAGAAAATATCGAGATATTTTTTAACCGTTCCATCTTCACTTTATTTACCCGTCGTCTTCATGATAATCTAAACTCATATGCAAATTTTAGAAACCTTCGCGGGCAAGCGTCCAAACATTCCCCAAAGTTTCATCGTAATCTATAAACGGTTTATTTTCCCAAATTTTTTCGGTTTTTGGATCATTTTCCGCGCACTTCTACAGCTTAGAAAACCTTCAGGGCACGCTCTTAACCATGGCCCAGTTTTATCGCAATCTGATGAACGGTATAATTAAGCAAATTTCGCGATTTTTGTACCATTTACCGGCCATTTTTCAGCTTGGAAACTTTCCCGAGCAAGCGGTCAGCCATTCCCCAAACTTTCATCGCAGTCGGAAGAACGGTTTAGGCAGGCATAAGACAGATTGATAATACACTAAAGCTGTTCATAAGTTAAATTATAATACAACTTTATATCAGTTGTTTTTAATGACCAGCATTAAATTGGTCTAGATTACACTTTAGACTATAAAAATAGCACTGCAAAGACGTGTCCAGTTAATAAGAGATGTTTCAAATTGATGGCCGATTTCAGAGACCCAACCAGATAATTTGGTAAGTTATTTTTTTCAAATTGATCATGAAAGGTATAAGGTTTTGTAAAATGTATCTGCCTACATTGATAGTTTTAAGATAAATTAAGGGGAAATTGGCCCCATCAAAACTTAAAATATTTGATTTTTGTTAAATTCTCTATAAAATATAACAAATTTTTCTAGCCGAGCTCTGCAAAGAAGTATATATATATATATTCCATTTCTTTGCTAAAAGTTCAATACTCACTGCATGATCTGGCTTTTTGCCGCCCAAGAACATAATGATTCTATCGGTCACGTCGTACATGGCCTCTAGCAAACGATCTGCAATCGTATTATGATTATTCGCTTTGGCCAGCTCCAGCGGAGTCATTTTATTGCCATCCAAGGCATTCACATCGGCTCCATAGATCAGCAACATTTCAACTTGCGAAGCCTGACCAAATTTGGCAGCCATGTGCAACGGGGTGGAGCACTTCTCCTCGTGATAATAGTTTGGATCGGCCCCTTGAACTAGAAAACGCAATGAGGTCTCCAGATTGCTAGTCCTCACACTGGCATGCAACTGCCTGCTTAGCTCCTGCTCCAGGTTGCTGCCCGTTGCACTAGCATCGTCATCATCCTGCAGACTGGGCTTCAGTACGAAAGTCAGATTGACATGCTTGGCTTTGATAAAATCCGATTTGTTGGGATGCAAGGGATCCTTAGGCAAAGGCTTGCGCCAGCGGGGCACATGCTTGCCACTCGTGGCATTTGTGCTGCCATCCAGCAGATGATGTTCCCACACACTATTGGCACCATGTGCATTTAGAGAGTTGACAAAATTCAAGACGGAGGGCTCCCAATTGCCCTGACGCAGGGATTTTACAATAGAAATGTGACGGCCCAAGCTGCGATGCACGGAGCAGCAATCGGCGCAGAGTAGGATGCCACGGTTGAGTGAAGCCCAGGAGGGATCTGTGGAAATAGAAGCAGAGTTGATTTAAGTATGGAGGTGGAGTGGGTATGTAAGAGGGGGGTCATCTCACCCGTGGCACCGCAATCGCCGCACACCTCCGCCTGCAAACGCGACTTGCTGCGAGACATTTTGCTGTTGCTGCCACTTGAGTGTGAGTGTGTGGGCGTGGTCTCCGTGGGCGCTATAAATAACTTCTTATGCGCCTCGATTATGCTGCTGGCGAAACACATTCAATGGAAAAATGCAGCGATCTGACGTGACTCACATCCACCGAAGCGAACTTGCTCTTGCTGGGCTTGTGACCCTCGGAACAATGAAATCATTGGGCAAATTGCTTTTAATTAAACGCTTGGTGTAGCTTTTCCTACTGCAATTCCTGCAATTCCCCTGCAATTTCAGTACACTTTTTCAGAAGTCTCTAACAACGTGCAACTACCAACTGGCAATAACAGAAAAATGGCACATAACGCGTGATAAAGTACCAAATTTTGTTGATACCGTTGTACGGCCCCTCTTTAGCCAGCAGTGTTGACAATTTAGCTCTTTTCCCCGCTATTTCTTCAGTTTTTCGAATGCTGATGGCGGGCAAATTTGTAATCAGGAGGCTAGCGGGAATTTTAGCTATTTTGGAAAATAAAAAACTTCTTTTTAGCTATTTCAAAACAATTGGCAACATCCTTGAATATCATTGCTGTAATAAGATCAATCGATGTTGCTTCATCAGCTCTAAAGTATTTCGCAATTTTTTTTCTTCTCACTTGCTGAACAGCTTATTGATAATTGACGTAAACAAAGGCGCGAAACCAAAAAACCATTTCTAGCTATTTTTGAATGTTTATCTAGCTTGCTTAGGCCCTAAAGAGTTGGCAGCACTATTATCCAGTCGCGTGCAGCGGTCACACTGACAGCTGTTTAAAGTTTGACAGTCACTGCGCGTGCACATGTGCCCCAACAACATGCAAGTGGACAACATTTACACTTCGGTGGCGTGCAATCGCTGCACAGAATGTGCGGATTGGGGTGCAAATGGACTAATAGCTTTTGGCGCTTGTCATGCCGTGGCCATACTTGATCCCCGGGTAAAGTTAGAGCCCCCACGCCTTCCTTAAACCATACTCAACCATGTGAACTCTTTTCCAGCATCAAGGAAATTCAGCCAAAATAGTGCGTACTCTGGTGCAGCATACAAAGCGAGTAAACACCGTCAAATGGCTGGATGAACATCACCTTTTGTCAGGGGCTGATGATGGGCTGGCTGTGCTCTGGAATTGGCTTGGCGATGCCAGCAGTGAGCACACTCTGCTTAGTGGTCACACGAGTGGTGTTAATGCTGTGGATGGTGTGCGTCGGCAGAACGGCTCTTGGCTGTTGGCCACAGCCGCCGCAGACAATTGCATCAAACTATGGTCATACCAGGCGGGCTCGGTCAGCTGCTTTCAAACTGTCCTGGTAGCGGGAGGCGGTTTCTGTTTCTCCTTGCGCCTCACACGGCTGCACCAGAGCGACAACATTCTGCTGGCATTTAGTGGCGATGATGAGAGCGTGTCTCTATGGTCCAACGTCGACGGTTGTCAGTTTGAGCGTGTCCATAAGCTCAGCGGACATGAGGATTGGGTGCGTGGCTTGGATTTTGTGTATGATGGCGATGATTTGCTGTTGGCCAGTGGATCGCAGGATAACTTCATACGGCTGTGGAGAATTGCACCGCGTAGCGAGAAGCAGGTGCAAGAGAATCGGGTGGAGACTGAAGGTGCCGAAATCAGGGTGGAAGAGACCATACTGCAGCTGGGCAAGGACGCTTGGTATGCGGTGAGCCTCGAATCGGTGCTATATGGTCACGAGGGCTGGGTCTATGGCGTACACTGGCACCAGACACAGAAGCAGGGTAAGCACAGTTCGATATCTGTCTGTCAAATTGGCTTATCTTCTGCCTCCCGTTTCTTCTAGAGTTACGGCTTTTGTCCGCCTCCATAGACAAGACTCTGATTGTTTGGGCACCCACGGAACAGGGCGTCTGGTTGGAACAGGTTCGCGTGGGCGAGGTGGGAGGAAATTCTATGGGCTTCTTTGGTGGCAAATTCTCTCAGGACGGCTGCTCCATTATGGCCCACAGCTATCAGGGTGGCTTTCACATATGGAATCAGAGTCAGCAGGAGCCGCATCTCTGGACTTCCAACGTGATTGTAGGCGGTCACTATGGCGAGGTGCGAGATTTATCTTGGGAGCAAGAGGGAGCCTATTTGATGTCAGTATCGGCTGATCAGACCACCCGTCTACATGCTCCCTGGATGCAAAGAAATGGCCACAGCAGCACCTGGCATGAGCTGGCCCGTCCTCAGGTCCATGGCTACGATATGCAGGCTCTGGCTTTGATTTCTCGTTATAGATTTGCCAGCGGAGCAGAGGAAAAGATAGTAAGAACATTCCAGGCTCCGGCAAATTTCATAGAAAACTTTTGTCGCCTCAGTCAAGTGGAGAAAGACGCAGGTGGAGATGAGCTATTGAACTGTAAGTAGACCAACGGAAAGATGGAAGGCCGAATGATTACTAAACTTTCTTTACTTCTAATGATGGGTTAGCTCTGCCAAAGGGTGCTTCAGTGCCTTCGCTAGGATTGTCCAACAAGGCTGTGTATAAAGTAAACAGTAAGGCCCCCGAAATCAGCTCTAATGCTAAAAATGAATATCCAGACAATTACTTTGTACCCATATCACTGGAAACGCCGCCACAGGAGGAGACCTTAATGCAAAACACACTGTGGCCGGAACTGCAAAAGCTATATGGACATGGATATGAAATTTTCGCCTTGGCAACCAATCCGGATGGTTCATTGTTGGCCTCCAGCTGTCGAGCAAGTAATGCCGAGCATGCACAGATTATAATCTGGTAAGTAATAAGTCTCGAATTGGTTCATTCGGAATTGAGAACAGCAAAACTAAGCCGAAACGGAATTGCTTTCGGTTTACTTATCAAAACGTAGCGGAATAGAGAACATGCGTATGTGACACATTTCCAGCCGATCAGACTTTGCAACAAATTTCCGATCGGCTTGCATTCCTGATTTGTTCTCAATAAGACTATTTGATCCATTCGGTTTTGGAATCCACATTTATTTTATTATTTTCTGCAGGAGCACTACCAACTGGAAGCAACTACAGAAGTTGAGCGGCCATCAGCTGACTGTGACACAACTCAGCTTTTCACCGGATGGGCAATATTTACTGTCCGTATCGCGCGATCGTCGCTGGTCCTTGTATGAAAGAGTTCCAGAGCCTTCCTTTTTTTCCCTGGTGGCCAGCACGGATAAATCAAACGGCATACACACGCGCATAATTTGGTCTTGCGATTGGTCGCCAGACGGCAAATGTTTTGTGACTAGCTCTCGAGATGGCAAAGTTGTTGTCTGGGAAAGGAAGCCAGAACCGAGCCAGAAAGAGTCCTCTCTGAATGGCTGGCAGGCAGCTGGGGTTTTGGAGCTGAAAAATGAGTCCATAACAGCGGTGTGCTTTGCTAAACAACGAACTGACCAGTCACACACACTGGCCCTTGGTATGGAGAGCGGTTGTATAAAAATCTACCAGTTTAGCCAAGGGGAATGGACCCTACTCAGAGATTTGAAGAAAGAGTAAGTTCAGACTTATTTTCCGAAACTTTTTTACTAATCATTGCACATTTTGCAGTGTGGCACATCATTTGACCGTACGACGCCTGCAATTCCGACCAGGCAAGCAAGAAAAACTACACTTGGCCAGCTGTGGAGAGGATCACTTGGTGCGCATCTATAACCTCGAGTTGACATGATCAATAAAGTAGCTTCATTAACTTCACTTGACGCGTTTAATTAGAAGTCGGTGCATGTGATTGATATGCGGAGAAGCGAAAACTTATCTAATCTCCTGCAATTGGGGTTGTTCTGGGTGTTGTTTTTGCCTGCGCCGATAACAAATTATTCCATGAAAATTGCTATTTAAGTTGAACTTGCACTTGGTTTGGCAACAGTTAGTCTTGTCTTAGCAGTTCGGGATGAGGACATTTATAATTTTCATTTTGGTTGGCTCTGTGCTGGCTGCACCACCAGTTAGATTGTTGCCGAAGCCTTCTTCTCAATCAGGCGATCAGTATGCTCATATCTTTGCTCCGGTGCGTCCTGCAGAACAGAAACCTCCTGGACATGCTACTTTTGAGGTAGAAATTCAATCGCAGCAGCCGCAAAAGAAAGCCAACTGATTGAGCTGGAGCTGGTTGGCAGCAAGCACAATGGTCACGAAATCGAATTGGAATTGGCTCCGCATCACCAGCGTCCCCATTTTGAAGTAGAGTTCCAGCATGATGAGGTGGAAATCAAGGAATCACCACCACACAAACAACATCATGAGTTGGGCTTCAAGCCGCTGCAGCACCATCCAGAAAGCCAAAACGTTCAGCTGGAGCTGGAGTCGAGTCCGCATCATCCGCTACAGCACCATTCTGCAAGCCAATCTGTTCAGCTGGAATCGAGTCCGCATCAGTCATCGCATCACTTCCTTGAGTCAGAAATAGCTCTGCCACCTCAGCCACAACAGCAGAAGCCGATGTCTCTGCCAGCCCATCGACCACAGATGCAACAGCTCGAGATGCACTACGGTCCACCACAGCATTGAGGGCCGCAAAATTGTCTAAAAAACTGCATAAAATATGTATAAAAACAAAGAAAAGGTTTTGGGAATTAAATGGAAATAGCTAGCCGCCGCAGCAGCAGCAGGAGCAGCCCCAGTTTGCAATTTCCGGTAAGCTGCTGCACAATTTCTGGCGCGAGACAACCGCGTGACCAGCTTAGCTTAAGTTATTGTCGCTGGAAACGTGTGTCGTCTTTTTGTTGCCGCAGCTTGCAATTTCCGTACTCCAACTGACTTTATGATTGCCATTGGATTTTGGGCTTTGCTGCACACAAAGGCAGGCAGAGCCTTTGGGTTAATTGGCCTACGGCCATCTTGGGTGGGCACTTCAATGCGAGTCGTTGAACTGCTTTTTATATATAAGCGCATAAATCTGCATTGTTTCGGGACTGAAAGTTAACTATTGAATTGCATTTGGGCCATGCTGACAGTTGCGTATATTTCTGTAAGCACAGTGCATCCGCTTCTAGGATAGTCGAAATGAATCGCCCCATATATATTCTTATACCCGCCTGCCAAACAAAGCGGGTTCGCGGAGCAGTGCAATTGGACTACATGTGTTTCCGCTTCCGTTGAAAGTTGCAAAAAACTTTTGTTTAACTTGCATTGTGTTATGATTCTATTTTGTTTACAAATTCGTTTTATATATATTTTTTTTGTTATGGCTGCCACGAATTTCAACATTTCGCAAAAAAAGTTTACGATTCAATTGCGCCGAACGTGCCCAAGCTGCTGACAGCTAACTACGAAGCCGTTTGCTTTCGCTGATCCCCAAACTGGGTGTCTCCTCTTTCTCTGCCTCTGGCCATAGCTTGTGTAATATTTATAACTCCCCTTTCACCGCCTCCGCGCAAAGCAGTTGTTGGTACATACAAATATGTATATTGTAAGTATGTCAGTAGTGGGATTCACTTTGGTTGCTCTTTTGGGCATTTTGGGTGGCATAGAATTTGATTTAACGTGACGTCGTCCGTTGAAGGCGGTTGGAATACAATTGTAGTACATTTAGCAATTTCAAAAAGCTGTTGGTTCAGGAAAGCGTGTACATTGTTTAACATTATCCTGAAAATATGAAAGAAGCTACAAATCATGGTCGGAACAATGATTTAACTTTGCATTTATAAATATTTCCTGTTTTCATACATCTATTACAATTTTTAAATCCGGTCAGAATTTGGATCACAATGAGAGAAAACTTGTTTGTGTTTGTTGGTAGCGTGAACATGTCCAAAAGTAAAACTTTAGATTCTTAATGATTCTAAATTGGGACCAAATCAGCCATCTGAGATAGATGGATTTGGAACCAGCATTTGCTAGTGACAAAGTTAGCTTTGCTTTCTCTTGAAACATCGGAATATCGCTTCAACTCTAACTTCAGTCTAAATATATGCGATGAAATTGCATGTCAAACAGTTCCGGTGAAGATGCTCTGTAAAAGCTTTCTCATCTTAAAATCAGGGAGGCAAAACTACTCTGAACAGAACTGAACCGCTAATTACAGCTGTTGAACCGAACCGCATGGCGAACCAGCTTCTTTTCGAAAATGCAAATCGGTTTGGTTCGGTTCTCTGCAGAGTTTTAACATAATTCCTTTTTTTGTATCGTTCCCTATATTAATTAAAGTTCGTCGTTCGACCATCTACAAGAGAGACCACTGATAGACCGAATAGATACTCTGCACTGCTGGATCGATGTAGCCTTTAAAAATATCTAGTCAACAATTATTTCACATGTGATACTGTGTCTTTTGCAATTACCCGCCGACCTCTTAATAAACCTGTCAACATAGTGCTTCTTCAACCTAACTCAAACTCAGCCAGGAGAGTTTTTCTCGCTCGATATACATATAGACCTTGTAAAGAGATTGTTATATGTAGCGCTCAAAACAATTTTTCGAAGATCGAACATCCGGCTCGAAGGACCAAAAAATTAAATAATGCACGGGTTCAATTACTGATTAGTACCTTAAGTCTATCTTATCAAAAGACCCAGACGTCTCTTCCGCTTTGTTTTTTCTGCCATATTATCCCATTTAAAATTTTATTTTATTTTAGCTAAGTCCAGCTGATCGATGGCTTGCATGTAGTGAAACAGACCGTAACATCTAGTAAAGTAAAATGGCTTGTCAGGTTGACACAGCCCCAAGGCTTGTCAAGTTGACACAGCCCCAAAGGGCCAAAGCCGAGCCTCTCTCAATCTCTTGGCTCGTGCGCTTCTAATTTTAGCACAAGAGAAAGGGACCTACAGTTTAACGCCGAATCCGAACGGCAACTTGAGAAGCTTTTCATGGCTAATTACTACAAAGCTGGCGCCAACAGCAGAGAGGCGTGACCGGGTGTAAAGTTTATTCAAAGAAAAAACTTTTCATTAGATGTTCCGAGGCGGGATCGAACCCACGACCTCTTGCACAGCGGTCGCGCACACTATCCGCTGAGCCACCCGGCCACCGTAACATCTATTGCCAGCAGCTGCTCAACGCAAAATAAGGCCCACTGCCTATTAACATAGAGTCCACGTATGTGCAGTTAAACGCTGTTAAGCGTTGCTAAGCGCAAGAATAATCGTTACACCAGCTTCTTCTTCGCTCAATTTTTGTATGAAACTTCTCGTTACGTCGTAGGTCCGTCTGGGGCTTAATGATGGGTTCGTAGGTACACAACAGATGTGAGTAAGTAATAGAAGTAAGTCTGTAAGTAAGCATGTGCGTTTTCTCCTTGCTCAAATTCGTGTTACTATCAAAATGGTTTAACAGGGACGATCCTCCCTCTAAGACCACATCGTTGAAAGGGTTATATGGTAACACAACGGGCCTTCATTGGCCTAAATGAGGAAATGGGTTTCTCTCATTTCAACCATTGTAACCTAACCTAACCTAAGCATGTGCGTTGGTCTAGTAGGAGGGTTACATTGCGCACGCATACAAGCATCTCAAATGGTTTCCACAGGCTGGCCTTTTCACGTACATCCTGATCCTCGTAAATGTGGCTATTAATATTTATTGTTGTCACTAGGAGACATGAATATAACTTAGATCGTCTTCATGATTTCATGTTTAGATTCTGCAAATCTATTTAAATGTTCTCTAGAAATTCAATTTCAAAAGTGTTTTAAAAGTCACATAATCACAATAGGAATCATAATATTTTATAGGGGGAATTCCTAAAATGTATAATAAACTAAGAGTAAATTACTGAACCTTACCAAAATCGAGGTTCAGATAGCTCTAAAAACCGTGTAACGAATCGAATCGGCTGTTCTGAAACTGTGCTAACCACTGAACCGAATTTCGGTGCAGTTTGCAGTCCTGCTTAAAACATTCGAAGAGGTGTGGCAAGTTTTAAAGTATAAGACCATTTTCCCATGTTTCTGTTTTTGCAAAACAGAAGTGTTTCTCCAGTTTCTCCAGACGCATTAGCTATTTATCCATCTAAAGCAGCCGTGGGTACGAAATTTGAGTTTGGGAGCAGTCCAACTACAGAAGCAGCAAAACCACACTTTTTAGCGAGGCTCGAGTCGTCAAGAGAGACACACACTGCATTTATATGATTTTGCAAACGTCTCGATCGAGGACACTGGACCTGATTACCGACTGAGTGTGAGCGGTGCGATCATAAGCGATCCATTTGTTGTTTTAACATACTTAAAAGCGAGACAATTGCACTTGTCGTGGAGACTGCTTGTGCGGCTGGTGCCAAGAAGCGAGCCCGACTGCGAGGCGCCAGTTGCAAAAAAAAAACTCTTGGAGCAATGGGAGCAGGGGCGTGCTCACTGCTGATCTAAAGCGACTGGATACAAATAGTCGTCTTAACGATGCAAGGCAATTAACATCCGTTCCGGATACTGCCAGACTCTGATTTGGGACGAACAGCCGATTAAGCAAGCCCAACGATTCAGTTATCTAGGAAGCGTAGTCACTGTGGATGGCGGAATGAAACTCGTTATGGATTCGATTCTCCAAAAAGCAAAAAGTTGTGTGTTCGGGGCAGAACCCCTGCGATTTGCCGCCCATGTAAAGATTCTTTAACTTTGCCAACCTAATTTTATTGTCATAGAATCAAGGGTCATGGTGATGGACAATTTCTGAAAACTCAGTCTTGCTTAGCACACGAGCCGTCTAACAGCCACTTTGATTAGAATATTATATCAAAAAAGGTTACTAGTTAATACCCAGCCCAAATGGATCTTAATGGAACAGTGTTTTCTGTGTAGTATCCAGATGCCCTATGTCCCATTCATCTTCAAGATGGCCGAAAGCGGCTTTAGTAACGAAATATGTGTTAGACAAATATTGAATTGAACCTCAGTTGCATTTGATATAAATACTCAATTTATATATAAATCGATTAGGTGTGAGAAATTTTAGAAAATATTTCTTACCCTTACCCGTCTGTCTTTCCTTCTATCCGTAGGAACTCGCAGATCTGAGAGCTGCTAAGAGCTAGTTTATTGTCAATTTAAGCCACGCCTTGTAAACTCTAATTTCTTATCTATTTATCAATCCACCGAAGGTTTGGTAGAAATCTGGCTCCTTTTTCTCTTACGCCAGCTCCATGCGTATTTCTTCCAAGCTCTTCTATTCCACTCCACTAAGAATATGCATGCCGAGTGCATTACGTGCACAACTTCCTGCCACTTCCGTTACGAGGCGCTTGGAACTCAGCTCATTAGCCAGCACGCCGCCACTTCGAACTGTAAAATTTTGTGCGTGTTCCTGATGGGGAGGGCGTGCTTAAGTGGGCGTGCCCAGCTGCAAGCCGGCAAAACTATGTCAAAAACTTTAAAAATATGCACTGCATCGTCAACGGTGGCGCTAAAATGTTTGCTGTTCCAAGTGCTTTGCTTCTTAGAATGGTTGTTGTTGTTGGTGTTTGGGCTGCTGGTGGTGGTTGAGCAGGTGTTAGAAATACTTTGAAAGTTTGCGCTGCCAGGCACTGTAAATTATATGCAAATTACTTCGAAACGACAAATATTCGCATCCGTGCGGTAAATCATGCGAAAAACAAAGTTGCTGTCGGCGCACCGAAGACAAAGGTGGTGGGTGGGTGGGTGGTAAAGCAAACTAACAACACTTGAGAACGTGCGAAACGTGCTCAAGACGACTTGTCCTCCTCGGTGGCGGCGGCCAGTCATCAGGAGTCCTGCCATCCAGGCATCCTTGAGCTGTATTGATATTTGTTACACGTCACAATGAGAGTCACGTTGGCTGGGCCATATCCGAGGCCATAATCTCAAGGCTGCAACTTGCAGTCTCAGCCCAAAAGCAGCCAGCGCCAAACCTACGTGCACACACCCACACACTCAAACACACACACACACAAACAACAACGAGTCGTAAACACATCACGTCAGAGCGCTGTCAATGAGCGCCACTTGTAGGGGTATTTTATAAGTCCTGTTTTTTTTGCATTTTCCTGATTTTTTTACAGCACTTTCCTGCTTATAAATAAGTGCAGGCCATGGCTCAGTGCTGGCAGTTTGGCTATTTTTTACCCCTAAAGCCTGAAGACAACTCCTTGGATGGATGTGGTGCTGATCGAGAGATCGTGGGTTCTATTTTTCCTCGGAACAATAAGTAAATCAATAAAGGTCTGAGTGTGGCTAACCCTGTCGAGTAATAATATGAAAAATGATGTCCCTGCAAACATTTTGTCGTGTTGCTTATCTGCCTCTTCAAAGGGAGAGTTTGGCGATAGTTTGAGGAGATAATTTGTGGATAGTTTGGCGATTTACACAAACAAATTACGTTAGGTATCGCAATTTTATTATTCAAGGATTAAAAAGCGATATGTGGTATCGCATTTTTTTATCCAATCGGGAAATTGGCGATACATCACTAAGCAGACCCGAATATCAACTGCCCCTTTTAACTTGAGAACTATAAGTGGTGTTATCGTTGCAATATGCCAGAAAAAAATTTGTGTATTCTTTTAGGCAATTCAATCTAAGTAGTATTTTAGCCGTGTAGCAACCAACGAGTGCGACAGGCTGAAACGGCACTCCAATCGTGTTCAGTCCGAGGGTCCAGGGTTCGAATCCCAGTATAAGGTAAAAAAAATATTTTATTATTTTTCCCCCCCCTTATATAATATATATTTATACAAGGGGTGGGCCAAAAGACGTCACCCTATTGGAAGATGCTCTTATTTTTACCAATAGCCGCCAAAGTCAGATCTGTTTTGACATTGGTGGACTAGACAGATGTAGAATACAAGTGAACAAGATCGATAAACTCCCCAGAACGCGGAATAATCGTGTATATTTTTTTGCGTAACAATTCGTCTGTGGTGTTGGCGCAGCGCGAATTCCGTCGCAGATTCCCTGGCCGCCCTACGCCGACTGCGGAAACACTGCGCCGTTTGGCCACCAACCTTGAAGAGTATGTGACAACACGAGACGTTGCCAAGAGTGGCCGGCCCCGTTCGGCCGAGAATATCGCCGCTGTTGCCGAGGATGTCTAGCTGTCGCCGGAAACATCGACTAGACGCCGTGCCTCGCCATTAGCCATCAGTCGGTCGTCCCTAATGCGAAGTTTGGTCAAAGACCTGCGCATGTTCCCGTACAAAGTCCAGTCCGTGCATCAGTTGCTGCCTATCGACCGCCAAACGCGTGTAACCTCCGCCCAAGCCATCCTTAATCTCGAGGACGAAATGGACGATTTTTCGACCAAAATCATAATGAGCGATGAGTCTCATTTCCACCTCAGCGGGTACGTGAACAAGCAAAACTATCGCTTTTGGGGCACCGAAAATCCACGAGTAATGCACGAGCAGCCATTCCACACGCTCAAAGTGACCGCATGGTCCGCTGTTCACGTTGGAGAAGTCATCGGGCCATTTTTTTTCGAGAAAGCCGCTGGTCAAACGACAACAGTGGACGGTGCGCGTTATAGGGTCATGTTAACCGGGTTTTTTTCTGCCGCAATTGGACGAATTAGGAATGGAGGACATGTGGTTCCAACAGGACGGAGCAACGGCACTCACTGCGCGAGCCTCCACCGACATTCTGTAGGCGGCGTTCCCGGGTCGCCTCATCTCCCGTTTTGGCGATTTGCACTGGCCTGCAAGATCGCCCGATTTAACCGTTCACGACTTTTTTTGTGGGGTTTTTTGAAATCCCGTGTTTACGTAACCAAGCCCGAGATCTTGGAAGCCCTCAAGGACAACATTCGACACGAGTGCGAGAATCTGCAGCCCGAAGTTCTTGCCGAAGTGATGAAAAATGCCATAAAACGAGCCCGTATGGCAATCAATTGTAACGGCGCCCATTTGGCCTATATCATCTTCTCGAAATGACCAATAAAATTCTAAAGGTTCAAATAAATATAATCAAAAAACAGAATATACGTTTTTTATTTAGAAAAAAAAAAAATGAAAGCCAAACAATCCGTAGTTTTTCAGAATTTCCTGTTAATGTTAGAAAGAAACTAAATATGGGTATGGGTTTAACGACCTGTTTTGATTTTAGTCAAAGTGAATGTTAGCAGGCTCAAGGTCGAGGTTTGATAATAGTTCAATAACGCTAGGCAACAAGGTCCAGTATCTTAAATGGTTGGTAGTGATTCTAGATGATTTTCGTGTGCTAAGGAAAACTGCGTCTTCAGAAATTGTCCATCACGTCAAGATTTTGACCCTTTTTATGAGCGTTTTTCGGGGAATCTATTCTACTGTTTGGACTACAGACGGACATGGCTATATCGACTCGGCTGTTGATGCTAATCAAGAATATATATACTTTATAGGGTCGGCTTCCTTCTGGCTGTTACATACTTTTGCACAAAATTATTTTACTCCGTGTACTCCCCTGGTACAGAGTATAAAAAGGCGCTGAACTTAGGGAATTTTTAAAATCTAGCCTTTTCCAGATTTAAGACTGCCACCGCTGACTCTGGACAAAGTGTGAACATTTTTTATTCAGTTTGTTTCCTTGCCCCTTTTTTGCCTGCCTCGCGCATGACTTGATGCTAACAATAGCACTCCGGGCCTGGTTGTCGGTTCCTGTTCCTGTGTCGCTGCACGCAATGCATACACAGATTGACAGTCTTTTAATTAAGAAGCCGTCAAAGATGGCGTTGGCACGCTCTCGAGCAGCACCAGCAGTGGCGGCTTTGAAGTGCAGCCATGTCACTGGCAATTATGCAGCTGCGGAGCCCGGCTGCTGTTGCAGCCACAAGCTGGCAAACGCAAACGCAATTCAATTTAACGTTTATTCACAAATTAATTGCATTTCGGTATTCAATGTGCAACGCAATGAACAAGCCAGATGATGAGCCACTGAAAAAGGGGCACTCCGTTGGCTGATGGATTCATCATGTGCCCAGCTAATTAACCGCATACTGACTCATTGCTTGATGGCAATTATGCCTGACCCAATGTGGAACATAACTTAAAGTACACAAAACTGAGTTTAAATGAATTATTAAACTTCATTTCAAGAGCAGAGAGAACATTTTTTGATTGCTTTTGCTTTTGCCCGTAGGCTGACTTTTCCAAAATCTACGCACTCGACTTAATGGAATTGCTGGACAATAGCAACGATAATAATAACATTTCTGCTTAGCTCTGCTTATTGCAACTTTCAAACTTTTGGCAACTCGCTAAAAAGTATGCTACGATAAACGTTCAACTTGATCTAACTCAGTTTCTTTTGCTATTGCAGTGTGTATCTTTGAACTGGAGAGCTATCCTGGACAACTTCTCTAGTGTTCCGTTTAAGTTTGCCAGCGAAAAGTTTGTCAAAGTCGAAGAAAATGAAAAACTTGTTAAAAATTACACAAATGCACTTAAATTTAAGTTTGCCAACCGTTGCAAAGGTTTCTAAAATGACAAGGATAGCAATTGCCACTGGTTGCCGGGAGAGCTCATCCGATCGACTAACGCCACACTTGAGCTGTCCACGCAAAAAGCAAAGCATTTCATGCCAACCAAACTATGCAGCATTCAAGTGCAAAATCCTCTGGAAATCATGCACATAAATTTCAGGAAAAAGAGAAGGAAGCACACACACCATCAGGTCAATTCCATCTAATGCTCTACATGCATTTGCCACATTTCTGCTGGTCGTTTGGTGCATATGTTGCCAGAGAATGGGCAGCAACAAAACGCATTCATTTGCCATACTTGGAAAAGTTAAGTGCTCTAACTCTAAAACTCGGCCACATAATTAATATTTATTTTTACACTTTAATTGGATATTAGAAGCAAACACAAGCACAACTTTTTAATGGCTTGGGCACAATGAATAATTAACTAATGTACGTATAAATTTATGTATGCATGTTGATTATTGCCATTAGAAACCTCTGCGGGGGGCCACAAGAGCAGAAGGTTATTTATTTGAGCAATTGACTTTTGTGACGGAGCTCGTCACTGTGATGCAAGATTGCTTGATGTGGTCTCAACTAATTTGATTACTGTCTATAAAAACTGGAAAAAGCCATTTAGTAATGCATTCTTATGGTCGGTTTGTAATTGTGGCAATTGAATGTATGTAAGTAGCATGTAATTGTTATATTTTCTTATGCTCATGTAATTGTTAGCGATTAGGTCAAAGGCCCGAAATATTTGAAATTTGACCACAATTAACAGAGAGTTAGGATTCATTTAGATAAATTCAACTTTGAAATATCAAAAATTTAATTTAATTTTAAAGAAATATTCAACTACACCCAGAAAAAAGTAGAACGAATAATTTACGAACAAACGCTTTTGAAAAAAATGTATTACTTCTTGAAATTTTAAGAATTTCGCCCATGAAATCGAGCTAAATTCGTTCTGTTTGGTGATTTTAGGCGAGGGGAGTGAGGAAATGAAACTGAGAGAGAAGATCAAGCACATTTGAAAGAATAGCGTTGAACCCGCTCTCGCAGTTTGGTTTTTTTTTTGGGAGAGGGGTGTGTGGGGAAACAATCGAGCGAAGAGCGCTCCCCGTCAGTTTATAATATAAATTTGGACGATGTTCAAGGCATCCTAGGTGTGGTGCTGTTGGCTCAGCGGTGATGTCAGTGAGTGCAGTCTATCGAGGTCCCGAGTTCGAGACGCAGTAAAGGTAAGTACAAGAAAAAAATATAGTTTAAAAACTTAAAAAAACGCTTTAATAGCAAATCGAACTAAAAATCAGAAGATAACTTTTATTTATATTTTATTTTCTGTTAAGGTAGGGCCGATTTCACATCTTCTACATAGTGCTATCTGTCAGATAAACTAACAAATAACAGAGTAAGTTCCGAGTTTATCTGGCACATAGCAGCTATCTAGGATATGTGAAATCGGCCCTAAGTCAATATATCTCAATAATTTTCAAACATAAAAAGAAAGTTATGAAAAGAAAATTAATTTCATTGCTAAAAAGCGTTGTGTGGTGCTTGATATTGATTGTTGTAAATATGTAATTAGTAGTTATTTGTGAACGTACAGTTACTATAGAAATATGATATTTTTATTTTTGAAAATTATTGAAATATATTGACTTATTCCTTTTTTTGGTAGTTTAGTGAAAAAAAAATATGAAAATTTTTTTTAAAATTACGATTGAGGTTTAGTCCAAAATGGTGACAATTCTGCGTCGATTGCATTTAGTTTCATAAAAATCGGTTCTGTGTAACTGGAGATATTAAGGCCGCCAGTTCGAGAAACGTTGTTTCGAGATAAATGCATTTAAAGTTTGCTTTTCGGTCACCTTGGGTAGTAACTTATCTCTAAAGTATTTCAATTTCAAAAATCCTTAGGACTATTCTCCTACCCAAAAAACCCAAAAATTGCACATGGAGAATCTCCCCTTAATAAACCCTGTGTACCTTTGGTTAAAGTATAAAAAATAAAAATATGTTGCCATTCACTTCCTCAGAAAAATAAAAGAATTTCATAATTGGATCAAGAATATTTGTACTCAATAGTTCTAAAGTGAAATCCAGCCAACATTTCGTAACCTTGTAACTGAAATATGAGTTATCTCACATACAAAACAGCACATTTTTATTATTTTCACACTTTTAATGATTTTTAATAGGTCAGTAATGTTTGTAGGTTAAATAGTCTATGAAAATCAATGACAGTTTAATATTTTGCCTTAAGATCGTTCTTGTTTGTAAAGTTTTGGTAAAACGTAAGTTGACAAATATTACACAGAATTTCAATTACACGAAAAACAATCTAATGTTGAGGAAGAGCTCGAAAGCAAAGAAAAAGACAAATTTATACATTTTTTTTAATTATTCGATGACCCAGTGCATTGAACCATAGCAATTAAATCCCAATAAAATTACTACCTACCCAAGTTTTAATGCATAAGTCCCACTGACTCGTTAGATTAGTGTAATGTGGCTTCCTCAGTGAAGCACATTCAAAGTTATCGTCATACTAAAATGCAATTTTTCATTGTTCCTTCTAATTCATTTTACATCTGTCTTTGACAATACAATGACTACAAAAAGCTTACCAATAAACATATATTAATGATCGATTTTTATACTTGTATAACTCTGCCATTTATAATCCGATCTATAAAATTCAGATAATTTATTGCACACACACACCAAAATATTTTGTCTTTTTAAAATTACTCATTCCAACATTATATGGCAGGGAGGAGATATCAAATAAACATGATCTGGACAGAATATACACAAAATTTTACAGACCACCCCCACGACAACGTACAGGCATATCAACTCGACTGTTGATGCTGAACAAGAATATATATTTTTTATGGGGTCAGAGATGCTTCCTTCCCTAACAAACTTTAGTATAATTAAATACTAGTATCGACCAGCAACTATCGAAAACGTGGCTAACAAATGCGACAACATTTTCGCAAAAGCTTTTCTCCTTCCTCATAATTTTATATACAAAAATAAAATATATATCCTTTTTTTTTATAGTTTGGTCGCTGTCTCTCGTGAGCGCATGACAGACGTGTGCATCGAGGCCCGATCGAGCCCAAATCCTCCTCTTAAACAACAAAAGCACACATTAACCTCATTGTTTTACACCGAAAACCATTTTTATTACTCACGCCCCACCCCTGACACAATGAACTTTTGTGACTCTAGGAAAGGATAGCATAACTTTGAATTCCATTTACACAAGTGAAAGCACAAGAGATAATTCAATTACATTACAGTCACTTCAAACAACACAAAAACAAACGAAATGGCAATTGTTGCTGACTTTGCAAAGTCAAAAGCGCTGTTCCCCAGTCGATCGTCCGTAAAAGAACCTCGCTCTAAAAAGCCGTCTCGAACTTTAAAAACCAACCAAGTTTTATAAATATTGCTTTTGTTATTTAAGTAGAAAAAGTGTGTTTCAAAATGTTGATTTATTCATAAATTAATTTCTAAACCAAACGCAAATGAATTGCAAACGAAACTGCCGTTTTGCCACCCTCTTTCTCTACACATTTGCAGTCATAAGCTAATTAAATTATAATTAATCCGATAAACACATGCATTCCTAAGCTTATCAACATCAACTAAGGCCAACTCCACACGCTAAAACAAAATGTATGCTTTAACTAAAGAAAGCTCTAGCCATCCACTGTGTTTTGACAAGAGATTCAAACTAAAAGTAAATGGAACAGTATGCCGATTATCACTGTAGGGTCATTCTACAGTTGCAGGGTTCAAGCTAAGGCTAGTTTATGGTCAACTGCCTGACGATGACGCCAATGACACAGCTAGGATAGTGTTTGCCACCCACTTCTGACTCACATACAACTCACACACACATGCAGACAATGGCACTCGAGCTGTGCTCATCGTCGTTGTCTGACGTTGAGTGTATTTGTGCTTCGTTCCAAGTGTTGCTTTGTTCCCGCGACTTGTGATGATGAACTCATAATTTGAACTCTGACATCAACGGCATAGGCAAAGGAGACGGGTAGCAAAGTCACACCCACAAAAATCAATAACGCAGTTCAGTCAATACACACAAACCAACAGACATACATACATATATGCACAAGCTAATTGAAATCTCTGTTTCTGCTTCTGTGTATCAACTGGTTAAGCTAACAATATTTGTGGCTCATTAATGGCACGGCCAAAATGATTTATTTATTCGGCAATTGCTAAAACAACTTTGCATTATTTGCAATTTTCTAGGTAAATAAATTGCCACACAAATTGAATTTGCCGATAAACAAGTGCACGCTTTATTGAGTTTGCCAAAGTAATAACCATTTGCGGCACTCGTTGGATTGATGGATGCACAAATTGCAGAGCAGGGAAGCGACATACAAATTACTTGCCACGAATGATATGACAGTTGGCAGTCGACAACAGCCATCGCTCCCTGAGCTGAAGCTCAAGGAGAAGTAGTAAGACCGAGCCAGTGCCTCCCAGTGGAATTGTCGCTGCTGAACTTGCGGCGGTGTTGCTTCAAACTTTGCCACCCTCCAGGCATCACACAGGCTCTTTGGGAACATGCTTATAAACTTCCTAGCTTTCGCAGCAGTTCAGCATAAACATTTATCATATTCTGAAGGCCCCTTAGGGGTAGAACTGCCGCCGACTGATTATGAAATTAACTCAAATGTATTTCAGGCCTCGCGCTTCTTATCTTATGTGTTATCGGGTATGCAGTTGATTTTTTTTGTAGAAGAAAGCCAAGTGGACTGGACCAACGAGTGGACATACTTTTTCACTGAGTTGAAATCTTAGAGGGTGCAGAATACAGAATTTCCTTAACCATCATTTTTATTATACCCTTGCAGAGGGTATTATAAAATTCTCCGGATGTTTGTAACGCATTGAAGGAAGTATCTCCGACCACATAAAGTATATATATTCTTGATCAGCATGACGAGCTGAGTTGGTTTAGTCCTGTCCGTCTGTCCGTCTGTTTCTATGCTATCTCCTCGCGTCAGTTTTAAAGCTATCCTCACCAAACTTTGCACGAAGTCATTTGGTACAAATACGCTGCACATTTGTCGGAACCGGCCGGATCGGATGAGTATAGAATATGTCTGTCATAGGAACGATCGGTCGAAAAACTAGTTTTAGTGAGAAATCTTTTTTGTTTTTAATTGAAACGCCTCCAAACTTCGTATTTCTTAGTTTACTATGCTTTTCCATGATTCAACCAAATTCAATGAAAATGTCCTCAAATTTGGCATGTATTTGTTTTATATCCCACACGATTCTACGAAATTGGGCCAAAATCGGATGACTACAGCATATAATTGCCATGGGAACGATCGATCGAAAAACTAGTTCTTGTGAGAAAAACTTTTTTGTTTTTTAAGGGAAACTTCCCTTACGTTGGCATATATTTATTTTATATACTTTTTCACAATTCTACAAAGTTTTTTCAAAACCGAATGACTATAGCATATAGCTGCAGTATGAATGATCGGTCGAAAAATAAATTTTAGTGAGAAAAACTTTTTTGTTTTAACTGGGATCGCCTCCAAATTTCTTAATTAAGAGTTTGTTATGCTTTTCCATGATTCTACTCAGTTTGGCAAATCGGACATCTATATAGTATAGCTCTCATAGAAAAGTAAGGTCCGAAAAGTTGTCTTATTTAGAAAAACAAACTGCAAGGGTATACAAAACTTCGGGCGAGCCGAAGTTAACTTTCCTCTATTTTTTTAATTAAGAATGTAACTATTCTGTACTGATTTTAAGCTAAAATTTTTATTTTCTGCGACTCGTTCAATGCCAAGCTCTGTGATGTAGCCATTTCCTTTGACAGCAGCAGCATTTAACTTTTCTACATGCCTCGTTTAGTTTTTTTTTATTTCTACATAAAGCCTAGTATGGAGAGCGCAAAAAAGCGCTCGCAAACAAAAATATTCATATAAAAATGACACTGTTAAACCGCTCACAAAATTTTTGACGTAAAATGTTTTGCGACTAGTATGCTGACAAGCAAACAGGGGGGTTGTAAAATCCACACTGGCGTCCACGCGTAGCCAACTACTTTGCGCATGTGAATTTTATTGAACAGCTGTTCGAGTTTTGTTTGTGCGCCCAAACTAATTAAATTTATTTATTTTGACGGTCGGTAGATCAGGGAAATGTCCGATAAAAAGATTTTGCGTAAGAATCGCTTGAAGCGCTTCCATGAGGAAAAGAAGATCGCCTTAATAAAGCCGTAGAACTCCGAACATATTTCCGAACCGAACTCCGAACATATTTCGGGTAGTCTTGCAAACGACCACGGAAACCATGAAGAGGGGTACATGTGTTGCTTTGGGGTGTTTTTAAATCTCTAGACTTCGCATACTTCCTTGGATTTGTTCGCATCAAATAATTGTGCAGCAAACATGCTGTTATCTTTTTTTGGGCTCTACAGCCATCCACTTGGCACTAAGAATACCAAATGTATTCTCAATACATCGGCGAGCTCTACTGAGGCGGTAATTAAAGACTCGCTCTTCTTGGGTCAGGTTTCGAGCCCCATACGGCTTCATGATGCGCTTGTGCAGCGGAAATGCATCATCTCCAACAATGAAGAATTTGATGTTCTTTCCGTTAAGCAAGTTGTCTTCTGGAAACTCCAGACTGCCAGATAGAATGGCCTTGCCAAACTTAAAAAATACCTCGTGACGGCTTTTTGGCATTTTTTTGTTATCTTTGCACACTATTTTGTTTTCGATCCACTTTCGTAATAAATGGCTTTTTCGTGCGCACAAACAGTTTGGCGTTCTCCGTACTAGACTTTAAGCATGTAGTTTTTATACATGCTGTCTGTTTTCTACATTTATCGTGTGAAATTTAGCACGGCGAACTACATTTCGTTTAGAATTCCCTTTTCTACACGCGGCGTTTACCTTTTATTATTTTTCCTGTGTACTTAAAGCTTGTTGCAGGATTTTTCTATTTTCAATTATGATATGTACTTGGAATGAGCATGTTTGGATTAATACATAAGTTGTATGATTGTTCCAAGCCTTTCGTGCACGTTTTAAGTTCAATCAAGTATGACTCGTACTTAAATGTTCAATCCGAAGGTCGATAATAAGTCGATCAAATTATCTGTGTAGTATTTCTCACATTATATGGTCCTTATATCAGAATCTCATTCATCCCTTGCTTAAAACAAAAACAGCCTTGTTTTATCGGTGTGTTGAATTATCTTAGTAGTATTACTTAAAACTCCGTGCCGTCTACAGATGTGGGCAGAATGCAATAAAAAATACATAAAGGGTCGAGATTAAATCTTGGCTGAGCGCTATAGCGAAAATTCTTCATGGGCTAGCTGAGCGAGGGCAGTTTAAGGCTCGACTGCCACACAGGCAGCTATGATGATGATTTTGATGCTGTTGACAATTCATGAAATTCGGTGCTTCCTTTTTTCAACAGTTGCATATGCAATCAGACTCTGGGCAGACTACATTTTTTTGGTTTTCCATTGCCACTAGCGTTTCGCGCTTAAAACAATCACATTGTTTTCCATTTGACTACAAATAAAGAAACAAAAAACCAGCCGACAAGCAAAAGCAATGACAAGTGCATATAATGGCTGGATTTTAATCGTTAAATTTTCAGTGTTTCAAGCTGTTGGAAATAGAGGCATTTAATAGCAAAAATCAACTGAAAATTAAACCTTTAATCCATGAAATGCAAATGGATTTTTCTGCATATATGAATGAAAAACATTTTAATAATTTCACTGAAATTGTTTGTGCAATTATCTAGGCTACTCTGCCTGTTAAACTTAAAGCTGTTCTAAAGTTTTTCTATTTTAGTCAACTGGAGGAGGTACTGCAAAAGTCAGTAGCCATGAAAAATCTTCTCAAACTTTGCCGGCGTTCAACTGTGAGTCTCTCTTACTGGTGCGTAAATTAGAGGCACACAAGCCAAGCTATTGACAGTAGCTCCGCTTGGCGCTTTGGGCTGTTAAGCCAAATATTTACTATGCCTCGCACTATTTCAGCTTGTCAAAATCCACCTTGGATAACTGCAAATACATCGTTAAGCAGATCAAACACAATTATTTTTATTGTCGCTGGCTGTTTTGCTATACTTATAATCGAAACTTTATAGTCACGGGTTTCTGGTTTGTCCACAAATCTCTGGAAAAATCATGGAAGAGTAGCAACGGCATTGCCCTTCAGTTCAGGTAATTGGAAAACTTTGAATGCTTCAGCTTTTGTACTTAGCGGAAGAAAAAGTTGTTCCCTGAAACTTTTGCTTGTTACTCGAAATGAGTCAAACACCAATGCAAGCTTAATCAATTGGCGCTTAAAGTTGCTACAAAAACAAACGAACCCGAACCCGCACCCACTCGAAACTAGGCCAAATGCTCCACAAATGGCCAGCATCCCAGATGCGCCGTGCGGCGAGCACCATGTCAAAAAAAAGTCTACGGAAATGCACAAATCATGGGCCGTCCTGGCTTTTGTTGTTGCTTTGGCAGGCAACGAGTAAAAGCGGAAATATGCACGCAGCATATGCGTGTGCGGTGAAAAAGTGCCGGGAAAGAGGAACGGCACAAAAAAAAAAATGCAAAAATTATATCGCTTTTGCAACAATTGTTACCAGAATACTGAAGAGGTAATAACTGAGAAGGGCCCAAGCATTCAAATTGAAATTGTTAGTGTGACAAGTGAGAGCGTACATTTTAACAAAAAGTAAATCCTTTATACATAGACAGTAACCAACAAGACCATTCCATAGCACACACAGAGAACAAATAATGAATTTTATTCACAAAATCTCAAACAATGTCAGAAATGGGTCAATCTCGGATTTTCTCTCCACCAGAATACTATGTGACTTTTTAAAGAACTTTATGCTTTTTAAACTAGCAAAGTTCTAGCCGTTTCAAGGTCATGAGTTCTATTTTTACGAGACTGCCCATGGACTGCAAATCATCAGCTGCGCATTCATGTCGAGAATGTTATAACGGGTAGGGAATTAACACTAATAGCATTAACAGCCGAGTCGATTTAGCCATTAGGCGGAATTGACACCCGTCCGTCCGTCAATCTGTCTGTCCGTTTGCCGTATGTCCGTGTGAACAAAGAAATCTCAGACATGGTAAGAGATATTGGTTTGGCATGTATGGGGCAAATGCTTCTTATTCTTGCCGGCAGATCAAGTTTGTTTTCCATTTTTGTCACGCCCTCTCCGCCCCTGCAATTTCGAAAAAAGTCATATCTCCGGCATAGATATAGATAGAAGGTTCATACCTTCTGGACATATTTAGTAATTGGGATTCTTTATCCATGTCCCAGATGTGGCTTAGCGGCTAGTGTGCGCGACCGCTATGCAAGAGGTCGTGGGTTCGATTCCGCCTCGTAACATCTAATGAAAAGTTTTTTTCTTTGAATAAACTTACATACCCGGTCACCCTCACTTGCAGTTGGCGCCAGCTTTTTGTTGTAATTAGCCATGCAAAAGCTTCTCAAACTGCAGCTCGGATTCGGCGTTAAACTGTAGGTCCATTTCTCTTGTGCGAAAAATTAGAAGCGCACATGCCAAGAGATTGAGAGGAGCTCGGCTTTGGCCCTTTGGGGCTGTGTCAAGCCATTTAAAAAAAAAATTCTTTATCCATCTGCCAAAGGATTGGGAAAGATCGGATGAACGATAGTCGAGTTGTAAGGAAAACAAACAATAATGCTGGACAGCACCGGCCGCACGGCGATGGATAGCACTTCACACACCCTTACACAAACTTTGGGAGGCTCCGATTATACTATAGTCGGGCTTGACCGACCGGCTGATTGAGTTTAGCTGGGTAGAAGCAAAACAAAAAATAATTGGCAATTTTTTCGAGACCTACCCCAGCTAAATGGATTCAACAATTGCTGCAGCAAAAAAACAAAGAAAACCCGATTAGCGCAATTCTAGCCATCCCCACAACTAACCATTGCCCATATTCCTGCATTTAATTATTTTAAATCAATTTAAATGTTAACAATCACAATGCAGTGTGACCGTTTGTCATTTGGACGCTAAGCTGAAATAGCCGTCATTTTAGCAAGGGCAACCCCCCAAAACCCGCCCCCTGCCTACGCCACTGACTCAAAATAATCCGTTTGGGAACATCGCGCTTATAGATTTCGATTGATTTTAGAATATTACTTGTAGTTTTGAGTCAATCCAGTAAATTATTATACCCTTGCAGAGGGTATTATAAAATTGCATTGAAGGAAGCATCTCCGACCACATAAAGTATATACATTCTTGATCAGCATGACGAGCTGAGTTCATTTAGCCTTGTCCGTCCGTCCGTCTGTCCGTCTGGCTGTTTCTATGCTATCTCCTCCGTCAGTTTTGAAGCTATCCTCAACAAACTTTGCACGAAGTCTTTTGGTACAAATACGCTGATCGGTCGAAAAACTAGTTTTAGTGAGAAAAACTTTTTTGTTTTTAATGGAGCGCCTCCAAAGTACGTATTTCCTAGTTTACTATCTTTTCCCAAGATTTCACTAAGTTTGGTCGAAATCGGATGACTATAGCATATAGCTGCCATAGGAACGATCGGTCGAGTGAGGAAAACTTTCTTGTTTTTAATGAAAACGTCCTTTTTATTGGCACATTATATACTTTAGCACATTTCTAAAAAGTTTTATCAAAATCGGATGACTATAGCATATAGCTGCAGTATGAATGATCGGTCGAAAAAGAAGTTCTATTGAGAAAAACTTTTTTGTTTTAAATGGGATCGCTTCCAAATTTTCTAATTAAAAGTGTATTATGATTTTCCATGATTTCACCAAATTTGGTCGAGATCAGACATCTATATAGTATAGATCCCATAGCAAAATAATGTCCAAAAAGTAGTCTTAGTTAGAAAAACTTTTTTGTTTTCAATGGAAACTGCAAGGGTATACAAAACTTTCCCCTATTTTTTTGAATAAATTACTCAAACGAAATGTTCACCAAATCACTCATTGGGGGCATTCAGCAGATAATGATTGCTGGAAAGGAGTCGAACGAAAAGTATGATTGGCTAGCGATTTTTGGGTCAGCCAATCTTTGTGCAAACATTCATATAACTAGAGCTCGCGAAAAACTCTCAACACTTTCAACGTGTCGGCAAAAAACAGTTATTTACGGACACAACGAAAACAGGGAGCGAAAGACAGTTACAGTTCTGTTTTTGCTCAATTCTGTTGCTCTCAGAGCAGGGACCGCAGTTTTCGTTCCTGTTTCTCTCCTGACTTTCACTGACACTTTTGCCGAGAGCATACTTCCGAATTGTTTTCTGCGTATCTATATGTGGTTGTGCATTGCGCTCGTGTGTGTCTTTGGATAACGAGCGTCACACATACAAACAGCCTACCAAACGCACAAAACAAAATCAAAACAAACAAAAACACTTTTCGTAGAAACTTATTGTGTTTTGCTCATTTGCAGACAGTTGTTTAGTGAGCGCTCGCTCAAAACAGTTGCTGTCGGAGGTTGTCGGAAGACCGACACGTTTGTTTTGCTCAACCGAAAACACGTTACAGAAAACACATGAGGTGCTAGAAAAAGTGATCCGCGCAGTGAGAGACCGCTTGCGCTGCGTTTGTTTCTGTTTTTCACTGAGGCTGGTCGCATTGAAGAAAGTGCTAACAGTTTTTTGCGTTTTTTTCATTTTTAATTTATTTTTATCCATAAATATTGAAGTTTATTTGTGTGAGGGTTGTTTTTTTTGAAAAAATATAATTAAATCCACATATCTTCTAGAATATCTTAAGCCCTGTTATTAATGCCATTCAGCAGAGACTCGTCGGCAATCATAAATAGTAAATCAGTAATCGCTAGTCGGCATTATCTACTGAATGGGCCTTATATTTTTACAAGAACATCTTTAATACGGCGACTATTCATAAATGAAACAAATATATAATATGAAAAAAGGGCAACACTGCGTATGAGTGACACAGAAAAACTTTAGTGTTCGTCCTAATATATTCGCTGTACTTTTTTCCTAACCTAATTGCTAATGGCACAATGAAACATTTTAAACCCTAGCAGCTTCGATTATTTTTGAAAAATAAAGCCTTTTGTTATAAAATTAGTTTTTTACAATGAGTTCTTTTGTTTATTTTGGTATTCTTTTATTCATTGGCTCTTTTACTCAAATTTTTATAGCACGCTTATCAGCGCTGACTTCTCTCTCTCTCTCTCTGGGCTAGTTTCTTGTGCCTTCTGAATAAAATTAACTGCTGTTGCATTAATTTGAAATTTGTTCTTCCCTTTTGCGTGTTCTCTTTGCCATTTCTATTTTTAGTATGCGCATCATTTCCATATCAATAACAGCTGGAAGTCCGGACTGCTGGCGCGAGGGTCAGTGCCGCTTCGCTGAAATCGCCTTTGCCTTCGGGGATTATTTGCTATAATTCATGCTGTCAATGCAAATTGAAATTGTGTCACGCAGTCATCTAGTCAGCCGCACTCCACTCGGCAATTTCCCTTTTCTTTTTCCATTTTTCGGCGGTTGGCATCGCAATTGTTGGCCGGCGTCGAAAGCTCCGGCGGCCTGGCTTACTCTGGCATGGAAATCTCAAAACACAAATGGATTTTTAAATTACCCTCGTGGCATTTTGCAGCAACGACAACGGCGAGAGCTATAAAAACTGTCTGTAGGTGCATTGAATTATCTGCGACATTTTGAGCAGTTAGTTTAATTTAAAAATGCATAGATATGGCTGGGAGTTGGTGAAGGGACATAATCTATTCAAAGCCGGCGATAGTCAAGCGTCAGAACGTTTAAATTCTGCAGGTTTCTTTGCTTGCTTTTGCTCTTGCTCTTTTGGCCCGGTCCCTGGCATTGTCGAGTTATATTTCGTCGGCCATTGAGGTTCACTGAAGCGGCAACACTTTTCCCTCTTTGTGTGAGTTTTATTTCGTCTGCAGACGCCACATGCACAAACCAAATGCAAGGACACTCGCTACTTTGGTTGGGTCTCCAACTTCCGACATGAGTCGCCTGAGTTGCATTTGTTTAATGTCAGTGTCAAGTAAATGGAAAGCATATTGACAGATAGCAAAGACTTATCCCTAAGCAGCTAAGCAGCTGCTTACTCACTTCCGAATCAATATCCATAATTTCGAGAGGCCAACTGCAATTAATCAAATTAGAGACGCCAATGCCCATTACATATGCAACAGCCTAAATTGTTTGCCCGTGTTGTATGCCTGTTGCCCTTGCCTCTGCCAACAATCCGACAAGTTCAATGGTAATGAGTAATCTATAAATTTAGCTTGCATCGTTTTTGCCTGCAGCCTGACAGCTTGGCTGGGACCTGTTAGACTAATGATGATCTGAATTGCATTAAATGTTTTTGCATAATTTGACCAATTGATATCTAATCGAATATCAAACGATGGACAATAGAACTTGGCACAATGTGTGCTGTTTAAGTCCTTTTTTTTGGGAAATCTAAATACGATTACTATTTAGTCTAATTTAAGAAGGAATATGGGCTGATTTAAGTAGACCTAATTTGACGTTCATAGCTTAAGAAACTGCTGAGATAAGCTCTGAACCATTCTTTAATCGGCTCTGAACCGGTAATGTATCCAACTCCATATTACCAGTCTATAGACAAATTTTCAATATCAGAACTCAAAAAACTTCTTAGATATGACTCTGAGCCACTTTTGAACGGTTTTTAAAAACTTTTTAACTGGGTTCTTGAAAAAAATAGAGTTCGGCTTTTCGCTTTGAACAATGCTAGCTGATAAAGTCCTCCACGAGTTGATTCGTTTAAAACAGTTCAGTTTAAACAGCTCATCTAAGCAAAGCAACTAGATCAAATAATCTTGTTAAATCAAAATTAACGGGGTCCGAAATCTCTTCCACACACCGCACTCTTCTAATCTCTTTCGGTTGGTTCAACCTCTCGGTTTTTGGAAGATTTTGGCAACCACAACACCCAACTAACCTTGTTTTTGTATGCTACTTATAACACCTTCACTCGACATTCGACTCTTTCGAACCCCGGTTCTCCCGGTTCAGCGGTTTGCAAACCAACCGTGCCAATATCACTAGAGATTTCAGGACACCCCCGAATAAGACATAAAAAAGCAGAACTCTTCAAAAGCAAACCAATGAAAATGAAAAAAATGAAAGCTGGGAGGAACTCAAGAATCTCGACGCGTGTAAAAAGTGCAACATTATATTCAAATTCAATGGCAACACTACATCAACCTCCACCAGGCACAACGATTTTAAAGAGACCACAAATTCGGAAGCAAAAACGGTCAGTCCAAGTAGCGATGGATGATAAAAGTTAAGTTTGCAAGCTTTCAACAGAACGAGTCGTTGAAAACAACTAATCATTCCAGCCGACTCAGGACTTGAAAATTTGGCGGACGCTATGATGCAGCTTCTAGCCAAGTTTGGACAAAATTTAAAGGCGAAATCAATATTACCTTATCATAAAACATTATCCAGAAATGTTCGCCATTTATGCTCCAATAATTCTTTAACTAGAGATGCTCAAACATTGCTCTCACTACCAAAAACTATTCAGCTACTATTTATATTGAAAAATACAAAATTTTTTTAGTGAATCGTAAATTTTTTATCTTAAGATGCACTTTGCATTTGCTCCAAAAAATGTTTGTTGGAGTCCCCATAAGTAACCTGAGAAAAAAATTGATTGAACCGCGAATTTCTTAGATGAAGATGGTTGAAAATATCCTTTCATTGCAAAGCCTTAGTTGAAGAACTAGTAAACAGGAAAACAGGATTGATTTGCTTGATATTAAATTGCCAACAAAATGACATTTCGCAGATTCCAAACAACAACGAGTTGAGCTGTTATTTTGAGCTACATGAATCAAAAACATTTTCTGAGTTGATTTACTCGAAGTGCTTTATTTTAAACGGAATTCAAAGAGCTGAGTGATTTCCAAAGCTGAACAATCAAGCACCTCTTCTGTGACCAGTTTTTTATATGACAGCTATTCGATATATTCATTCCATTTCATATCAAAGTCGGCAAAATTGTGCTGAAGCAGATAAAATTAAAATCTGGCCAGTTTTAAGACGCTATCATTGAAAACAAAAAAGGTTTTCTCACAAGAACTAGTTTTTCGACCGATCATTCATACTGCAGATAGTAGTTCTCTCTTTGTTCATGAGCATATACATACAGTAAGTACAATATCTTATATAATTGCAATTTGTATACAATAAAAAAATAATAAAGTTACTCTTAAAGAAGAAAGAATCGATATTAACCAACATGGACATAAAACAAGTCCGTCTGTCGGCCGTGCGCATGGCTCTTCACCTCACACCGATTACTACACCTGGCTGCACGGGTTTTCACCAGATACCGGATCGTTCATCAGTATTTGGCAAGTTAGCACATTTGCATGCATTTAAAACTAAGTCAACAATACTAAAATTGCTGTTCGATACTTTAAAGCTAGTTTAATAAAGGTTACCAGGTCTGCCCAGTACTTATCCTCTGTATCATCTAAGCTACCTATGATGTATATTGTTTTTTTTCAATGGAACCGTCCTTAAAATTGGCATTTATTTATTTGGTATGCTTTGACACAATTCTACAAAGTTTGGTCAAAATCGGATGACTATAGCATATAGCTGTCATAGGATCGATCGGTCGAAAATCTAGTTCTAGCGAGAAAAACTTTTTTGTTTTCAATGGAAACGTCCTTATTATTGGCATATGATAATTTTATATACTTTTACACAATTCTACAAAGTTTTGTCAAAAAATTCCAGGTCCCACACCTTAAGGCTTTCAATGCTTTACCATATGTGTTTACATATGTGTCCATACAGATGAACAGATGGTCATTGCTATCTATATTGACTGGGCTGTTGATGCTGATCAATAATATATATACTTTATGATATCGGAGATTTATCCGTCTGCCTTTTACATACATTTGCGCGACTTCAGTATACCCTTTTTCTTCAAACTTTGACTTTAAGACTGATAAAAGTACCACGTAAACAAATATTAAAACAGTTCACTAAAAACTATTTATTTATAGATAAATACAACCAATATTTATGAACCCATAGACCAATATTATTACAATTAGTAAAATCTAAGTCTAGCAACATATTTCGCTTTTGCCAAGCAACAATGTTGCTGCAACACGGATCATCAATGCATTCGTTTACCACACGTGCATAGTTTGAATAGCACTGCCTTTGGCTACAGTTACAGGTCTTCCGCGCTCCAATTGCTTTTCAGTTGTAGTTGTCGTTGCCAATTGGAAGCTCCTAGCGCTTGTTTCGAATTTTTCTTTATTTTCGTAAGCGATACCAAAAGATAAAACTTAAGTAAAGCAAAGGGAATAACATATCTCCTGCGTCTTACCACTTACTATGATCCAAACTGAATTAGTAAAAAATCCTAAATCTCAAACACATGAATAATTCAACATTTCAAGCACAATTACTTAATAATCACTCTTTACAGGTGCAATTATTCAAGTAATACTAATACAATTTTAAATATATTTTGCAACATTCATTGAATAATCGTAATCACATTTACGATTACTTAATAATCGTAATCAGGTATTGTTTTTTTTATTATCTAAAGAATCGTGATTACAGTAATGAAAAGTAATTAATTTCGGCAAGTAATGATTACATTACAGCTCTGCTCTGTAGAAAATTTTAACATTTTATATGCTGTGGCAACATTGTTGCTAGCCGAAAGGGAAATAACATAAATCCACCACCAAACCAGTCGTCAAGTACAGTTTGAAAGCCACTGGCTTTGACTTTAGTTATAGGTTGGCCATACTCCAATTGCTGCTCAGTTGCCTTTGTGATTCCGAGTCGGTTGGATGTGTTTTGCGCTTGTCGCGGTTTTTAAATCTCTGTGGCGCGCGTAACTAAAGTAAAACAAAAGCAAAGCAATCACAATTGCAATTTCTATTCATCTCTATTACTAGTAAAACTCGATGTTTGATTTGTACATTTTGTAGCAAATTTAAATATTATTTAAGCAGTTTGGCCAGCAGCAATGTTACTATAACGTAAATCCACCACCAAAGCATTCGTCAAGTACAGTTTGAGGAGCACTGGCTTTGGCTACAGTTACAGGTTTGTTGCCATACTCCAATTGCTGCTCAGTTGCCGTTGTGATGCCAAGCCGGTTGGACGTTTTTTGCGCTTCTCTCGAAGTTTAACGTGCGCGTTGCCAAAGTGAATCAAAAGCAAAGCAAATACAAATACATCTCTCCTTCAACTCTGGTGGTGGTGTGTGTGCGCTGTCCAAATTACCGGTTTTTGTGTCTTTGCGCTCTCCTGTGAATTTTTTGCGCGTTGTGTTGGTAAAATAATTACACGTTTTAAAGTTTGAAAAGTGCGTTGGCTTTTCCTTCCAAATACCCAGCTAAGGAAAATGCTTGAGAGTGAAAAGTGTGGCCCGATATAATCGGTATTAATAAATTAATAATTAAATATAAATATAAAAGAGCACTAACAAAAGGAATTAAGTGTCAGATTATAAATAATTCAAAATGCATTTATGCATTTTGGCTGAAATGGTTTATGGTGTTGTTGTTGTTGTTGTGACAGGCAACTAAAGCGGATTATTGGCCTCCAACGCGTTCCAGTACAAACAAAGCAAACAAAAGCTTGTAAGTTTTACCGTTAAACTGAGAGAGCCAAATCAAATGTGTGTGTTTGTTTGTGTGTGTGTGTGTGTGGGATGCAGTCTAATAGGAATTTCCTGATGCGATATAGCACTTACAGGAACCATCTCATATGTTTGCTGATGATTTAACATGTTAACAAAGACTGACAATCTAAAATTAAGGGACAATTTGATCAAATTGATGTAGGATCTGGATCTGTAGAAGGAATTTAAGGACTCAGACAAGACCTATATGTCCTCTTTTGTGCTCACCTGCTGCTATGACTTGAGAGTGCTCTTCTCTCAATAAGAAAATACGCGTAAAACTAGCTCTGGGGATACTCAGGCAGTCCAATTAAAGAATTCTACATTTTGTGTTAGACAATTTTTTCAATTTCTCTTCTATTAAGACCTAACTCCAACCTTAAATGGCTTCCCACCAAAAGTTCCAACTAAATTCCAACAACACCTTAAGACCAATTAGCCCTGGCCAAAAGCAACAAAGCTGCTGCCTTTAATTCACACTTTTAAGCGCTGTCCATGTGGAAACTGCTAAAGTTCAGAGCCGCCACAAACTGAGAGGCAAAACAAAACCCAAACATAAAACTGAATACCAAATGAGACAACAAAAGCAGGAAGCACAATAAAAGTCACATTAAAACGAATAGAGCAAAAGAAAGGAAAGAAAAATCAAATAAAACAAAATATAACGAAAATCTGAAACAAAATGCTTGCATGAGATACAAAGATACGAATGAATCTGACAATTGCAAGTGCTTTGTTTGCTTGAATTTACGCATCCCCCCCTCAGATAAACTTATTTCTCTTGGCCGATTTTGCATTGTATTTTTGGCGCCATTTCGAATTGTTGTTTTTTTTGTTTTATAAAGAAGACACATTTTAATATACATTTATGATGCATCTTCTACTTGTTGTTGGAATGTGACCACACTTGGTGTAGCAGTGGGGAACTGCAAGTAGCCGCAAATTTCTTGTATGACGGGTTTTTCCTCATTGCTCTCTCTCCCTTTCTCTCTTACTCTTGCACTCTCTGCCAACAACAACAAAAACGTTTTCCAATTTCGTGTGGCGACTGTGCGTACTTATAGCCTGCTACCAAAATGAGTTTGTTAGCACCCGGCACAATGCGGTTGTTTCTTGGCGGTTTTGCAGCTGTCTCGGCCAGGCTGCCAAACAACCCCATCCTGATCTGGACGCTTCTTCTGTCTAGCAAGTTTACCGAGTTCATGGTAAATTGCAGCGTCAACCTGTCGACCAAGCCGGTTTTCGTTCGAAGAAAAGAAGATGAACTGCGATTTTGCTGGTTATTTAGACCAAGGCGTTTTGGTCAAGTTTTTTGCAATTTCTGTTGGCTGATTCTCAAAGTAAATGTGCTGAACTTTAGAGTTTAATCGGCGTTTCGATATTTCGCTACAGATTAGAAACCAAAATATTTGTTATATTTTTTTTCCGAGCTTTAATTTTCTTATAAGTCCTCCAGGGTATTCAACCGAAACGAAATTTGGTCAAGGCATATTGACCGAAAGCATTTTAACTGTAAAGGAATCGTTTCTCATAATATAGCTGTAGCTATGGTCCGAGATTGATAGCCCAAGCGATACCGAAAACAGTTTCGGTTGAATAACCTGAACTCAACTATAATTCATCTTGATGGATCGTTAAATAAATATGTATTTATCTAAGTTCGATTTGTAATTAAAACGATTTTATGGAAACTTTTTGGTCTGAGTTTTTTTTATCGCAAATATTGCCAACGCAGCGGACCAACTCACTGAACTAACCTCAGACAACTCAGTATACCCGCATGCCGGCCAATTTGAAAAACTTGTTTCGCTGATTAAATTAAATTTTAATGTTATTGGTTTTCGATGTTGTCTCGTGCCAATTTATGTTCTGATTTATGCTTTGTTCAATCGAAGTATCAACAGTTGTTGGCTGAATTTATTACACACACGCACCATTGATCCATGGTATTCAAACAACTGACGACTTTGCCATTTAAATTTATTTTATATAATCTCTTTCATACAATATATAAACTCTTGATAAAGTAGTTTTGGGTAGGTATGGAAACATCGGAATGAATGTAATTTACAATTTGAATTGTAAAAGTAAGAGTAAAAGAGAGAAACTTCACTTTATTCATCAGCAGTTATTAAGTAATGGATTGGTGGCAAAGCCGTCGCCTTCTTCCGAAGCACTTGAAGATGTTAGAAGTTGTTAGGGACTACTCCAGATTCTACACTCAAAAAAATCAATCCGTACGGGATTACATCAATCCGAAACAGGATATTCTTAAGCCGATCCGAAAAAAAGATTGAATTGATGACACTTTTTTCAATCCTAAAAAGATCAAATTTATTCCGCAGTAATCTCATAAGGATTCAATTAATCAAATAATTCGAGCTCAATTTAATCCCAAAGCAGGATCACTTTAAGCATGTTCTGGATTAATTTGCTCCCAGAAAGGTTATTCTTCCTTCATTTTCCATAGTACAATCCGTATACACTTCAACAAGACCAACCCACACAAGTTTTGGTATACGAGGTGTGTTCAAAGGAAAAGGTGAATTTTGATTTTGTTTTTGTTATATTCGGACACATATGTTTATCATATGTTTGCATTAGCAGCCAATTTCGATTAGTAGTTTGTTTTTGGCATCAGAAAAGGTTAGTCACGTTTTTGTGAGCTGTTCGATTTTTGACTAAATTTTGAGCAAAAGCAACGTCGCATTAGTATCGCTCAGGAATTGTTGAAGGACATCAACGACGATCCGGGTTTGCTCAATCGGGTAATAAGTGGAAAGGAAACGTGGGTATTTGGTTATGACATCGAAACCAATTCCCAATCATCCCAATAGAAGTGCACAGATGAGCCAAGACCGAAAAAAGCACGCCAAGTTCGATTTGCTCACTGTTTTGTTTGATTAACATGTTGTGGTGCATCATGAGTTCCTCCCAGAAGGTCGTACAGTTAATAAGGAATACTACAATGAAGTTATGCAACGTTTGCGTGAAGTCATACGGCTCAAACAATCGGAATTGTGAAAAATCAAATCGTAGTTTTTACATCACTATAATGCACCAGCTCACACATCAATGCTTGTTCGTGAGTTTTTGGCCAAAAACAACACCGTTATCATGCCTCAACCATCGTATTCACCAGATTTGGCTCCGTGCTACTTTTTGCTATTCCTAAAACTGAAGAGACCAATGAAAGGAAAGCGTTTTGCCACAATTGATGAGATCAAGTCAGAATCGAAGAATGAGCTGATTTCTATAGCGAAAAGCGCAAGTGTATTATATCCGAGGGCGATTACTTTGAAGGGGACAAAATGGATATTGATGAATAAATAAACACTTTAAAAAAAAAACTCAAAATTCACATCTTCCTTTGAACACACCTCGTGTTTAAAACTACTGAAAAACCAAGAAATATAAAAATTTTTGTTGTCTTGTCTGGGACTCCAACTCACAGCATTGCTGCTTTGCACTGAACACACAGCACCATAGCACATGTTGGTTGCCCCATGTCTAAAATGCCAATAGTATTTTTCCGCTCTTGATCCTAATTTATGAACATGAAATCTCGAAAGGGATTGAAAAAAGCACATTTGGAATGAAACAAACTCGAAAGGCTTGCGCCAAGCCTTTAAAGCTTGAATTGAGTAGAATATCCTGTAAATCGAGATTGAATTTTGAAGCTCGTGCCGGGATACTTCAAAGAAAAAAAAACACTACTATCACTGATTTGGTTACTCTTTTCGTGACTGTTTTAGTCTTTTAGTCAATGTTTGGTCTCTGTTTTAGTCACTGTTTAAGTCAAGGTTTGGTCACTGTTTAAGTCACTGCTTTAGTCACTGTTTTAGTCACTGCTTTGGTCATTGATTTGATCACTGTTTTAGTCACTGTTTTGGTCAATGTTTGTTCAGTGTTTAAGTCACTGTTTTAGTCATTGTTTTAGTCACCGTTTTGGTGAGTGTTTTAGTCACTGTTTTGGTCACTGTTTAAGTCACTGTAATTGTTTTAGTCACTGTTTTGATTACTGTTTTGGTGACTGTTTTAGTCACTGTTTTGTTCACTGTTTTAGTCACTGTTTTGGTCACTGTTTTAGTCACTGTTTTAGTCATTGTTTTAGTCACTGTTTTGATTACTGTTTTGGTGACTGTTTTAGTCACTGTTTTGTTCACTGTTTTGGTCACTGTTTTAGTCACTGTTTTGGTCACTGTTTTAGTCACTGTTTTGGTCACTGTTTCGTCACTGATTGGTCACTGCTATAGCTGACTTGCAAAGACCAAAGATGCTGAATTTGCAAAATCAAAAGCGTAGCCAAAGAAATCTGTCGCAAAGATAAAGTTCCCGGGTTTTAGTCCGAAAGTCGAACGTGCGTAAAAGAGCTTCGCTCTAAGAAAAATGTGTACAGACCTCCGGCTTTCGGGCTCAAACCTAAATTATCAATGGTTTCGGTACGGAAATTTAAGGTTCAAGATTTTGGACCAAGGTTTGGTTTCGATCCTTGATTCGCCTATGTTTTTCAAAAGTTGAAATAGAAAAGCAATAAACTTGCTGACTTTTAACAATATTCTGTCCTGTTCCCGTTTTTGATTTCGATCAAATCATGCCGAATCGGAATTGTTAAATGTTCCCGTTTCCAAAAACCATTATGTTATACCTTCCATAATCCCCTTCGACTGAGTCGATGGCAAAACGGTTCAAACGAATTCTCTGATAGGTTCTTAAAAACGAGAGCTTCTGCCAATTCCGATCCACCAAATTCGAAAGCGAAAACAGGCCTGATTATTTCTCTATTTTTGAATATTTAAATGAAAAGTTTAAATTTGACAAGTATTTTATTATGCTGTTTTTTAGATCAGACATAATGGTGGTGTCCCAGAAATCTTTAGAGATTTTCGTATAAACGATTAGATTTTAAACAAACCTAGGATGACTTTATATGTATGCAGGACAAGAACAAGGTCGGCTACTAGATTATATAAGCACTGACTAGTAACCCAGATTTTATTAAAGGAAACGGCTATAATTTAATAAATTACAGCAATCCAAAAATTAATCTTCAGAAAAAACACTCTTTGCTCAGTCTTTCATATCTCTAACTGGCCTCCAACTACAAAAACGTTCGCACAAATAACAGCCTGCATAGGCATACCTCGGCTAAGACGATTTTCCATAAAGGCAGACTACTGAAATTTCTTTCTGATTCCATGGATGTTGCATATTTTATTTACGATATAGGAATGTTATCATTCGCCTCAAAACCCATTTATATAGTAACCTTCCAGTGCAATTAATGTGAAATAATTGTGAGAATAACAATCGATAACGTCGCACTAAAAGTAAAATTGCAATATATCGATAATGCCTTCGATAGTTTGTCAACTCTATTGCAAGCTTCTTTAAGAAAAGCGTTCTTTCACTTAACATTTATAGAAAAATCTATTCGTTCGCTTGTTGCTTTGCTACTTTCTAGCTTTGTTAAAAAGTAGATTTGTAAGTTCATCTTTAATTTACAGTTTTACATGATGCTACAGTATAATGTGTAAGTAAATTCACTTCCAAAGAGACTTGTGGTCAAAAAAGATCTCTCTGTGTGACCCGAACACACATTTTGGGTTTTGAGTGTGTGCTTGTGGGCAGTGGTCTTTCATAACATGGGCCATAAAAAAACTGGTTTGGGCCACGTTCAAAATTGTTGTGTTAGAATGAAGGCTTAATTGATGCATATATAAATATGTACATTTACTATAGTTTGTTTTTCTCTTTTGGTTTGCTGTACGACAGCAGCCAACAGATACACAAATATACACAAAATCCAGACCGACCAGTCACAGCTGGAGCGGTTATGTCATGCAGCGCCTATCCAATGATTGATGAGCATGGGCACAAAACTCATATGGAAATTACATATTGATTTAAATTTGGTAATTTTGTTTAACAGGGAGAGCAACAGGTGAGTGAAAAGCTTGAGGACAGGTACATGTTTGTCTGGTTGATTTAACAAGTTCGTTAGTTTAGAAAAGTCAACAGAATAATTTTTGCTTCCGAACATCAACTACATTTTTTTAAGACTCTTCAAATATTGGTAAATTTAATTGGTATTGGGTATCGAAATTGGTTGTGTAGAATATTCGCTTGTCTAGCCAAACAAACCATGGCTGTGATGGTTGGCTGGCTAAACAAATTGATTGATTGATTTTAGAACTTCAAATTGACAAATATTGGCCATCCACTAGGAACCTAAACTAGGTCAGCATCAATTATAGTGCCAGAGGACAGGATGTATTTTAACACCTTTTGGTAATAAATTGCTTTTCCCCAATTGTATCAGCAATTTATTTAACATATGTTCTCAATTGCTGACCACAACATCCACTCTCATTAGTGTTAATTCAATTAGGCAAGCAGAGTTTATGGCACTTTGGCTAATGAGGCTTGTCATCCTCGTGTCAGCAGCAAGCTGGAGCTTCAACCCAGACCGGACCAGAGAAAAGCAATTCATCCATTTGCATTCTATCTTCAATGCAAACTAGAATTTTGTTTCAATTGCATTAATTAGGCGCTTCAAATGCGATGTAATGAAAGGGGAAGTGAAATGCTGGCTGGTCTGAACTCGAGGCTTACATTTTAGTTATTGGGAATCAAGCACAAGAGACTAAATTCAATTCGTGGAAACTAGAAAAAGAACTAATCAGTAGACAACTGAAAAAAAACTATTACTATTGTATTCCCCTTACTGATAGAGTAGAAATGCTGTATTCAAGAATATATATTCTTGATCAGCCGAGTCAACTTAGCTCAGTCAACTTACAGAGAAAGTCAATGTATGGGACAATTTTGTTTCGCTCTGTTTCTGCTTAATAAATATCACACAAACTCTCTGTGGTATTCTCTGCCAACGGCAATGAATTCATTTCATTTCAATTTAAAGCGACACATGAGATGTGGCTAATGTGCACAAGTGATTATGGTAGAGCAACTGCATCAATTATGCTTGATTAGAACACACGACTTAATTAAGATGACCGCGTGCAAAGTTCGGTTTGTGTCGGTTTTGGGGGGCAGCGGAAAGTGTGAGCTGCTACTGTGCCTGAGGCCTTGGGTTCGATCCCTCCTTGGCTTACCTACTAGTACTCGCAATTGTTTTGGTACACGGTTTTTTTGGTGATAAAATGAAAACGAATGAATTTTTTTCAAAACTTTTTTATTCGGTCACTCAATGGCTACAAATCATAGAACAAATTGTTCGAAATGGCCGCCTTGTGCCTTTCAGCAAAGCCCAAAGTCTCTCTGACCACTCATCGATCGTAGTGCGCACCTCATGTATTGGGAAATTGTCCACTGCTCAGACAAGGCCGCGCTTCTAATACTCAATATTTGGGTGTCGAGTAGAGCAAGCTGGAGGTGGAGAACTATCGATAGCACTATCGTCCATATCGATGGTTTCACACTATTGGAGCGCCGTCGATGGTAGCCCAACACTATCGATAGTTTTTTTTTTAAATCATTAAACATTAAGAAAAATTTGCACACTTTTTTGAACGTTTGGTTTATACCTCCTATTTACCCATCTACAGTTGCCGTTTATCAAATCTTCACAATAATCTAGTCTCAAATCAAAAACTTGCAAACGCCTGCATTGTAATATAGGCACTAAGCGCTTTCATAAATATTCATAAGGTTATTTTGAAAATTTGGAGGGTTTTGGACCTTAGAAACCTTCGCGGCCAAGCGTCTAACCATTAAGCAAAATTTAATCTCAATCGGATGAACGGTATAGTTTTTGAATTTTCGCGGTTCTTGGACCATTTCCCGCACATTTCTTCAAATCAGAATCTTTCGCGGGCAAGCGTCCAAACATTCTCCAAAGTTTCATAACAATCTTCTTCTACTTGAAAATCTTCCCGGGCAAGCGTCGATCAATTTCCCAAAGTTTTAGCGAAAACGTAAATTTTGCAATTTTCGCGGTTTTTGGACCGTTTTCCGCAAATTTTTTTAACTTAGAAACCTTCCCGGGCAAGCGTTCAACCATACCCAAATTTTCGTGGCAATAGGATGAACAGTATAATTTTTCAAATTTCGCGGTTTTTTGGACCATTTCACAGACATGAGACATAGCCTATGACACTTTCCTGATCGACATGATCTTACGACCATAAGGGACAAACATACTTTCACTTTTATATAGATGTATAGATCAAATACAATTAGGAAATTTTTTTGTAGTTTAGTGTAAAGCGTTTCGAGCGGTGCTGCCCATCATTGTTTGTTTTCCTTATAACTCGACAACCGTTCATCCGATCTTTACCATTCCTTTGGCGGATCGATAAATAATGCTGATAACTAAATATGTCCAGAAGGAACAAACCGATATGAAGTTTTTCCTATATACGGGGGCGGGAGGGGGCGTGGCAAAAATTGAAAATAAACTTTATCTGCCTGCAAGTACAAGAAGCAAATGTCCCATACATGTCAAGCCTCTATCTCTCACCATATCTGAGATCCGTTTGTTCATACGGACAGACGGACAGACAGACAGACGGACATGGCTAGATTGACTTGGCTGTTGATGCTGATCAAGAATATATATTCTTTGTAGGGTCGGAGATGCTTTCTTCTGCCTGTTACATACTTTTGCACAAACGTAATATACTCTGTGTACCGCTGGTACAGAGTATAAAACTGAGTTTTTGTCATTACAAGTCCCATTTAAGTTAAATAAATCGTGTTGTTTGTTGTCGTTTTTAAATTCAAATCTGGACATTTTTGTTTTTTTAGGCAAATTTGTATATAAAAACATACTATCGAAAACTATCGATAGTTATCGTTGGTTTGAAAAAACTATCGCTGACTGTCGATTGTGACGACTATCGATAGTTTTGTAGTCCAATGGATTTAGGTCTGGAATACCAGCAAGCTCCATAATAGGCGACTCCCTAGCCGGATGGTCAACGATTTCCTTACGATGAAAATTTTCAGTATACAGAATTCGTCTGTGGGTATTGTTCGCGTACTGGCGACGCAATGCTTTCGATTTTGTCTTGCGATTTTGTTTCAATACTGCTGTGAGCAAGTGGCGGGTGTGTTTCTTATTCGATCTGAGTTCCAAGTCACGTTTTATGATGCGCGACATGCGCTGTCCTTGCTGATATTCATCTCATGAGACATGATTTTATGCTTGCGATTTCAACGAATTTCGATCTTGCACGGCTTTGATGGCTTTTGGCGTTTGCACAGTGCTCGGATGGCCGGATCCTCAAATAACTTCACGGTACGATACACAAAGTTCGGGTGATTTCCAGTGGGTGCAACATACGAAAGATTTCACCTTATTCGTTGTCGCATTTATGCAGGCCAATTACGACAACACGATTATCGAGCGTGCCCCATTCCATGACTGCAAGCAACTGACGCCAAAAACTTTTGATGCAGTAATATAGCATAAATGTCACTTGCCAAATAGCCGTCAAGTTGGTGCCCTCAATGGTTCTCGAGAACGAGTTTGTTCAATAATTGTACCAAAACAATAGCGTTTCAATGTATAACAAAATTGTTTTTTTCACCTTCACCAGCTATTGGCGCCAGCTGTGAAGTAAGTTTTTTGTTAAGTTCTTTAAGTTAAAAAGCTCGGTTTGGCTCTTTTTCTTTACAAAAAAGTGAGACTTACAGTTTAACGTAGAATCCGAACAGTAAATTTACAGAAATTAGTGGTCAGAACATTTTTATTATAAAATGATTCGAAGGCGGGTATCGAGTAGTTGCAACCCTCTACCACTTCGCCCCCCGGCGCCATTATAGCTTAATCAAAGTTGTCAGTGGAGAGTGGCTGCAAGTTTGTCAAGTTGATGGCAAGTTTGTCGCTTATCAAAGTTGACACAATGCGATGGTGGGTGGTGGAGGGTGGATGAGGCCTTCATAAACCCTCTCCTACTACTTTACTTTATCACAATTTGCATGTCAGTCACGCTTGTATATAAATTGCATGCAATTTGTCAGCATTTGAGGGAGAAACTGAGACTGACTATTTCTTTTCAGCTAGCAGTTGACCCAATTCGGCTGTGGGTAGGAGCACAATTATGCGGGCCTGTACCATTTGATAGTCAGTATCTTGCTCTTTAATGTATGCTATGATTATTTGACAACTTTGATGTTCCATACCGTGCATTCTGTCACTAACAGAGAGGAAGATACCCACAACCCCTTAACCCCACTTTTCTGACATAATGGCAATTTTTCGAACTGCCAAAATGTCAAAGTCCCAAGGCAAGGTGCGTGAAGCAGAGGTCGGCCCAAAAGTGTTGTTGATAGGACTTTGTTCGTATGCTGGGCCAGACCTACATACATCGTTTCCCTCTTGTCCTTTGTTTGTAGAAATAGTTTCATATTGCAATTTATTTTTATGACACGGATTGCTGGGATATCCTTTCTGCTGAAAGAATTCAACGACATGCGCTGACGTGCAAGAAAGTGGAATTAAATTTAAATGAAATTGCCAGCCCTTCAGCGAAATTGCGTGAGTGAAGAGGAACAATTCACCATCCGCCAGCTATCAGCATCCACGAGAAAGAGTAGGAGAAAGGGGTGGCCCCGAAAAACAAATGGATAGCCGCGACAAGCAAACAAGCGACAACAACAGAGGGAGGCATCAAGAAGCAGTTGCCTTGGCGATGGAAGCGAGCATAAATAAGTTGTTAAGCCGTCGGCGAACGTGCTTTCTACTCACAGCTGGCGGCACTGGCCATGTTAGCTGGCTGAGCGGGAGTGAGGGTGTGTGTGTGTGACATCCTATCAATAGGGGAGAGAAAGTTTGCACCACATTTTCAATTACAGTAAATTGAATTTGCTCTATGCTCTCCCTCTTTCCCACTGCCTGAGTTTCCACTCTGCCTGTTTACAGCTTTCATGTGATTAGTCTTTAGCTTAACTCGTTTGCACATCGAACTTTTAATTCAATCATTTTGGTGCTCAATATTTCATTGTGATAAGCAGAGCAACGTGAATCTTATTGGCTTTAATGAGCTGAAACTCCTTTATTTGAAATTCACTAGCGTTCACAATTAAGAACTTGCAAAGCAGCAATGCTTTTCTGTACAATAATGTTAATGATTAAGTTCTCAAGGCTTCTAACAGCCAAAGCAGATTTAACGGATTGTTTCAGAATGATCTAGTAGATACCAAAAATGTCCAACCGAATAAGACTTTTTTCAATATTTTGAAGAGTTGGTGTTGATTCTAAATATATGATTTTCGTGCTTTGAACACGATTCGGTTTTCGGAAATGGTTCATCAAGGCTAGAATTTTAGTAATTTGAGATTCACGTTTCTTAAAATACCTAATTTGACCCTTTTTAGCCGCGTTTTATGGGGAACCTAAACTCGTTTTGCTACAAATCCCAAGAAATTGTGTTTAAGCACTCGAGACGACCCATAAAGATGACAGTTACATATCAAATGGCTTCACACAAGACTTGCGTATACCAAAAATTTTCCAAATCGGACTGGTTTTGGGAGTACCCCATATTGAACATTGAACTTTTTCTTTGGAAATTGTACGAAAACCCCCGCCCTTCTCTTCCTAGGGTTGCTCCTGGTCGAAAAAAAATAATGCCGGGAATGAAATTGAAGCACCCAAAAACCGATCAAAAAAATATTCTGTTTGTTCATATGGACAGACGGATAGTAGACAGTCAGACGGAAATGGCTGGATTGACTCACCTGTTGATGCTGATCAAGAATATATATACTTTAAGGCTAAAGTTTGAGGTTTTAAAGTGAGAAAGCATGAAGCTTCAAACCTACTCTAGGACTTGAACTGGGTCCCTTGGACTGAACACGATTGGAATGTCGTCTCAACCAGTCGCACACACTGGCTGTTACACGGCTAAAACACTACTTATATTGAATTGCCTAAAAGTATTCATCAATTTATATCTGGCGTATCGCATAGCTTACACCACTTTTAGTTCTCAAGTTTGAATTCCGTGGCACTCGCAATATAAAAGCAGGAGATTAAATTTTGGTCTGCTTAGTGATGTATCGCCAATTTCCCGATTGGATATAAAAAAGCGATGCCACGTGCCGCTTATTTATCCCTTGAATGATAACAAGTAAGGGAGAAATAGTCGAGTAACCCGACTACAAAATACCCTGTTCCCTTGACTTCTTGTGTTTTCATACACATACAGACACACACTCTAACATACGCAGACACGCACGCGGTAACTGACAATGCAAGACCCCCTCTCTCCTACAAGCAAAATTGATTCGTATATAACTTTGGTGTTTTTTGTCCGATCTTATTGATCTTTTCAGAATAGATAGATATTGGGCCTTACTTGATATATATAAAGTCTCGAGGGTCTAACTTAAAAATTGTGGCTCTGACAGTTTTTTGCGCTTAAAGGGGGAAGGGGGAGGAATTTTCCAAATCTGAAACAAACTCGATTTGAATCTGGTATACACCTACCTACATGCAAAAATTTGTGGCTCTATCTCTCTGAGATCGATGCGTTCAAACGGACAAACGCACGGACAGACGGACATGGCTAAATCGACTCGGCTGTTGATGCTGATCAAGAATATATATATACTTTATAGGGTCGCAAATGCTTCCTTCTACCTTTTACATATCTTTGCACAACTTCATGATCCCCCTTTTCCCATTTATAATGGGAACAGGGAATAAAAATGCGATACCTAATGTAATTTGTTTGTGTAAATCGCCAAACGATCCCCAAATTCTCCCCTCAAACTATCGCCAAACTCTCCCTTTGACGAGAGAGTTAAGTAAAACGGCAAAATGATTGCAGGGCCATAACAAATAATCAATTATATTGTCAATTATCTTGTCAATTATCTTATCAATTATAATTATTAATGGAAATATAGTTTGCTTACCTTAAAGGGCCAACAAAAATCATGATTTTTTGTAAGCATAAACGTAGTAACTAACAGCCATCTCACAGTAATCTGAGGCATATCGCATGAGAACTCAGACAAGTCAAAGTACCGCTTAAGGGCGAATATAAAGCCATCTAATAGAAAAAGAGACAGAGATTGAGGAAGCCGAATGTCAATGTGTGCAAAGGAAACTTGACAAATTACGGCAAATAACAACACAGAGTCCAGGTTGAATTACAAACATATGAATGAATAAGCAAACGGAAAAAAATTAAATATTCTGCCGGGTCCCATCCATGGCCAAGGCCTGCTGCCACGCCCCAATGCATTTTAAACACACCTGCATGAGTCATACTTCGTCCTGGTTGTAGCCTGACGGATTTTCTGTTTATGCTCGTGAGTTTATTACGGCAAACAGTGACAGGGACAACAACCAAACAACCCTCGTTTTTCTTGGCAATACCCGCAGGGACGAAGTCTGTCTGCTGCTGCTGCTGCTGCTTTTGCCTTCTGGCAAACGGCGCTTATGGTGAAAACTTGCTTAATATAATGAGCAGTGCAGAGCCGCAGCAGAGCCTTGCAGACCGAAAGGCAGCACGTGAGTCAGCCTAGACGGCGGAAAACCCACCCCTAGGGGGCGAAGAGCCCACAGCTGAACTGCAACCAAAATCAACCACCACAGACATGGATAGACCTGCCACCACCTTACTCAAATAGAGCCTGCTCTTAGTAGATTCCAAAATTAAATAAAATATCGAAATTTAAAATAGAAATCCATATTGATTTTAAATGCAGTTTTCTCTTATTTGCACTAACCAAATCTCTGGGCATCTGGCAATGTCATGCGGTTCAATGCTCTGATTAAAATCAACCACAATCCGAGTTTTGTCATGTAAATCTGTTTCATAGTAGACTATGCATGTGTACTGGTCATGTATGTCTCGTCCATGTGGCGCCGCTTATTTAAGGCTTCTTCATTGCTTTTTTTCTGGACACAGCAACAGGACTCTCCTTGCATTCAAATGAATTACATTAATACCCTGTACCCAATAAAAGTATGTTGAAGCGCTATTATTAAGTTTTGCAAATTTATGTAGCAGGCAGAAAAACACTTGGACAACTGCCGAGTCTGACTTAGAAACTAATAAATATTGCCACCACTTCTGGCAATTAGGTAAATGTCAAGTAGGGCACACAAAATATTTTGTATTTTGTGAAACTTGAAGTTGTAGATGACCTCAGTTGAAGTTGGGATGGACTAATATTCACTGCAAGGCAGCTTAAAGAGTCAAAAGCTAAGCAGTTTTGTAGAAGTTAATATTGAAATCAATCAGTAGAATTTGAATGACTCTTTAATGCTTCTCAGCATCATCTAACAACTTTTATTGGTGATAATTGATGTCCTCATTTCTATAATCTTTCCCTTTGTTGTTGTGGTTTCTTCAATGAAAATAAATGCTTCGTAATTTGGTTGCTCAAATATTTGCATATCATAAGGAAAAGCGACGGCATTCATGACAACCCGTTGTCTTCTCAAGCGAACGGATGATGAGGCGACAGTCCAAAACAGCTGTCGGCCAAGTTGTTCTTGCTGATTGCATTTTCATTGTTGCTGTTGTTGTCTGTAGTCATGAAAAACTAACGAAACAACCCCACGCAAGTCCCTTGGTGGTTGATCGCTGAAGGGGAGGATGTGTTGTTGCGGATGCGGCTGTGGTGGCGGCAGCGACAAAAATCAATATATTCGACAGGACTCAGAACATTCTTTTTGAAATTGTCGTCTGTTAAATAAAATGTTATATATTTTTGCTAGTGAATGTTAAGGCGAAGCTTTCTTTCTTTTGCTATTTGCAAGGAGGAGATAAACTTATTCAACTTTATGTGATTCAATTTAAAGTAAGCTTACAGTTCAGACAATGTAACTATAAATCATATATGAACTGATCGTCATGAACTTTGGTTACATTAAAGATAGCAGTATATCTCTGGAATTGTACACAAAATTTTGAAACTTGATATGTTGTTGCGAACTTTAGCCTTGGGAGTGCTCGCCGAGGTTTCAGCAAATAAATTCCCTAAACAGCAATCCGATGTCTCTTTCCGGCTACTCTGTCCCGCAGGAGCAAAGAAAGTCCTGCCGGGAATTCTCACTCTGGGAAGGGTGGGCTCTCGGACTAATCAAAGAATTAGGTGGAGGCTCCATTGCTCAGTATCGTATTTCAATTCTGGGGAGGATTGGTTATCTAAGAATCAGAGATGTGTACAGGCAATACTGCGCCGTAGAGTATTAAAACTCTGGGGAGGATTGGCTGTATAAGATATACAAGAACGGGGTGGATGCACTGCGGCTCCCTAGAGTATTAGAGCTCTGGGTGTCCAAGACTTAGAGACCAGAGGGATTGGCAATTCGACCTACAGAAATCAAGATGTATGCCCTACCTTTGTTCTCAGAGCCCTAGTGACAAAGTTACTTCCTAAGCGCTGGTGTCGGCCTCTTATGTGCTTTGCTAGTTCCCAGCTCACGCCTCCCTGAGCTTTCTGTAGCGTTGCCATCGATAATTATCGATATCAATTATTATCCGTTACTTCATTTGTGCGCGCTGGTACATGCTTACATCGATCAAAATTAACTCTTTTAGACTCTGAGATCTACACTGAAAAACAATAAGAACTATATGGGCTGGTTAATTTGATATTTTGTCAAGTATCATTGTTTTTACAACATTTCAAAACTACGTATAACATTTTATTTCGACCATAAATAATATCAATTTGTCACTCGAAAATTTATTGATATGATAAAAAATGATATTTCACAAGCCTCTAATGTCAAGTTGATACAAAAGTGATTAAAATGATATTAGAATATGTTAAAGTGATATCTATTAAATATTCGAAACTTCCTCAAGAGAAAAGGCAAAGTAAGAAAAAGACAAATAGTGTTACTTATCAAAACTTGAAGCAAAGTAAAGAAATATATATATATGTAAGCGAGCCTAGCGGCGTTTGAGCATCTTATTGAAGATCTAATATAGATGAATGGCCCCAAGCTGCCTGAAATGGCATTTTGATACTTAATTGAGCCTGGAAGTTTAGTACCATCTAAACGTAAGGCATCTCATCTCATCTCATCATTCTCATTTTGTTAAAAGTATTCATTTTTGTAAGGAATGAAACAATTTTCTATTGTTTGGACTCTCTTTGATACAAGTACCACTCCTTAGCTTTAAGATGAACTATCCCAAACAATTCTGCGATTTTTTTCAATGGAGATATACCTCTACGCACTTGTGTAAGAATTCAAAAACGCTCCTAAAAAGGGTCAAAGTAGGAAATTTTTTTTTTAGCAACTTTTAGTTTAAATTACTAAAAATCTCGATATTATGGACAATTTTTGAAAACGCAGTCTTGCTTAGCACACTTCAATATACTGGGCCTTGTTGCCTAGTTTTATTCTTGATTAACGATTACGATTCCTAGGTCTCTTCTATATACTAAGATGAGATTCTAATTTATAGTTGAGATGTTCTTGAATAACATTTCAGTTTTTTAAAATTAAGTACAAAAGGTGTCAATAGTACGGTAAGAACGATAGTACTTGATTCATGTACAAAATTCTTATTTCAAGTACGATTTTTTCACTTACTTGATTTAAGACGGTTTCGGGATATATTAAGGATATTTCGAAATATAGTGTAAAAATCAACGAAATATCGTTTTTTTTTTTAAATCGATAAATCAAATATCGATGCGGTATTCAAAAGTTGAACTGATATTATCGATTTAGTTGTTTTGCAATGTATCGACAACCCCATACCTCATACAGACAGTCGGACTGACAGAGCTGCATCCAATCGGTTGTTATCCTGCAAAAATTAAAAACTTCGCTATCCCTGTAACATACTTTGGCACGAATATACCCTCAACCTCTTTAATTAATGGGTATAGAGTTGCTTTTTATACTCTGTACCAGAGTTACACAGAGTCAGAAGGAAGCATTTCCGACCCCATAAAGTATATATATTCTTGATCAGCATCAACAGCCGAGTCGATATAGCCATGCCTGTCTGTCTTTCCGTATGAACGCACAGATCTCAGAGATGGTAAGAGTTACAGGTTTGACGTCAATGGGACAAAAACTTCTTATACTTGCAGGCTGATCAAGTTTAATTTCGATTTTTGCCACGCCCCCTCCCGCCCCCGCAATTAAGAAAAAAAGCCATATCTTAGTCAGTTTTATAGATAGAAGGTTCGAACCTTCTGGACATATTTTGAAATCAAGATTATTTATCGATCAGCCAAAGGGTTGGTAAAGTTCGGATAAACGGTTGTCGAGTTAAAAGGAAAACAAACATTTATGGGCAGCACCGGTCGTAACGGTGATGGGCAGCACTTCACAGGTACAGAGTATGTTATAGTCGGGTTTGACCGGCTTTCTTTCTTGTTATTTTAGAATAAAGAGCAAAAGCGAGGGTGGCATCGAACGCCTCGACGAACTGCAACAAGAGGGGACCCCCAAGCAAAGCAAATGCCACAAATAAAAGCTGAATGTTTGTGCCTTTGGCCTTACCAACTTTACTTATGATGTGAATTAAGCATAAACATTCATACACTTTTATTACTGCCTTCTTGTATTTACTTTGTGTTTTTGAAAGTGAGCTGCTCCCACATTTTATGTCTTAGTGTTATTATTTTTATGTTTATACTTGGAAAGTGCATATTTGTTGTGGCAAAAAGTTTGCAACGAATAGAAATATCCTTTTTCGACCCCATAAAGTATATAAATTCTTGATAAGGACGACGAGCTGAGTCGATTGTGGTTTGTTCAACCATCCGTCTGACTGGTTGTTCTACGTATTTTAGAAATTCTTCCAGTTGTAAATCTATTGAGCTGAAATTTTGCACAGAGTCTTTTTTTCACTGCATGTTGCTAATATATGAATCGAAACCGACTAGATCGCATTGGTTCAACTCATAACTGTCTTAGGACAGATCGGTCGGAAAATTGAATTTGCTTAGCAAATTTGCATGTTTTCAATGCTTGCGTTTTTAAATTTAGCAGCTATGAATGATATACTATATAGGTATACTCTCAATCAGATTTGCGAAAATTAGTTGAAATTAGATGACCATATCTTTCAAAATCTGTCATCTATATCTTATATAAATCCATAGGTCAGATCAGTTTAACAAGCTTTACCAAGGGTATTATATTTTCTTCTATTAAATAAAGCAAGTTCTGTTAATGCTATAATTCAATCGCCCCAAAATGAATGCCCCAAAAACTATTCCAATAAATGAAAATAAAACATTTCATTTGATTTGCTAGTACAACCTCCAGCTATAACAAAGTTTTTGGCTCTTAAAGTAATGCTTTAGCAGGAAGATTCATTGTTTGTACTGAAAAAGTTTTGAGAGCTTTGGTTGATTGATAATTTTAAAGAGATTAAGTAAAATTTATCATCGATTGGCATCAAATTGAAGTGAAAGAAGTTTAGCACAACTTAAGTATGAGTTGTTTATGCAAAGCCTAGCCCTAATGCTAAGTTAGGGAAAAGTGTGGGCACTTGTAAAGCATTTGTTCACCTCTTTCCCCCAAAGGTGTGCACTTTTTTCCAGACAACCAGACATGCATGTAGAATTTATGGTATTGAAACACGCAAAAGTTCACTTGGAGTCAAATCGAGAACTTGAAAGTGGAAACGTATACACACACACACACATATTTGTGCGCCATTTTGGAAAAAGCTGTGGCTTTTGCCTTCTTAACCATCAAGCCCACCCTCGGCAAGTGGTGTCCTTAACTCCAACCCGCACACATATGGAGCTAATATGTATATTTGTGCGTGTGTCTGTTGTATGGCCTGCAGGGGTGATTAACCTTTGATTTTCTCCACTTTCCAAGTCCCTTTTGCCATTTGATGTTATCGTAGACTGATTTAACATATTGCAAAAGCCTGAGAGAAACTCTTGAAGACTTGAACCTTGCACTTTCCTTAGAGACTCGTTCACTGATTGGCCATTTTCTTTTGATTGTTGTTGTGGTCATGGTAAATGTAAATGAACAATAATCGAGCTGATTGATTTCCATTTAAATGAATTTGCCCATTGAGTAATGCGATTGCTGCCATTTTGATTAGGCACGTAGGGGATAGTGGTTACAGATTAACTATTCAACAGTTGGACTCTTGATTTGGATGTAAATATTTATGTACCATAAATTATTTTAATAACAAAACCCAAGATTTTATTTAACTTTGGCTTCTATTTATCTACTTTAGTTCGTTTGCAATTGCTATGCCTCATAATTGCACATTAATTTGCATTTTAATTAATTTCTGGCCAAGACGGGAGCGACTAGAATTCAATGAACGCAATTTTCGAAAAAAATGTTCTCCACCAAAAGGAAAGCGACAGCTGTGGCAAAAATCAACAAAAGCATTGAAAAATTTCCAGCTGAATACATTCTGAGGGGGGCCGTGGTGAAGGTTAAGGTAAAGGAGGGTATGAATATGTTAAATTTTTATTTAGGGGTAGCACTCAGTCTCTAGGAGCATTCAATATAATTGGGTTTTTTTCCATCTTTAAATTATGTATACGCCTCGTGACCAAATTGCTTAGGAAGGGAGCCAAAATTGTGAAACAAACTGAAGTGAATGTTTGATTTTAAGTACAAGCTCCTTGGCAAGTGGCCCAAAAAGGTCTTTTCTCGTTATATTTTTAAATTACCTTGGACGCTTACACAAAATCCAATGAATTGCCTGTGGACTTTATTCGTTTCTATTTTTGTTTTTTTTGCCAAAATGAGCATTCTTTGCCTTAATTAAAGCAAACGGGGGTTCTACCTCATATTTGCTTTGCGGTGTGCGTGTGTCAGCACGTTAGCTACTCCAGATGCCACATAAAAGTCAATTTTAATTTGAATTTCATGTAGCACACAGAAAGAAAATTTAAATTTGCCTCAGGACTAGCACAGCGAGTAGCAGGAGGAGCAGCTGCTTAATAAGTTTGCACTAGTGTGGGGTCACACTATGCGTAGGAGGACTCTTGGGTAGATTTACCCACTCAATTAATTATTAACGCCTGCCGGGTAATGCAATGCCATCTCCCATCTGAGGTTGAAAACGCAAACAAACACTTTTCCTGCTCCGCCAGCTCAAGCGTCATAATAAACTGGGAAATTTTTGTGATGAGGCTGCGCAATTATTTTTTTGTGGTACTTACTTAAAATAAGCATTATTAATGTGCCACTTTCAAAGGGAAGTTGAGGGAGACAAAGTTTTTTTACCATGTATACCAAAGACCTAAAGCAACAGGATATATAACGGCCATAGAAGTGAAAGGCAAGGGAATTTTTCAGTGTGGACCTTCGATTTTAAATTAGAGGGGTGCGCGTGGTGTACGAAGTCAAATGGAAGGTCTACTTTAAAATTTACCTTCAAATTTCCCTGACATCACTGGAATGGCCTTTACTTAGCTTATTGCTTTAAGTCTTTGGTTATACTCACCATCTCCCAGAACTACCTGTTGTCTATCCAACTTTGCTAAATAGAATAGAAACTATCCAGTAGTTCTGCTATTATCAAGAAACTATCACCACCAAGTTGGGTAAAAGGCAGATGAACGATAGCAGAGATACTTATAAGTAGACAGCGGATTTTGCATATTTTTAAACTGATTTTTATCCTAGTAGGCCAAAGTTTATGTGCACAACATTATATGTTGTGCTGACTCTTTACGAATATACAGTTCTAAAAAATTCGCTTTTAATTTCAAAATGGCTTAAATTATTATTTCATAAGCTGCACTGTCAGCAAAAGACAATATGCAGTGAACAAATTGACATAAATTTGTTAAAACACATTTGCCCTAGTCTACTAGGATTAAAATCGGTTTGAAAATATGCAAAATCCGCTGTCTACTTATAAGCAATATATAGAGAACTGACATGCAGAAAGCGTACCTTGCCTCCCCCCTATTAGGCATGGCGGAAATAGTCGATATATCAATATTTTTTGTTAAAAAAATTCTACATTGATCTGTCCTACATGGGTCGAGTTGTCACTTTTGAAACTCTGGCAAGGTATTCGATTTTGTTAAACAAAATTTCCTAATTTTGTCATAAGCTCGACAGTCGGCTGCGTTAAGATGCCGAATTTCGTGTTTAATACGAGAGTAAGAGGTCCCGGAGTTAGAGTTAAATTTGATTTATTTTTTTTCTTTTTAATTTTATTTAGCAAGTAAAAAATGGTACTTAGACATGCCCAATCCAATCAAAAAGTTTGCACAAAATGTTCATAGCCTGACAACCACTGGATTACACTTGGATTTAGGGAAATGGATATCGAAAGGTCTTGAGTTGCTTTGACCAGCGACACATGTTAGTTTTCCACAAAGTTCTCCAAATAATTTTTGTCTTAGTTTTTGGTCTTCTTTGAATCCATTTCTTAAATTGTATGCTCAATTCTCGAATGTTATGAAACATGTGTCAAATCAAAGTCTTAAGAGTAAGTTTATTCCTCCAACATTTTTAGTATAAATCATTTTTTTTTTTTTTGGTATCATCCCTTATGCTTTCCTATCTTTAGTTTTAATCAGAGTAACATTTTGAAAGTACGAAAACATTTTATTAAAAATCAACCCCAACTAGAAAAATATATAAAGTTGAAAGGCAACACTGCGTATGAGTAATATCAAAAACTTTGGAGCCCCGTCGCGTTCACTAAAACATAACTTTTTGGACTTTTTTCTCTTTTCGCCAGTATGGCCTTAATTTTTCCACACAAAAAAAAAACGCACCCTAATGTACACAGAGAAAATAATCCGTTCTAAATGTGAACATACGTTCATGAAAATTTTATCTCACTCAGAAATGGTTTGGGCTTCTTTTAAGAACATTTTGTGCTTAGTTCATGAACATTTTGGGCTTGTTTCAAAACATTTGGCTTTTTTGTATGTGTAAAAAGCTAACTGTTAGCTTTTAGTGCATAACGCACTCCTAGTGTAAATAGCCTATAAAACTACTTGTATTTATATGTGACGTGACAGAAAAATGGTCGGTTACTAAATAAAATGACGATAGTTTAGCGAATTGAAAACGACTGTTCAAAGCCAAGTAGATTTAAGCTACTACCTAACATGTCAGCCAGAAAACCTAATAAACTCATTTCGGGCAACGGCATTTGGTTGGATCGTATCTGGTCGTTGCAAAAACAGTGCCGCTGAAAATCGGTCAACGTCGCTTATGGCCACTAGTAAAGAATCGTGTTCGTTAAACAGATTCGTGCATGAATTCTGGGAGCTGGAAAACGTTCCAGAGACAACGAAATTACAAAATATGACACTTATATCTGTGGCTACTAGATGTAGGCCACAAAATTTGAAAATATTTAACGAATAGAAAACGGCAACTGTGATTGCCGTGATTTAAATTTATACAATTTTATTGGACTCTATCTAGTTCTCATAGATGTGAAATTCATGCCGTTTACATGTCCAAATCGTAAAAGTAAGGTGAAAATGGGAGCATGGCTGTTAGAGTAGTTTCCGATGCTTCAAGTAAAAGTTCGTCGCAATTGTCACTCAGTGACGTTCTTATGGTGGGACCAGCGATACAGACAGATCTAGGTAGGTGAGAATGATGCATGCAGATTGCTTATCGTTTCAAAACTTATACTTTATTCTTTCTTTTCTATGTTGTCTTTTTGCTTTTCAATGCCCATGGCATTCTTTTCGCAGAGTCTGTCCATTTGTTGGGAATAGTAGGAATTGAAATCGATTCGGTGCACGAGATTCATGAACCGATCGGAAGTATTCTCCTTGGCCAGTTCGGTGATTTGCTTAAGGAACGAGATAAGATGGCCAGTGAATTCCAGATCAAAGCGCTTCACACGCTCCCCGAATGTGTCCGAGGGATCCAATAAAGTCTCGATCTTGATAAAGTCACAGAACTTCAGACAGATCTTGCACAGCTTGAAAATGGCCCGATTCAGATGCGACGATTCCGTCAGCATGCAATTCTTCAGGCACGAGTCCAGGAAGTCCTGATGCAACATCAACACATTATCCACATTCTCCACCTTCTTCATCTTCTCAATGAATATGTGCCAGTTGGGCTCAATGATCTCAATCATCATGTAATACTCCAGATTTTGAATTGCGTTTATCATGCGCTGGCGCAAAGTAAAGGCCGAGCGGTACAGTTCAGCGGCCATGGGTGCGAATTTCTTGGGAACGGAGTTTTCCTTCCAGATTTTGCAAAGCTGACGCTCCACATGCTTGCAATAAAAGAGCTGGCGGAAGAGCATCTGATACTTGGAAATGGCAATGTGATTGAGCACCAACGACACGGGCCACTTTACGTCATAGGTAAAGGCAAAACACTCGAGGCCACTCAAGTCCAGGCGGTCGTTCGTTTGCGAATACTTTTCCTTCTGGTTCATTATCCTGGACATCTGCGTGACCAAGTCATACGTGAGCAGCTCGCAGTGCAAGTCATCTTTGTAGGGGTCATTGCGTGCCGACGACAGACGCAATGTCAGACCCAAAAGATTCTCCAATGTCATGGGCAGTACATGATCCACATTCTTGGCCAACTCATCCTCGCAGGCATCCATAAACTGCATGGTAAAGTCACCCTGATTGAGCAACAGATATCGCTTCACCGACTGCAGATGACCCATTAGATCGTTCTCGGTGAGCAGCACATCCAGCAGCATGCGCGCCGCAAAGAAGTACGCATCATTGATGACATACTCATGCTTATCCGTGGTCGGATTGAACTCCAGATCCATTTGCTGCTTGGGCATCACACGCTTACCGCACTGCCGTATCACATTCAGATACTTGCCGGTGCGCAGAATCTTGTCCACATACTTCTCTAGGAATGTGGGTATGCCTTCCCGTCGTACAGTATACCGCTTCTCCCAGTAGTCATCCGAATAGTGCTTGGGCACCTTACCTTGACGGATAACCTCATTGTCTTCGACCAAAAACTCCTTACAGCGATCCACAATGACGCCATTTTGGATCCATCGTTGCAGCATCCGCATGTACGGCTCGGCCGCCTTATGCGTCAGAGAAACGATCAGCTTCTGCGCTGACCTATCACCCTCCAGCAGCTTGATGCGTCCATTCAGAAACGAGAGCACTGCTCCACCTCTGAGCCCTTTTGTTTGCATTTCTACTAAAATCTTAAACAACTTTTCCATGACCCAGATGGTGGGGGTAAGATAATACAGCAACTTTTGCATAGTTAATCGCTGTTTCAGCATTTCCTGCTCCAATTGTGCGAGTAGTTTATAGAAATCCTGCGACATCTCCATCAATGCCTCATTGAGTGCATTGTGCACTTGTCCTTTGCCATCGATGGCCGCCATTATCTTCTGAATGCCCACGAAATGCGAGGCCAGCGGCACAATCTTCTCCACCACTTCCGTAATCGATTTGTCCACCTGCGCATGAATGGTGAACTGGGTGCTATACTTGTCTGGGCCCTCAATCTGGGTTTCATGTAGCCTATGGGCCATAATAAAATCGCCTTGGATGCCGGTGAGACAGTAAATTACTTCGGTCATAATGAGGCGCTGCTGGCTGTCCAAGGGCATTGCTCCGATATCGGGCGGGGGCATCGCGTTGCCCACCTTGCAAAAGTCCCAAAGCGAATTTGTGCGGCACTCATCGGGCAGACCAAAGGGCAAACTACACGTTGAACTGCTTTTAACGCCAGTGGAGGATTTTATGGCATTGGGATCGAGCAAGGAGCGTTGGTGGTTACCTATCGAGCTGTTCGAGAGGTCATTGAGCACGCGCTCCTTGATCACACTCAGATCGCCGCGTTCCGCGTGGTTTCGCCGGTCCAACAGGGTGCTAATGTTGCTGGTGGGGGGCGGCGGCGGCGCCTGTGGAGGGGGAGGAGCCGAGGCAGCAGTGGGCTCCGATTTGCGTTCGTTAATGGGCGTCGATGTGGGGATGTCCTGGGTGGTTTGCATCGCTTTGGCACTGGTGGAGGGCATGGTACTCATTTTACTGGGGGCAGGATTTTTGGTGTCCATTGAAAATTCCGGGCTGCGCGATAATAAAAGGCTGTTGGAGTAATCTGCGTTATAACGATTGGCGAACACCAGCAGCTCATACCTGGGATCCTTTCTCTCAAGCACTTGGGCAATCTCGACCAGCACCTCACAGCAATTGGGTCGCCCGAAACTCCTGTAAGATGGTTATCTCACTAATGCAGCACATTTAAAAATGTGAACTGACAGCCAGTGTTGCCAATTTAGCTATTTTACCACCAGCTCTGGCGTTTTTCAATGCTGATGGCGGGCAAATTTGTAATCTGGCGGCTAGCGGGAATTAGAGCTATTTTGAAAATTAATCGGGCCTGTTCCCAATTCCGAAAACGAGTGGAATTGCCGCAAATCGAGTTGATTGATGTTCAGAATTCCGCAAATCGACAAGAATTGTCGTTTTTAAAATGTGCGCTGCAGAGTCAGCGTTAAAATACTTCCCCAATATGATTAACTAAAAATTCGAAATTAGTTGAACATTTTTAAGATCGTTAAACATCATTACCTAAACTGTTTAAAGTTGAAGTATAATTTAATAGAATTTTTTTTATAAACATCTATAAAATACCAAACTGAGCTGTTCTGAATTCCACTTTATTTTTTAGTCGATTTCGACCTTCAATCGGCGGCTGCTAGGGTTGCTGCATATGAATTTATTTAAGCGGACAGCACTTTTTCTATTTCACTTAGCTATGCTTAACCATATTTGATATGACATATGCAAATGTAATATTTAAAAACTGGTTTAAGTATAAATAAATGGGTATAAAGCGTAAATAAGAGCTTTATAAACTTAAATTATAGAGATGATGACAACTCTGGCTGCTGACGATATACACAAACACGTGCGCAGGCCAGCCAGCCAGCTGTTTTGGAAACCGAGTTCGAAAAGTCGAGACGTAACCAAATCGTTCGGAATTGGGAACAGCAAATAGTAAAACGTTCGTTTTGGTTTCGTTTTTACTTTTTGAAAACACTTGGAATTTGGAACAGGCCTGAATGTAACTTATTTTTAGCTGTTTCAAATCAATTGGCAACATCCTAAAATATCATAGCATGGCAACACTTTTAGTTGATAGTTGCTGCAATAAGAGCAATCGATGTTGCTTTATCATCTCTAACTTTTCTTTCGAATCCCTGTAGAGCAGCGATGTTACTCCATAGCCCCAGGGGCCGAGCGCAATCGGCTGTTTACACGCACACAAGCCGACCACATGCCGAAATCGGGCATATGAGCGTAAGGAGAGCTCTCTTTGCCTTCATTCGCTGCCCAGACGTCGAGCAGGGCAGGGTAGTTCAAAGCCGGGCTGTGTCGCTTTAATATCGCACACCAATACACTCTCACTTTTTGGCCTCGCTTTTCTTCAGTGTTGCCAACTTTTGTAGAGAAAAAAGCTGTTTTTGACGGGACTGAGACGGAAAAAAAGCTGTTGAAAAGCTGAAAAAAAGGGCATGGCTTTTCATATTATCTGTTTCTATTCTTTTTTTAATGGTATAATTATAATATATTGAAAATATCCTCTGAATGATAAAGGCCTCATAAGGTAATGTGTCATTATATTGACACTCCATTTTCCCCAATATCTTCTACGGAAATTTTTCCAAAATGGGAATAATGCGATGCTTTGTTTTTTTGCTTGAAAAAATGTGAAAACTGACAATTTGTCAATTTGTTGAAGAAGGCTTATATGGTCAGGTAACCTGAGAACAATTATATTACTAAATACAATTTGTGTATTCACCCCAGTTGAGCTGTGGAGTTTTTGAATTGAAAGGAATTTTTAAAAATTTTCCACAAATCGAAAACAAGAAGAATAAAAGATAAAAATACTACGGAAATGTTTATAAAAATGTAAAATTCCTAAACTCAACAATTCAGTAGCTCAACTGGGGGCCGCCTCTAGTTGATATAATTTTTGGCAACAAACTTCTCAAAATCTTATTATCTTTTTAGATTTCTTAATTTAATTGTCAAAATTTTGTTTTGACAAGCGCTCCTTCTGCCAGAAATTAATTTAAGTTACTGCTGCCGAGATGTACGTCCGCACACGCCACACGTCAAATATCAAATGAACGAAAATTTTAAAGAAAAAGAATGAAATTCCTTAGACTATAACAACAAACATATTGTGCACGACACCTTTATTAAATACATCTTGGTCCAAGTCGCTTAACATTTACCAACTGATTAAGCAACCTAAGATATACGAGGGCCGTCCCAGAAATGGCCGACCAAGCACAGTATTGTTAGAAAATGATCTATTATTATTTAAAAAGGGGAAGTACCGACTATTAAAAGCTTAAGTTTGAAGTTTGGTTCCTTTACCTTGCACAGTTTTTTTTTTTGTCGATTTTAATAGAGAACGCTTGTTATTGATTTGCAAACATGGACAAAATTGGTCATCGTTATGTGATACAATACTTTCATATAAAAGGTCTTAGTCCAACCAATATTAAAAAAGAGCTGGATTCTATCTTACGTAATTCTGCTCCCTCGTTTACAACAATAAAATATTGGGTGGCTGAGTTTGAGCTGCGAAGATGAACATCGTAATGGGCGTCCCAATGAGGTGACCACTTCAGAAATGGTGGCCACAATTAAAAAATGTGTATTGAATGACCGGCGATTGAAAGTTCATGAGTTAGTTGAATGTGTAGGCATTTCAAAAAATGCTGTACATCGCATATTGACCGAAAAAGTGGACATGAAAAAGTTATGCGCAAGATGGGTGCCGCGTTTGCTGACTTCAGAACAAAAACAGCCGGTTCACACTTCTGCCGTTTCAATGGCTAAAATTAATGAATTAAAATTTGAACTACTACCTCACGCCCCTTATTCGCCAGACTTAGCTCCCCCTGATTATTTCTTATTTCCAAACTTGAAAAAATGGAACGGAGCAAAAAGATTTGGCAACAATGAAAAGGTGGAGTCCGAGGTTAATGCCTATTTTGAAAAGCTTCAGAGTTCTTATTATAAAAAAAATATCGAAGCTATTAAACATCGCTGGGAAAAGTGTATCGACCTAAAAGGATCCTATGTTGAAAAATAAAATAAAAAAAATGATAAATTTTTGTGTTTTAGTAGTTAGGTCGGCTATTTCTGGGACGGCCCTCGTACTTGTCACTTTACATATAAAGGTAAAGAATTTGAAATTGCTGTTATTTTTCCTTGTTTTCTATTTCAATCGTTGAGCTTTTATGAGCTGCAGAGTTTTAAGGTTTTCATTATTCCGCAAAAAAATTTATAGAGCGTCCATTGCGTTTATATAGTAAAAGCAAACATTTAACATTTGGTCGGGAGTTTTGGGCAAGGTTGAGTATCATTTTTGTTGCGGCAAAGTGAAAGCAATTTGCGGTGCTTTTGCTAAAAACAAAACGTGCCGCGGCCACTAAAATGTTTATAAACGCGAATGCGCCTGATGCTGTTGGGGTTGAAGTTGAACACAGCTATTAAAACAAGTATACAGCAGCAAGACTGAAGTTCTATTGGGATTTGGCTGTTTGCTTGTAATAGCTTGGCTTGAAACTACTGGACGAGGGGCCGAAGTAGCTTTTGGTTGTCTGTTTAGTTAATGTTGAATGTAGTTTATTGTGGTTAGGCACTTAGTCGACCGGATAGTGCACGCAAACTGTTGCCTACTTTTATGAACGCTCCGCTAAGTAATTCAATACAATATTTTTTGAGCTTTAAAATGTGGGAATAAATCTGGAACTGGATTAGAAAAAACAACGAGAGTAATACAACATTTACACTAGGACTGCGTTATGTGTTAATAGCCAACATTTGGCTTTTTTGTATGGGGAAAAAAACTAACTGTTATCCTGGGTTCACACCGCGTCACACTGTGACACTATTGTCTGCGACAATTTGTGACAAAGGTTGTCACAGGTCAAGAGTGTTTACATTGATGTCACATAAATTGAGTACTTTTGGTGTGAACGATTATTGTCATTGTACCAGAGCGTCACAATGCTAAAACGTGAACATTGAACGAGTTCGTGACCAGTGAGCAGTGAGTTCGTGACCAGTGAGAAAGAACAACAATGGATTAAGATTGATATCTGTAAATAAGCAGACGCTAAATTCTATGTTGAATCGACAGCACCTCACAAAATTTGTCATTTTGTTGGTCTGTGTCATTTTTATAGATTATTCCTTGGCCGGAGCAGGCCAAGTCGCATCTAATAGACATGAAGTTCAATAGCAAATGGTAAAGTGGCCTCCACCTAACATAGGATCTGATCGAAAGTTGCTGCATCCTTGCGCACATCATTTGTAAATTTGTACAGAATACTTCGCAATTCTCCACTCAACTTGGCATAGATTCCTTCTTTCCTTTAAGTTAAAGAGTCAAGAGGCAAGATTACTGATCCTCATCTTCGTCCAGCAATCACAACCCAACAACAGCAAACGCCGCTAGGTCTGGCTCCTCTCAGGAATTCATTTGATGAAACTAAAAACTTTAATTTAATTTAAATAAAAAAATGCACGAAATCACAAAAAAACTGGCGCAAATTTACCTTTATCAAAACTCTTAAGTCCCAAAAAACAAAATAATATTGACAGAAAAACCAACTTGCTCGATGTGCTTGTCACAGGAAAAATGAGTTAAAATGAGCTGCCTCATTGAAACTGCTGTTCAAGCAATTCTTGTCACAAACGTGCCAACTACTGTCACAGAAAGTATGTGACGCCAAGTGAGTACTTATGTTCACACTGAAAGTACTCATTCCTGTGACGCTTGATTTCTGTGACAAGACATCCGATGTTCACATTGCACTGTGACACTGTTACACTTTGTTACGCAGTATAAACCCAGTATTAGCTAATAACGCATAACGCAGTCCAAGTGTTAATGATTTTGAAATATATTTTTCAGTTATTTCTGCCCAGTGCACAATAAAAATGTACAAAAAACAAAGCAAAGATCTCATCTTTACAGCATGTCTCGCTTGGTCTTGCCTTCTTTACCAAAATGCAATAACATCGTATTAATAAAACTCATCTCCAAACTATACACAACTTTTATATTATATTTTACACTCTGTCTATTGTGTCAACATTTCGGAATTAATGCCAAAATTAAATTTACGTCACGTCGGACATATTTCACATTGGTTGAGCGTTTCAAACTGCTTGGCATGCTCCTGGCGGACGCGACCTACTAAAATTTGAAAAGTGTTTGATGTGGCGAACGTGATGTTCGTCTTAAACTGCAGGATCAACTGACAGTCACGTGGCCCGAAAGGACGACAACGACGGCAGTTAATCTGAGTAAATTTTTTAAGTTAATTTAATTTGAGTTCACGCTTTAATATTTGCCCAGGCCGAAAGTTAATCAAATATTTAATGCTTACAATCCGGCAGTTTTTACTTTGTAAAAATAAATATCTGAACACTGCTGAAATGTATGCGTGCTTGTGAGTAAATATGGAAATAATATTAAATTGAAATTGTTAATTTACAATCCGTAAGCACTCACGAATCAGTAGCCTTCAGCAATTTACAAATAAATAGCGAAACGAGGGAATAATTTAGTAATCAAAAATATCAAAGGACTTACTCCGCCGACCAACTGAACTCGCCCCAGAGTTAACCCCTTCCGATTTTAAGAAGTTATGGGGGCTTCCACTTTTGTTGCCTTCCTTTAGTTGACTTTTCTTTTAAACTGTTGGCGACTAACCTTGACACATGTCTGCCTTGTTTTAAAAATGAAATTTATAAAAAAGTAGAATGCTTCGCTGCACTCACTCCCGCCTCCCCACTTATTACTTTCCGCTTCAAGACATTTTCCCACACTTGCGTTAATTTAATTTTAGTTCAGTTCGGGTTAGTTTAGGGTTTGGCTTCGACCTTAGTTTCTTTTCTCTTTTAGTTCCACATAGTTTGACGTGGCAACGAGTAAAAGTTTATGCCCAATGCCAAGGGAAAAGTTCGGCTTAATTAGCGCTTGATATGTATTTGTGTGTGTGTATCAGTCTTTTGCTGGGTATGCAAATTTAGCAAAATTTGCAAGTATTTGCCTTAGAGTCTTTAACTGCTTTTTCATAAAATATTATAGAGCTTGTCCCTAGCATTTAAGCGCAGAATATAATTGAGCGAAGTTGGCAACTCGTTTTAATTTTATTTGCAAATGTAATTTAATTTATTTACAACCAATTCCCCAGAACACACACTCTGACAAAGTGCCATATTCCTGTGGCTTCGGAAAAACTTTTTCTCGCATATCCTGCCTGGCTCCTCTTCCTGACTAATTGCATTGCTTTTTTCATACTCTGTACCAAAGGTACAAATACATAGATAGAGAGAGAGAGGGGTACTAATTTTTGCGGGCTAAGTACAATTGATTTTCGATTATTATTCTCTGTACCAAATGTATGTACCAGCCAGTAAGAAGCATCTCCGATACTAAAAAGCAGGAGAGCGAACGGGCACCCTAAGGCCGCGTTGTCACCAATACAAATGAAGAAAATAATTTTGAGGCAACAACAACCACAAGAAAACGAAGGAGAAACTCGGCTATGACCTAGTGCTGTGCTGTGAGTGTGCCTGTCTGATGCATACGAAATCATTCCTCGCACAACAATATGCGGAAATATGTTGTTGAGTTCAGTTCTGCAAGAGGCAAAGGACAGAAAGGGAAGAGAGAGACATAAGAAGTCTTCTTAGAGCAGCGAGCCGAGCGTATGCCGAAGTCGGGCATATGAGCGTAAGCAGCACTCTCTTTGCTTGCATTCGATGCCCAGACGTCGAGCAGGGCAGTTCAAAGCTGGGCTGTGTCGCTTTGATATCGCACACTAATACACTCTCACTTTTTGGCCACGCTCTTCTTGAACATCGCTGTCTTAGAGCATTGCATATTGTTCGGATGGCCTTTTTCAAGGCACGTGGTTTCGACCGCTGTCTTTTTCAAGGCACGCTTTAACTTTGTCCATTCAGCCGTTATAAATGCAACAAAATATGTGAAAATAGAAGAGTCTATGGGCTATATGCCAAAGTGTTTTAAATTAAAATTCACCCTCCGCTCTGGCCTGTACACGACGATAAAATTTGAAAAATTTGCCATAAACTAATGAATAGTATAGTAAAGTAAAGTAAAATGGCTTGTCAGGTTGACACTACCCCAAGGCTTGCTCTCTGCAAAGGCCTATTTGGGCAACTTCGGGCTTGCCGATGCTGCTCACTTGATTTTTTTTTGGGCTGCATTGATTTGTGTTCTGTCGCATAAGACTCATAAACCCAGAAATTTTTGCTCAGTGTGACCTCCATAATTTCTTCAAGGGGAAAAAAACATGCAAAACTCATTTTCCGCCATATCTTTTAAACAAAAGCTGATGGAGCCAAATCGAGACCAGTTGTGTAATCACTGGACAAAACTAGACCAGAAGTAGATGCAACATTCAAAGTTGTCGTTTTGTTCCCCTGTGTAATCAATCCACTTTGAATTAAATAAATGTTCATAATTGATTTCATTACTCTGTGGGGGGACTCGAACTCGGGGCCTTTGAACTTGAACACAATTGGGATGACGTCTCAACCAGTTGCGCTATCGCACACGCTGGTTGTCACACGGTTAAAATTATACTTATACTAAATTGCGTTAAATTATTCAACAATATATTTCTGGCATTTTGCGCCAATTTGAAAGCTTTTAATTCTCAAGTTGGAATTCCCTGCCTTGGACATATAAAATGGGTAACCGAAACTCGCCGTCTAAATATGTTTTTAGTCAATCTTAAGTGCTTTTTATACCCTTGCAGAGGGTATTATAAAATTGTGCGGATGTTTGTAACGCATTGAAGGAAGCATCTCCGACCACATAAAGTATATATATTCTTGATCAGCACGACGAGCTGAGTTGATTTAGCCTTGTCCGTCTGTCCGTCTGTCTGTTTCTATGCTATCTCCTCCGTCAGTTTCAAAGCTATCCTCACCAAACTCACCAAAAAAAGTGGTCTTAGTTAGAAAAACTTTTTGTTTTCAATGGAAGCTGCAAGGGTATACAAAACTTCAGCCGAGCCGAAGTTAACTTTCCCCTATTTTTAATGATTGTTTTCGATCCGTATGAACGCACAGATGCACAGATGGTAAGAGATAGAAGCTCGACATGAATAGGACACAATCTTTTTATTCAATACTTGGAGGCAACTCAAGTTTATTTAAAATTTTTTTAAAAACGTCATGTCTTCTACAGTTTTATTGATAAATGGTTCGTACCCTTTAGACATATTTAGTAATCAGGACTATTCATTGATCCGCCAAAAGACAGGTAAAGATCGAATGAAAAATAGTATAGGTATGAACAAACGAAACTGAGCTACTCTCTACTGCTGCTGTAGCAACAAAATACTTACTGAGGATGCGCTGCAGCAGCTGGGCTACTCTCTGCTACTACTGTAGTAACAACATGTACACTGACCATCCATATTCGTTAGCACAGAATATATCAAAGTCGGACTTGACCGACTATCTTACATGTTTTCGGATCGCTTTTTGCAAATAGCGAACTACTTCAATGTCGTACTCCTTATTGACCGTATGACCTTGTGGTAAGAGCTCCTTGAAACTTGATAGAACTGACGAGGTTCGTCAATGGCATCTATCAGCTCCGTCTTCTTGGAAGCGCTTGGACCAATCATACAAATTTTTCCATTTAAAGACTTTTCATAGATAAACGATAGTCGAGCTGTGAGTTATATACAAACTTTAGCAGGCCGATACTTATGTACACTAAGACACGACAAAATCCTCTGGGGCAAAAGCTAACAAATATACAATTCCTGGCCTAATATTTCAAAACATTCCCTAAAATTTATGGAAAATCAATGGATTTCTTTTCAGAAACGAGAACTGCACCCAAGCTGTTAAGCAAATTTGCATGAGCCTTTAATCCATGGCCTGATGCTTTTTGCTATTTCGTTCAGATAAATATTTGATGTTTGCACAAATGAGGATAGATGGAACGTAATCATAACCCGCATATTCTTCCAGTTAAACAAAATCTCTAAATCGAACATCATCATATTTTGCTTTCAATTTCCTAGTTGCTTGCTTATGCAAGAGCATGAAGGTGGTGACTACGTCAGAGGGAACAAAAGAGAAGCTGCATATTTTCATATTCATGGCTATGCAGTTTCAGTTGCCTTTGGATGGCAAAGGAGAAATTCGCATACAAATTGTTTATTTCGCACACATGTGAGAAGATGGGTAGTTGGTAGCTGGAAGACTGCATCTGCATAACCCAGAGCGAGAATTTTCCCCCCGAAAAACATTATTTGCCCTTCTACGAAGCAAGCCAAGTGTAGTTCAGCGCCAAATTGAGACAATATTTGCACACGTTACGTATACGCTCCGTTGCACGGCATCTATAAACGAGCATTTTCGTGTTATTGGCTTACGAGGGAGGAGTGCAGAGTTAGGAGGAGAGACAACTAGTGCAATAAAATCACACAGCAAAATGTTTGCATTTTATAACAGATTCGAGTTAATTTCTTTGTCCGACTGTGACATGTGTCAAGTGAAAACGCGGGAAATTTCGTGCTGTAACATTACAACAATTGAGATAATGTTAGCTGTTGCTTAGTATCAGCTTACAGCTGCTAAAATAAATGACTAAATTACTTCAGAAAAGCGGACAATCAGTATTTTTGTTTGAATTATGTACATCGACCACTCTGGCAAGCCCCCATTTCGGATTCCAGCCCATCAGGCAAGCCACAGTTGCAGTGTGTCGCTTGAAGCAGGAAAAACGAGTGCTTCTGCTCCACGCGAGTTGATGGGAGTTGGATAGTTAACTGTTTTCGAATATGTCTGTGGTCAGTGACCCAAACGTTAGATTTCCAACACGCCTAAACGGCAAAACAAACATGTTTTAAGACAAAAAAAATGAGCATTAAAACTATATGAGGTCTTTGAGACAGTTTAATGCCTCTACGCTAGCCCCGTCTGAGGAAGAGAGAAAGAAATACATTAACTTCGGTCAGTGCATGAATATGAACGCTCGTTAGTAGCTAAGACATAAGAAAGAAATGATGAGAGGCCGCAGAATAGAACCCCCTTGCGTGTTAAATGGCATAAAACAGATGATGAACATGAACGCATAACTAAAAAAATGTCTATAAACTATAATTTGAATCATTTTCTTTGATCGCAGTTATGAAAGTCGGTAGGGCGCCGAGCGCCATCAGCAGCAAGTTTATAGTTGGACTTTAATGCTGCTTCTAACTTCGTCTGTGTTGATGTTTTGCTAATGTTTTAATACACTTGCAAAAGTTCGCTTCAACTGGTTCTACCGGCTGTTCAATGGTATACTTAGAGCTGTCACATTTTGGATTGAACCACAATCAATTGTGCCTTCGTAGAGGTTGATGTGCGGATGTGGGTCTGTAACTAGACGTAACGTGTTAGGCGTCAGCCGTGCTAGTTTAACGACTGTGACGGATGCGAGGGTCTGTAGCTAGACGTCATTTGTTGGTTGGTATTCAATCGAGTATTTGGAGATGTGCACCAAATTTTGAAAGAAAAAAACAGCTGTCCAGCTGTGCAAGTAGGTATGGGTCAATAGGCATGCAAGTTGCTTGATTCGATGATGAGGAAAGAAAGATGTTCCTGTCGTTGAAGTTGATCTTCTTGTTGTCGTATTTGGACAAAGTTAACCGCATCCGTGGATCGTTGTGTATTTGCGTGTGTGTACTCTTCGCTTTACCGAAAGAGAAAGAGAAAACAGATTATTGCCTGTAGCTTTGTGCAGTCTGATGCACAAGAAATCATTCGTCGCCAACCACAAAATCTACCTAAATGCATTACACTTTGCAAGAGGCATAGGAGAGAAAGAGAAGAGAGAACACGAAGTTGTTAAGTAATGCATATATGCGGGGTTCACGTATAATGAAGTAAATTACTTAGTCGGGATTTTCACGATGAAGCAAACTTTATGTAGTTTTCTCAGCAACCGAAAGAGTCTGGAAAGATTTTATACCTTTCGTTTGTAAATTTCATTAATTTTCCCTTGAATTTCGCGCCTACTAAGAAAACTTCAAGAAGTTTGCTTCAAGGTGTACGTGCCGACTTATGTATAAATCTTCTCATTGCTATCCTATCTGTCAAAATTAAAACTTTATTAATCAAACTGCTTGGCAAACGTTTGGTTAAAATATTAATCTTCCCCTGAGCAACGGGTAGCGCCCACTTTAACTTACCCTCTCCTTCTAATGCAAATCTTTTCTACTATGCACAATGTCCTGAGCCTTTTTAACTTCAATAAGAGGAGGCCTTTCACTTTCGTAACCATATACTAAAATAACATTAGTCAACATGGCAAATAATTTACAATTTCGCATTAAATTAATGAACAGTGTTTTGCCGCCATGGCAGTCATGCTATGTGACTCCTTTGGCAACCCTTTCACATTCAAAGGGAAAATATAAAAATCCACTTCAGACATAACCATAGGCAGAATGGCTAAAGCAGGAGGCAGGACTTGCTGAAGTGCTCCACGCTAGCTGTCAAAGCGCTGCAGGCAAAAATGGCGTGCCTACATTCGTATTAATGGCAGTCGTTCGTCCTGGGAGCTGGGTGGAGTGCATATTGTGCAAAGGTTTGAATTGCCAGGGCATGTGAGCGAAAGTCTCATCTCTGGCTGCATTGAATCTGCGTTTGTATTTTGCATTGCTCAACTCAAAGATACTTATTCAGCTGCAGAGCAAAAAGCACCTTTATTCAACGAATTTTTAACAAACGAGAGCGTGCGTTAAAGTTGGCCTTGCCTTACGACTTATGAACTAATACTAACCATCTTTGTTAGCCAAAATAGGTTTTACTGGCTAAAGGTCATTGTAGATATGGGAAATCTAGAAAACAAAAGGAATCTGCATTTAAAATATGTCAATAAGATCTACTTACTCTTCGAGTACAAAAAAGAACTAAAAGCAAAAGCTTATTCAAAATGCAACAGACCAGAACAGACAGAAATGAGGTCAATCTTGAGCTGAAGGACCTGCCCAACCAACTGCCCTGACTAATTGTCAATGAAACTATGTTTCCATTGCCTTACAATGAATAAACAGGAGTTGGTGTAAGGCAATTAGTGGCAATGAAAGTGAACCTAATTAGGAAAAGTTTTCATGACGAAGCTAACAAGTAAAAAAGGGCAATATGCCAACGTACAGAATATGTCCCAGGTCATGGCTGCTCATCGTCATCAGCATCTTCCCAACGGTGCTGAAGTGTTAAACAATTTTACGTTCTTGTCTCTCGACTTTCGTTTGCCGTTTTATCAGTTTTCTTGCCGTTGCATTATGCGCAGCAGCAAAGCAGAATGAAAAATGCGCCCATAAACCATTTTTTTTTGCCTGACCATTCTCCCTTTGACTCCCCCCAATACTTCTTCAAGTGGCTACCAACTGTGTCAACCGGATAAACTAGTTGCTGCCGCTGTTGCTGCTCCGTTGATGTTTCTCCCAGCTGCAAGCAACATACCTATACAACTTTAATCGATTGAAAGAGTTTGCTGGGAGCTTTTTGTGTTGGTATTTCTTATTCATTCCTTTACCCGTGTGTATCCGTTGATTATTTGCCAATTTATAATTTGGGCCTGGGCACGTCTATATTACTCGATTTTTGAAGGCCTTGAAAGGCTTGGTCCCGGTCATTGGTGAATGTGAACGGACTGCAATTGGTTTACTTATTTTTCTCTGCCTTCCGATACAATCTGCGTGCATGAGGTTCCCACCCAACTACATTTATTAAGCAATACTTGTAAAACACTCAATTGAACTGCCACTTAGCAACAAAAGTTTTGTACAAAATGAAAATGTGGAAAAATATTTAAATAAAATGTTTTTACTATTCAATAGTTCTAGTAAAATGAGAAATCGTAAATGATAAACTCAAAAAAAGTTTACGACGCATCAACAAAACACATGAGAAACAAGTAAGAAAGTAGGTCAAGCCCGACTATAATATACTCTAGATAATAATAGTACTTGGCTTGAAACAGCCCAAAGCCGAGCTTTTCTCAATCTCAAGAGAAAGGGACCTACAGTTTAACGCCGAATTCGAACGGCAAAGTTTGAGAAGCTTTTTCATGGCTAGTTTGTTCAAAGCTGGCGCCAACAGCTAGTGAAGGTGACCGGGTGTAAAAGTTTTTAAGCACACTAGCCGCTGAGCTAATTGCCGCAACTATGATATACTCTGTAAGCAGAAAAAAATATCCAAAAAAGATCCATTTGGACAGGTCATTTCTTTAATGTCATTTTAATCATCCAACAGAGCTAAAAATCGTCCAAAGAATGATCATTTTTCATATCCTTTGGACGATTTTCAGCTCCGTTGCATAATTTAAAGCATATTAAGGACATATCCAGTGCAAATGGTTACGGAAATTTTCAAATGGATATTTTTTAATATCCTTTTTTCTCTGTGTACCTCCCAAAGTTTGTGTTAAGGTTCGACGTTGCGGCCGGTGATGCCCAGTATAATTGTTTAGTTTCCTTATAACTCGACTATCGTTCATATCGATAAATAATCTTGATTTCTAAATATGTTCAGAAGGTGCAAACATTCTATATAAAAAACTGAGGGAGATATAATGTATTTTTCTCCATTTTTAAGTTCGTGAAGGGGCGTCGAAAAAAATTTACAAAAATTCTCTTACCATCTCTGAGATCTTTTTGTTCAAACGGACTTCGACTCGGATCTTGATGCTTATCAAAAATATTTATACATTATAGGGTCGGAAATGATTTCTTTTAGCTGATACATACTTTCGCACAAACTTAATTTACTCTGTTTACCTTTGTACAGTCGGCCGAATCGCCAAATAATTGGCATCAAGTCGAATATTGCAGATATCGAGCTGAAACTTTGTATATTTGATAAATATAAGACTTAATATTTAAAAGAAATATTTAAGAGCTGTGAATAAAAAGCAAATATATAAGAGGGAATTGGGATTTTTGTATTATTTTTTAAGTAAATTGTGGTCGGGTGTCTCGGCGACAAGTGTGCGCGACCGCTGTGCAAGAGGTCGTGGGTTCGATCCCTCCTCGGAACATCTAATGAAAAGTTTTTTCTTTGATAAACTTTACACCCGGTCACCCTCTCTCTGCTGTTGGCGCCAGCTTTGTAGTAATTAGCCATGCAAAAGCTTCTCAAACTGCCGTTCGGATTCGGCGTTAAACTGTAGGTCTCTTCTCTTGTGCGAAAATTAGAAGCGCACAAGCCAAGAGGGGCTGTGTAAAGCCATTTTACATTTACAATTGTGGTAAATATCAGGAATACAAACCGGCTCTGAGCCGAACATAACCGAACCGCTTTTTCAGCTGGTGAACCGAACCGGCGTCCCTTCGAAAATGCTGAGCCGAACCGAAAACGGTTCGGTTCAGTCCACTGACGAGTCCCAAGACGCACAAATTTTAGGAATTCAGATCGAATTGCTACGATAATCCTTAATGATGCCGGATTTATGAACAGCCAACCATATTGAAACATGCAATTGTCCACCGACCTCTGAATATGCCTGTCATAAGATAACATTTTTTCTTTGAAAGTTGCTAATCGATTTGTTTGCATATATCATTTCCTTTACGGGACGATATTCTCATTAGTCTGTCGACCTTCTTCTTCTTAATCCAACTTTAGCCAGGAGTACAGCTATTAATGTGATATTATGGACGAAGCAAGCACATCCAACTATTTAAAGTATCACTTTAATATTTTAAAAAGTTTTTTGGTATAAAATAGCTTTCTCTGAGAAAATTTCCAATATTTAAAGGATTAGCTAGACCAAATAGAGTTGGTTCAAGCAAAAACCCCGGGGTGTAATACCTCTTAAAACCAGAACTAGTACTTTATAACGTGTTCGATCAACTTTATTTTTCATCAAATAGTATGTCTTACCAAGGTTTATAGTTCTTCAAACTTCTGCAGCTTCAAAAGTCGATCGTGCCCTCTTGGCCGTCTTCCCTAGGTCTTTCGCATTCCATTTGTACATCTTTTTTGCTGGAGCTTCTTCATCCATACTAGCTACAGCCGCTGTTGTTTTAAATTAATTTATCGCCAACCTTAGAGCCCTTAGAAACATCGACTTGCAAGAGTGATTCTTCTTTGGATTTCCAGACTGATGTTGTTGTCGCTGGTTAACATCCGGTGAGAGAGAATGCTTGGCAACTGCAAGCTAGCAGTTACAGAGTATCATACAGTCTGTCTTAATCAAATTTCTTTCTTGTTATACTCTGTACCAAAGGTACAGAAAGTATAATGAGTTTCTGCATATGTTTTCAACATCCAGAAAGTTAGCACCAGGAAAATTTGTCGATGACTCATTGCCTGCATTTGGGCGTAACGATTTAATGAGTTTTGGCCACTCATGTCCGGCATCTGTACACCGCTTTCGTATCTGAAACGCAATTATATTGATTTAAGGGGAACTCGGAATGCCATTTGGGATGGTGGGTTCCACCGCAGTCTGCGCAGCATGCCTCATTGAAGCATTGAAAGTCATATTGACATTTCAATGAATCTCATTTACATTAACGGGGAAACACAAAGAGTGGAAACTGTGGAAAAGATATCGTCCTTCTCGTCTGTTGTTTGTCAGCATTATTTTTTGCGCCATTATTCTTCTGTAGTTTATCTCGCAGCATGACTTAAAAGTTAAGCGTATTCATTATGTCCTTTATGGCTGCGACACCTTTCAGCTCGAGGCTGTCCGTCTGCTTTTGTTTTATTTACATTTGCAATTTGTTTGTCGACGCCTCGCAACAATAAAAAACCATTTCATTGTTGTTCGGCCTTGTAGGCATTTGTTATCCCTTAACTTCTGATTCGTTACAGCCTCTGCACTTAATGCTGATTAAAACACAGTCAGCGGCAACTCAGAGAAGTTGCCTGCTGAATGGGCATATCCTTGTCACTGCTAGTGCTCAGATTTTGCTCTCCAACATCTTGACAAACTTTCAACATACTGTCAATGCCGACATATAGTTGAAGCTGCAAAAAAAACGCAAATTCCACTTTACTTCATAATATGTTAAGAGCTTCAAGTGGCTGCCACTCGCATTATTAATGCCTGAAGGGTTTGTTGCCCTGACGCACAAAAATATGCACTAGAAGTTGTAACTTCTACCGTGCACACACATTCAGACAGAGAGATGCACAAACAAAGTTGTGTAATGTGGACTCTCTGCTATCTGAAAGATACCGAAGCAATTCATATGCCAACTGTGTGTTTATTTATGCTTACGAGTTTTTTCGTACCCTGTAAACTTTCTTATATATGGCCATGCTGGATTCCTGATGGCGGATTAAATGTGAGGCAAGTTAAATAGTTAAGATAGAATAGTTAAGAGTATATATTTTCGATAAGATATATGCTAAACTCGAAACGACTTTGCGAATGGAGCTAGGGATGGAGGGGCACTGAGCGCAGCTAAGGCGTGTGTGTGTTTGTCAACGATGGTGAATGTTGCTACACATGTATTCACTTGAAAAAAATGAATGAAAAATCACAAAATCACTCGACTGCGGCGCACTTACCTGTTTTTTAATGTCGTTATTTTCCGGCATCAGTTTCGACTGTGCGCCATGCCATCGCCAGGCATTTGTGGCATACGTTTGGTTGGCTTATGACATAACATCCCTCAGGATGCACATTTTAATTGAACTCTATCTCTTCTATACTCTGTTCTTGTTTGTGTGTGTGTGTGAATAGGAATAACCTTCTTACTCTAAATGAGGACCAATTACTGGACCTCAGTGTGCTAACTTGTTTGACATTTGTTTTGCCTGTCAATTATTTGCCATTGCTGCTAATTAGCCGTTCTATTGAACTCCAATTGATTTTCACTCTTCTTTTCTCTATTTGACAGCATGCGCTCTGTAATCAGGCTTGGTGGACTAAACAACAATTGCTGTAATTCTATTAAGAGGTGAGTAAACTGTGTAAATTCCAGTAGATTCGAAGAAAAATGGTGCACATTCGCCAGTTATACTGCCCGACTCTTGTTTCACTGGCAGTTCAACTACTTTTCCAATTTGGAGCAGTAAATTTGGTCGATCTTCTGCACCCCTGACATTTTTTGTTACCTGCTGCTGTAGCTCAAATAGCATTTAGCGCTTTTAAGTTGCACTCAGAAAAAAAGAACTATGTATTTGAATTATGTACAAACGATGACCTTATTACGAAAAGTAAGAAAATAATTGATTCAAGTACAAAATTCTTAAGTCAAGTATGATTTATTCAATCCCAAAATACTTGATTAAAGACTGTATCGGAAAAAAATTCATCTGGAACTATCTGGATCTGGACGGTGGACCTGGACGACTTGATGACAGTGGACGTAAAATAATTTTCTCAAAAACGAAGCATATCAACTCACATCAAGATTTTGACTACCCAGAAAAAAGTTCTTGAAATGAGAAATTGTGCTTAAAGTGAGAAAATCCGGTCATAATTAGTTCTTGACACCGAATGTGCTCATGAGTCTAATGTTGTCGGTTTTATCCCTCTGTGTACTTTTTCATTGAGCTTAGAACCATCCGTGAAGATGTTGATGGCGTTGGCTCTGCTGTGGGCTTGGGATCTGCTTGGAAAATAGACGTCGTATAATTTGTCGAAAGTCGTTTAAGGTACAGAATAGTCTGTATATAACGGTATACCCGCTTGGTTAGTGAGTATAGTCGAGTGCCCCAAATTACCCCCGTTCTAGGTATCGCATTCTCGTAGTCTTAGGCCTGTTGAGACAGCCATCTGCTTTGCTACTAGGTCTAATGGTACTAGATGAAATATGGTGTTAAGCACTTCCGCGGGTGTTGTTTGAAGCTCTGTACCTTCTTTAAGTTGTTCAGGACGAGTTGTTTCTCGTGTACTGGCCACCAAACTAGTGATTCATAGAGTAGTATAGGGCGTACTACAGCAGTGTAAAGCTAATGTACTATAGTCGGGGAGAAACCCCATTTTCGGCCTATAGCGTTTTAGCATGAGAAATAAGCAATTGTTGCCTTTTTAATGCGGTCTTTAATGCTGTCATTCCAGAGTAGTTTCCTATACAGAATTACTCCCAAGTATTTGGCATTATTACCAAAAGACTAACTCCCTTTATTTTGGGAGGGACAAGGCTTAGAATTTTGTACTTCCTGGTGAAGAGTACAAGATCTGTTTTGGCTGGGTTCACACCCAGTCCACAAGATGTTGTCCACTGAACTAGTATAGCCAATGTTGTCCGCTTGAGTTTACACAAACACATAGTCTTATAAATACCCGACTAATTCTTAAAACAAGTACATAATATTCTAAGTCGAAGGCTGATTAATTTCAAAGTCAACCCTAATACATACATGATACAAAATAAGAGTACATCAAACAAGTACAAAATGTTCTTGGTCTTTGTTAAGCCCACTAAATTCTAAGTCTATTCCGAATTGGTTCTTGAAATAAGGTCTCTGTATTGAATCAAAGAAGGCTGGAAGGATCCAAAAGACGAATTAACCAAGGGTTTTGGATGTTAATTTAGAGTGCGCCGTCCTTTGTCCACCAAACTAACCTGCTCCAGAACTAACCAATCTAATCTGCCCCAGTACCCTCAATCCTGTCCTCTGTCCTCTGTCTGCCTACCCAATCCTCTAGTGGTCTCAGAGTGCGCTGTCCCCTGTACTCCTAACTACGCTGCCCCATCATTGTAGAATCATTTCTTGGAAATCATCATCCCCGAGGCCGGACGGAAGAAACTTATGTACAGCAACCACGCCACAAAGAAATCAAATTTCTGTGACCCCTGGCCCTGGAAAGCTACCCCCCGGCCAAGTATCGTTACACACATATGGTAATTTTGTCGGCGTCTGTGCTGATCGCATTTTCTCGAACTATACATAAGCCGCGCTAACTGTAATGCGCTCTCCTATTCTACTTTCTATTTTTATTCTTTGTCGCGTGCATTTTCGGAAGCGTCGGCCTTACCTGCCCTAAGCAAGACCAGTCTGTAATTCGAGCTCAAGCTCGACGGAAACTTGGTTCTAACTTACTCGCATAACTCGCTTACTAGAACTCGAAGCAAACGCATAGCTCAGATAGTTTCTAAAGGCAGTCGGTCTTTCAGTTCAAACTAGCGGACATTTTGTGTCCCATCTCCACACGCTATCACCTTTTCGTTGTCTCGTTTCGCAGAGGACTCTGTCCCAAATCTCGCTTATTTTTGCATTAAACTACACATTAAAATTGATTGAAAATTGTTGTTTTTTTTATTACTCTATGCAAAATGAACTGACAAAAAGCTTGTTAGTCAAACATCGAACACATGTACATTCATCTCAACATATTACATGTAACTTTAAACCCAAACTTTGTGGCCACTTTATTTGGACAACAGAGACTAAAGAGAAAAATTTTGTAAAAAATATTTTAAATATTTCGCCGTTGCACACTTTTTGGACAAGGTATTTTGTACTTAAATTAAGAACGCTTCGACTCACTGTAAGTACGAAAAGCTCTTGATTCAAGTACGTTTGTTTCCATTTCAATACTATTAACGGCAGCTTTTCGATTTTATAATGTCTTTTACATAATTTAAGTTCTTTATACTTTAAATTGTAAGTACAAAACGGTTTAAATTCTATCCATAGCGATCTAGAACTCTGCCAGTGGATTTTTTCTGAGTGTGCTTATTTGCCTTATTCATCGGTTCAGCAGATAGCTGATGGCTTAGGTACTTCTCTTACAGAAGCGCATCCGAACTACATGTGCATAAAATGCTTCAATTCATTGACAGCATTTTGCTTTTGCTGCCATTTGACGGGATTAGCTCTCCTTGACTACCCCCCATTTCAATTTACTTAAATCGCTTGCCATTCTCTGATAAATGGCTGGCAATATTTCATAGGCAAGGACTGCATAAATTTCCCATAAAACTAAGTTGAATGTGAATTTAATCGCATTAACATAATCAAGTGTAGAACAACTATAAAAATAAATTCAAGAGGATTTCCGCTTGTGCGGGGGCAGGCAAGCCAGTGAAGTGCCTTGGCCAACTTATCATTGGGGGAAGGTGAGAGAAAGAGTCGGTTAAACTGACTAGAGAAACTCTGACTAAAACTAGGCAGCCATTGTTATCCTGATTAAGCATATGCCATATGTTTTATCCCCATGCAAGCCCCTCGCTGTGCTGTTGTTGTCGCTTGCTGTGAGCGATATGTGATCCACCACGTACAAGATTTAATTGCAAACAGTGTAACAACGGATACTGCGACAATGACAATGCCACAGCGAAGGAAAATACGCAAAAGCGTGTAAAGCAAAAGCTTGTCAAAGTGTCTCCACAACCCTACCCACATCCCCTCTTAGCATGATATTTTTTCTAAGTGCTCTTCTCGTCGCTGCGTTTGGATTAACTTGAGGGCAAAAGTTAAACTGCATTGCAACTTAAGCCCACACCTCAACCCGTTCAACAAAACTGGTGCTCATCTACCAGTTTAGCTCCTCCTCGTCTTGTGTTTGCTTCATTTATTTATGTCATCATTCCATTTACGCGATTCGCTTGCCTTTTCTTTGTGTCTTCTCCGTTCTTCTGCGGCTGGTGACAAGTGCGGTTTCCCCCGCTGTTGTTTGTTCTCGCGTTATTCAGGATACTGCAATTAATTTAAGATAGCGAGGGTGCGGGTCCAGTTGACTTTTCCCACAATACCACTCTCTTCCTTTGTCCGGTTTCCTTTATTTTTCTTAAGTTTTAATCAGTTGCAAAGTGTTTAAGAGAGCTGAAGTTGGCTTTCTCCTGCTTACTTTATCTGGCTGTACAGCCCAAAGGGGCCAAGCCGAGCTACTCTCAAAATCCTGGCTTGAATTCTAATTTTTTGTGAATGCTCCGCACATTAATTAGAATATTAGACAGAACAACTGAAGCAGAACTGGAAAATCCAAGCATTGATTTAGTGTCACGTAGTGGAAACTTTAGCTGGCTTAGCTTAGTTAGCCACGTAGATTTTGTGAAGCTAAATTAAGTGAGATGTCAGGTGGCTTGGCAGGGGCATATAAATCTCAAACTACAAGCTCTAATGAAGCAAAAGCTACTACAAGCATTTAAATTTTTCGTCCTGGGTCTCCCTCGGCATTGTATATCTTAAATACTAACTTTTTCATGTGGGTACTTCTTGGGAGAAACTAAAATCTCTGCTTCAGCACATCTATAGTTACCGTTGTCGTGGTAGTTCCTGTTACCATAACAGGTTTCTTGCGCCTGCGGCACACTTTTAATTTGTACGCCATGTTGCAAGTCAAGACTCGCCCTCCGCCTCTTGCTTAGCCAGTGCTTAGCACAATATGCCGTCGCTTAAACACAATTTTACTTCATTGCATGGGGGAGTCTGTATAGAGTTGCAGGTAGGTTTGTACGCTTTTAGTCTATTTGCTAGCTTTTGTCTCTGTCGCTGACAACAGGAATCCTATTACAAAGTAAAGTTTTGTCTCTTTGGCATTATTTGGCCCGAGCTCAGATGACAGTTCATGTTTCTGATGTTCCAATTGAAGAAAGTTTTTGTATTCGCTGGCCCTGTTTTCTGTTTAGTTTTGGACTAAACGGCAGTTTCAATTTCAAATTCAGTTTTTAATTTGTGGATATATTGAAAAGGTCAGCATTTAAGGTGGAACTACACAGGTACACTGCACCCACTTATCACTTATGTCTCTTGCTATGTAATTATGTAACTTAAGGTAATAAGCAGAGCTCCCCGAATAGGGTTAACCATTGTTTTCTGTGCTGTCTGCTCAACTAAATGACAGTTACAAATTAAACAGGCTATTTCACTCTCTGAACAGAATAGTTCTTTTTGCTTCTCTCGTGGTTTTGGTTTCATGGTTCTCAATGAGAGTTTTAGCAGCGGGAAGCATTTTCTCTTATACAAATTCGGTAAGGCCGTAGGAACACACACACACAAAGGCTTCTGTCTGTTTTTTAAGTTGTCTTTCGAGTTTTAGCTTGCATGCTGCCTTGGAATTCCCAAATGGTTATAGCAACGCAGTCATGGGGGTTCAGAAGTAGTTGAGTTATCGCTGACGATTGAGGGTGGCTCTTCATGAAATAGCTGTACAATCTACCAGCCTCCTTTGTGGTGTTGTGTATCTCTGTTTAAAGTTATGCGTAAGCATAACATGACCTCGAGCCGGCTAAAAACTTCAGGTTTACTTAGTATAAGGGTCTTAAAAACAGTAAATTAAAACAAAAATTTGGTTCACCTTCTTTGGTGGTAAGGTGAACTTTTAGTCATCAAGCAAAGTAAACTAGTGTCAAATAATTTCACTCAGAGAAAAAATAGAGAAACTTATACTGATGAAGAATTTTCGTACTCAATAGTTCGATAAGAGAGAAAATTCTCAGTCCAGAAATTCTTTATTTATTCGCCAAATGGACAGAGTCCTTAACTGGGGCTACACTAGTATTAACCTAAATAATAAAATAAACAAAATGTATTGCCTAATGGATGAAAAATACTCAGCTAACAGTTTCTTTACTATCGATTTGTTGGAGTCGAAGTCAAAACGCATGCTAATGGGCAAGAAATTAAAATTTTCAAGAGCCCTACAAATAGGTTCATTAAGGGAATAGTTGGTTCGGGAAATTTGGTGGGAAAAGGGTTGCAAATATCTGAGACTCCTACTTGGTACATTAAAGCTTATCTTGCCTAATAAGAAAGGACAGTCAATACAGCCTAATACAAGATCATTTAAGAACATTAGGGACGCAATGGTTCTCCGATCCTCCAGGGTTGAGAGATGCAACAGGGCATACCTACTAATATAAGGCGGGAAAGGGTAAGAAAAGTTGAGCGCTAGAAGCGCAAATTTCAGAAATTTTTTCTGTACCCTTTCGAGCCTCTTTATATGAATTGCACCAGAGGGGTTCCAAATAAGTGAAGCGTATTCCAACTTGGAACGAACAAATGCAGAATAAAGGCTCAAAAAGGCCTCGAAAGACTGCACTCACAGACAACACCGCTTAGCATCGTCCAAATTTATTCTAAACAGACGGGAGCGCTCTTCACTCGATTGTTTCCCCACACACTCCTCGCCTAAAAAAAACCGATACATTGAAAGCGGGTGCATCGCTATTCTCTCAAATGTGCTTGCTCTCCTCTCTCAGTTTCTTTTCCTCACTCCCCTCGCCTAAAATCACCACACAGAACAAATTTAGCTCGATTTCAAGCGCGAAATTCTTAAAAATTGAAGAAAGAATACATTTTTTCCAAGAGCGTTCGTGCTTAAATTATTCGTTTTTTATGGGTGCACAAGGTAGCGCACTGCGCTAGCTTTGATATTCTCAGTCGGCCTTGGTTCGATGATTCAAAGGTGTAGTCTGGTATATCGAACTGACATGGTGGCATTTGATTTCCTAGTGTGGTCACTAACTGCCATCGAAAGCTTTCAAAAATATAAAAAAATCGACTTTGGGGCACTGGTTTTTTTTGGTGTGTTTCAGCCTTGGGGTTCGACTAATTCTCGCGCATGCGAAAACGCACTTCCGGTTGCGATTCCTTCTAGTTAATGTGCTATGATTTATACTCCCGAGTTCTAGGAACATATTTACGTACTGGCTATCGTCGCTGCATCGCAACACGATCTGGGTGAACACCATGACGCTGCCTGGCTCTCATATGAGTTTTTTTGACAACCAACTCACAGTTAACTGAGGTATTTTAATCCATCTCATATGAGTTCTCTACAAGTGAAAATACAGCTTAAGACCCATTTTCCCACCGATCGAACATAGTCACAAGTCATAAGATATACCCATTGCAGTTCTTTTTGAAAGCATATAGTATTAATAATTGTCGAGTATAAGAACGTTTCTCACTAAGACCCACTTTTCGACTGATCTGACATGAGCAAAATGTTCTCGGCGTCAATAGGGAAGCTCTAATTAAAACCACTAAAACTCTATCAATAAATTAGTTTCGAATATTTTACTTGTTTCATTGTTTTGTTTGGTGCTGCAATTACCTGCGACACTCACTAAGCTCTTTTTATTTTTGTGTTAAAAATGTTTAATTAAAATTTCAGCTTGGTCGCGTTCACTCCAGACTTGTGCCAGACCCAGACCTGGTCTTGACGCGGTGTGTGGCATATGCGCACACCTACAAAAAGGCCTCTCGCCTGCAAACTAAATAAAAGCTCTTTCATGGTTCGTCAAGCCTGAAAAAAATGCGGTGCGCTTCGCTCGGAGCAAACTAGAAAATGAAAACAACAGCGAACATAAAATTATGACATTTTCACACGTTAGCAGCCAACAATGAAAAAGAGACAAAATGTAATGTGTGTGCGGGCGGATAGGGGTGAAAAGGGCGCCAGAAGCCATGAATGAACTTTTTGACTCAACGTGCAACTAATTAAAATTTGTCGGATGCATTGCATTTTAGTTTGTCATTCGAATGCAAATTAGCAATAAGAAATTTTCCTGTACTTACACCCCCGTGACTGAAGGTTATAATGAAATATCGTATATGGCTTCAACTTGGGAAAAAGGCGAGCTTTGAGACTTTGGAAAGGGAGATATCCAAATTTGGGGAAGCCCGGTAAATTTGCGCAAATGTAACACACACCGCTGTGGGAGGGCTTTCGAGGGGTTGCTAGTGCTAGCTTTTTCCTTTTACTCACCCATGATACCTTCTTTCCCACTTTTTCAAGTGTAATTTTCAAGTGTGACGCCATAGGAACTGCGTGAGATACAGGCTACCGCCGCTATCTTTCTTCTAGTTCCAATCCCGAGTGTGATATAGGGTCTCAACAACTCCTATCCTTCAGCGAACTCTATTGTTAGCCGTCGCTTTGAGTTCTCCCCAACTTTTCCCGATGCTTTCCGCTTCTCAACCGACCGTCGCGACGGTCTTCCTCCAAGATTCTTAGGGACCCATTCCATTGCCTTTCTTGCGATGTTGTTCTCATTTTTTCGCACTGTAAGTCCTACACTTCATTCATTTCATTCTGCTTATTATGTTGTCGATACTCACCATATTCGTTCGTCATAGTTGCTCATAGTTCTGTATTCTGTCAGGCCAGAATATGCAGAAAGATGCGTCGCAGGCAACGGTTTACAAATGTTTGAAGTTTTGACACTATGGAAGTTGTAGTTTTCCAAGTGGAATAACCTTAGAAGAGTCTGATTTTGAAACAGTGTAGATATGTCGAAGTAGTAGTGTAGATATGACCACATCGAGTTTCGTCCCTCCATCAACAGCGACTACTGAATTGCTGAACTTGCGATCTGTATGAATACTACTCACAATTTTCCTTAAAAAACATATAAGACTTGGAAATAAACCGAACCGAACAGTTTTCTTTTGCGATTTTTGGTTTGGATGACTATTTTCTAGCCTAACTGGTTCGGTTCCCAGCTAACGAGCACAAACTAAAAGTTGGATAGACCAAAATCAGAAATAGCTTCAGGATTCATACAAGTAAAATACAGATTGAGGCATCCTTACTAATTCCTCCCTTTCTTCTCTTGCACTTCACAGACCTCCGACCACACCCACAGCAACGCCCACCGATGATAATTGAATAGAGACATTAATTGCGCTGTGGTTTGTTGGCTTTCAGCCACACCCACACACGGCCAGAAACAAGAAGCACTCTTCCCACACATTCAATCACAGCCATAATCATAGCTATGAAATCTAAGGACACATTGTGGCTATTGCTGCTATTGTTGCAGCTGACAGTTCCTCTCACAGCTGGCTATCTAATCATCGTGCATGAAGACACTTCGCCCGGAACCGTCATCTTTAATGCCTCCGTGTATAAACTGGGCTCCGAGCGGCATTATAAAATCAATGCACACAAGTCGGCCAACTTTGTTCATCATCTAGTCGCAGTTAATCATAAGGATGGTCAGATCCAGCTAAAGAAGTCTTTGAAGTGTGACGGTATCTATTACCCCAACTTGTTTACATTTTATGTGGATTCCACATCGAATCGTCTGCGAAGCATAGACTACTACAGTTTGCCGGTGAGAATTTTCATTTCGGGCCATAGCTGCAACGAGGATAGGCGTATTGAGCAGGAATTGCATCATCATCACTATGAAGAAGAGGACAACACTGGCTACTCCAAGCGAAGACGAAGGAATGCCATATCAGAGCTGTTGCCGCTCAATGGCAATCAGCTGGAGCAGGACTTTCGGCTGAATAGCACCGAGTTTCGAGCGGGCGACTTAATCTTCGGCGACAGCTTTGACAACGAATTGCGTCATCGCATTCTTAGTCGCAAGCGTCGGGGCTTGGCCTCCACTGACCCTTTGCACTTGCGGTCTGCCATTCATCGTCGCATTTCCGAGGCCAAGCAGTGGATATCGGAGACATATGCCTCGTATGCAATTCACACCACAGATAAGTGGAATCAGATTTGTCTGCGAAAATCGCAATTCATCAATAGCCTCAACGCTTTTCTGCCCAAATCCGTTTGCCAGCATTGCAAGGTGAATTTTCTGGATGTCAACGACGAACGATTCGCCATCGAGCATCAAAATCGCGATCTGGTAGCCAGCCGCGATGTGTGTATCCATGAATCTATATGGAAAGTAAGCATTACTTTCAATATACGTTGCAATCGCCAAGATATCGTAGACTCTGATCACCGTCTGAAAATTGTATACCATCATCAAGAGTTTAATGATACGGACATAGCAAAGCGAGTACGTCGGGAGCTTAGGAATCAGTCACCCTACTTTGAACAGGCTTTGTATGTGGCCTCGGTGCAGGAAGAGCAGGCGGCTGGAATAGCTGTTACCACAGTGCGAGCACGCGATCCCGAGGATTCACCCGTCGTATATTCCATGGTGTCTCTACTGGACTCGCGTTCACAGTCACTATTTAAGGTAGACTCGCGTACGGGGGTGGTCACCACATCTGCTAGCTTGGACCGAGAGCTCATGGATGTTCACTACTTCCGTGTGGTGGCGACAGATGACAGTTTTCCTCCGCGCTCTGGTACCACCACTCTGCAGGTAAATGTCTTAGACTGCAATGATCACAGTCCCACATTTGAGGCGGAACAATTTGAGGCCAGTATACGAGAGGGAGCCACTGTGGGCTCCACGGTGATAACGCTGCGAGCGACGGATCAGGACATTGGCAAGAATGCTGAGATTGAATACGGAATCGAAGCTGTCACGGGTAAGTGTGTAGTTTTCCCCCTTCCCAACTCAATTATGACTATACCGTAATTTCAGATGGATTGGGCCTAGCCCAGGAGCAAGAGCTACACATGTTTCGCATCGACGCTCGATCTGGAGTGATTTCAACACGCAGCAGTCTGGACAGAGAGACCTCCGATAGCTACCATCTACTGGTGATCGCCTCGGACATGGCCTCAGCGCAAAGCGAACGCAAGACCGCCACGGCTAGTGTCCTGGTAAAAGTCTTGGACGACAATGACAACTACCCACAGTTCAGCGAGCGCACCTATACCGTTCAGGTGCCAGAGGATCAGTGGGGTAGCAGTGAAGACAACACTGTGGCGCATATTCGAGCCACGGATGCTGATCAGGGCAATAACGCAGCTATTCGGTACGCCATCATTGGCGGCAATACACAGTCGCAGTTTTCCATTGATTCGATGTCGGGCGATGTTAGTCTGGTTAAGCCCTTGGACTATGAAAGCGTACGCAGCTATCGCTTGGTAATACGCGCCCAGGATGGAGGTAGTCCGTCGAGAAGCAACACCACCCAACTGCTGGTAAATGTGATTGATACCAATGACAATGCACCGCGTTTCTACACCTCGCAGTTCCAAGAGAGCGTGCTGGAGAACGTACCCGTGGGCTACAACATTATTCGGGTGCAGGCTTATGATTCAGATGAGGGAGCCAATGCGGAGATCAGTTATAGTATTTCCGAACGTGATGATAATTTTCCACTGGCCGTCGATCCTCGCACCGGCTGGGTGCAGACTATTAAACAGCTGGACAGGGAGGAACAGAATCGCTTTGCTTTTCAGGTGGTTGCCAAAGATGGCGGTGTGCCACCCAAGTCCGCCAGTTCCTCAGTAGTGATCACTGTGCAGGATGTGAATGACAATGATCCCGCCTTTAATCCCAAATACTATGAAGCCAATGTGGGCGAGGATCAACCACCTGGAACCCCAGTAACCACAGTAACAGCCACCGACCCGGATGAAGATTCACGCTTACACTACGAGATTAGCACAGGAAATACGCGAGGACGATTTGCTATTACCTCTCAGAACGGACGCGGGCTGATAACAATTGCCCAGCCATTGGACTACAAACAGGAAAAGCGATTTCTACTGACGGTCACAGCTACGGACTCCGGAGGACGCTCTGACACGGCTACAGTGCACATTAATATCACGGATGCCAACAACTTTGCTCCTATCTTTGAGAATGCTCCGTACAGCGCCTCTGTTTTTGAAGATGCGCCTGTGGGTACCACAGTGCTGGTGGTTTCGGCAACGGACAGCGATGTGGGCATCAATGCTCAAATCACCTACTCTCTCAACGAGGAAAGCATCAATGGATTGACCAGTCCAGATCCGTTTTCGATCAACCAGCAGACGGGCGCTATAATCACGAATGCCCAACTGGATCGGGAGACCATCAGTGGCTATCTACTCACAGTTACGGCCAAGGATGGCGGTAACCCCTCGTTAAGCGACACCACTGACGTGGAAATCAGTGTCACCGATGTCAATGACAATGCACCAATGTTCAAAAATCCTCTCTATCAATCATCCATCCTGGAGGATGCCTTAGTGGGCACCTCAGTTATTCAGGTCTCAGCCAGTGATCCCGATATAGGACTCAATGGGCGCATAAAGTATTTGCTTAGCGATCGCGATGTGGAGGATGGCTCGTTTGTAATTGATCCCACATCAGGCACCATACGCACGAACAAGGGACTTGACAGAGAAAGTGTGGCCACTTACCATCTAACAGCCATAGCCGTAGACAAAGGCTCTCCGCCGCTATCGAGTACGGTTGAGGTACAAATACGCCTGGAAGATGTAAACGACTCACCGCCCACATTTGAATCGGATAAAATAACGCTTTATGTTCCGGAAAATTCCCCAGTGGGTTCGGTGGTTGGAGAGATACATGCGCACGATCCTGACGAGGGTGTCAATGCGGTGGTACACTATTCAATTATAGGCGGCGATGATTCCAACTCTTTCTCGCTGGTCACGCGTCCCGGTTCGGAGCGTGCACAACTTTTGACCATGACGGAACTGGACTATGAGTCTTCGCGTAAACGTTTCGAGCTAGTAGTTAGAGCAGCTAGTCCACCACTCCGTAATGATGCCCACATAGAGATCCTGGTGACAGATGTGAACGATAATGCACCCGTGCTGAGGGACTTCCAGGTAATCTTCAACAATTTCCGCGACCATTTTCCCAGTGGCGAGATTGGCGGTATTCCGGCATTCGATGCAGATGTCAGTGACAAGTTAACTTATCGGATTTTGTCGGGTAACAATGCCAATCTTCTTCGCCTGAACAGCAGCTCTGGTGGCTTGATACTCAGTCCACAATTGAATACAAATGTACCAAAGTTTGCCACCATGGAGGTGTCCGTTTCGGATGGCATTAACGAGGCCAAAGCCATTATGCAGTTGTCCGTGCGTCTCATAACGGAGGATATGCTGTTTAATTCGGTGACGGTGCGTCTGAATGAAATGACCGAGGAGGCTTTTCTGTCACCGCTGCTAAACTTCTTCTTGGATGGTTTGGCTGCCATTATACCCTGTCCTAAGGAAAACATCTTCATATTTAGCATACAGGACGATACAGATGTCACTTCGCGCATTCTCAATGTAAGCTTTTCCGCCAAGAGACCCGATGTGTCACACGAAGAGTTCTATACGCCGCAATATCTGCAGGAGAGGGTTTATCTAAATCGCGCTATATTGGCGCGCCTGGCCACAGTAGAAGTGTTGCCGTTTGATGACAACTTGTGCGTTCGTGAGCCCTGCCTGAACTTTGAAGAGTGTTTGACAGTGCTGAAGTTCGGCAATGCTTCGGAGTTTATTCATAGCGATACAGTACTGTTTAGGCCCATTTATCCTGTAAATACGTTCGCCTGCTCCTGTCCAGAGGGCTTCACTGGTAGCAAGGAACACTATTTGTGTGATACCGAAGTGGATTTGTGCTATTCGGATCCCTGCCAGAATGGTGGTACCTGTGTACGACGCGAGGGCGGTTACACTTGTGTCTGTCCGGACTCGCATACGGGCGTAAGTTGCGAAACAAATATAAGCAAACTGCGTCCTTGTGTGTCGGATGCCTGCGAAGGCGGCTTCTCCTGTATGAACAACTTTCATAGCTCCCTGCCGCCGCCGTATACGGCCACCTGCGAACTAAGATCACGTTCTTTTTCGAGAAACTCTTTCCTCACTTTCGAAAGCCTTAAACAGCGGCATCGCTTTAACCTCAAGCTAAAGTTTGCTACCGTCCAGGAAAATGGCCTACTGCTCTACAATGGACGTTACAATGAGCTGCACGATTTCATCGCCTTGGAGTTGCTGGATGGCCACATTAGTTTCTCCTACTCGTTAGGCGACCACAATCAGCGGGTTTCGGTACAACAGCGGACTAAAATTTCTGATGGGAAATGGCACGAGGTAGAGGTGATCTATTTTAATCGTAGCGTTACTTTGGTGCTGGATAAATGTGACACGGCTATAGCATTGTCGGGACAACTAGGATCGCGTTGGAACTGTGCCAACCAAACCACCCTACTGTTGGACAAACGTTGTGCACTACTTACAGAAACTTGTCACCGTTTCCTAGACCTCACTGGACCACTGCAGTTGGGTGGATTGCCCCGTATACCCGCCCACTTTCCAGTGGCTAATCGTGACTTTATCGGTTGCATTTCAGACCTACGTATCGATGAGCGCTACGTAGATCTCAATTCGTATGTGGCGGACAATGGTACTATTTCCGGTTGCCCTCAAAAATCTCCACTGTGCGCCTCCGAACCCTGCTTTAACGGTGGCACCTGTCGTGAGGGCTGGAGTACGTACACTTGCCAGTGTCCCGAGGGCTATGCTGGAAATAACTGTCAGGATAACATACCCGCTCCTTGGCGATTTTCCGGCGATGGAAGTCTTAGTTTTAACCCATTACTACGGCCCATCCAATTGCCCTGGCTCACTGCTTTCTCCTTGCGAACACTCCAACAAGATGCCTTTTTGATGCAAATCCAGATTGGTCAAAACAGTTCGGCTGTAGTATGTCTTAAACATGGTGTGCTGCATTATATCTACGACAATGAACCCATGTATCTGGCTGGAGCCGACCTTTCCGATGGAGAATGGCACCGCGTAGAGATCAAATGGCTGCAGAGCTCAGAAATTCAGTTCTCAGTTGATTATGGTCAACGTATGGGCTCTGTACCCATGTCCCAAAAAGTCCAGGGACTGTACGTGGGCAAAATTGTGATGGGTAGTGTAGATGGTACCATTGGCGCGGTGCAGGATGCGATTCCTTTTGAGGGTTGTATGCAGGATGTACGAATAGGAGCAGGTCAATCGGTGTTGTCTCGACCCACCATACGAGAAAATGTAGAGGACGGCTGTGAATCGCGCTCGCAGTGTCCCCAGAATTGCCCTAGCCACTCGAGTTGCAGAAGCAGCTGGGATGCAGCCAAGTGTGAGTGTGATGCGGGCTATGTGGGAACTGAATGTGCACCCATATGTACCGTAAAGCCATGTGCGGCGGGAGTGTGTAGATCCAACATCAGTCTGCCTCGTGGCTACAGCTGCGAATGCAATAGCAGCTATCAGCATGGAGAGTACTGTGAGCGGCAATTGCAGCAGCCTTGCCCCGGCGGATGGTGGGGTGAGCGAGTGTGTGGTCCCTGCAAATGTAACCTCAAGCAGGGTTATCATCCAAATTGCAACAAAACTACTGGGCAGTGCTACTGCAAGACGAACCACTATCAACCATTCAACGAAACGGCCTGCCTGGACTGTGACTGCTACTCGATTGGTAGCTTCAACAGCGCCTGCAATCGACTGACCGGACAGTGCGAATGTCGCGAGGGTGTAATCGGCCGCAGATGCGACTCCTGCTCCAATCCCTATGCCGAAGTCACACTCAACGGCTGTGAGGTGGTGTACGACGCCTGTCCGCGCTCTTTTGCGGCTGGTGTTTGGTGGCCACGTACTCCTATTGGCAGCAACACCATCGAGAATTGTCCGCTTCCGGCACGAGGCAAGGGACAACGCAGCTGCGACAGCTTGACCGGCAGCTGGACCGCGCCAGACATGTACAACTGCACATCGGAGCCGTTTGTGGAGCTGCGTAGACAGTTATCGCAGATGGAACGTCTCGAGCTGGAGCTTAACTCATTTGTAGCTATTAAAATGGCCGAGCAACTGCAGCGGGCCTGCGAGATCGTTGATCGCAGTGGCTTAAGCAAGCAACCTGTACCCAAACACAATAACAGACGCTATAAAATGGAATCCTCCTTTCTTCTTAATGCCGGCGGCAATGTGTGGTCTCACGAGTTAGACATGGATTATCTATCGGATGAGCTTAAATTTAGCCATGATCGTCTGTATGGAGCGGATCTACTAGTCACAGAGGGTATCCTCCAGGAGCTCATCAACTACGAGCTGATGCAGAGTGGTCTTAATTTGTCGCATAGCCAGGATAAATACTTCATTAAAAATCTGGTAGACTCTTGTAGTGTGATCTTGGACCGCAAATACGATGCGGAGTGGCGAAGGGCCACCGAGCTGACTCAACGTGGGCCGGATGACCTAGTGGATGCCTTCAACAAGTATTTGGTGGTGTTGGCTCGATCACAGCACGACACCTACACCAATCCCTTTGAAATTGTCCAACCCAATATGGTACTGGGCCTAGACATTGTAACGACAGAGTCGTTATTTGGCTATGAACCGGAGCAGCTGAGTGAGTACCACCGCAGCAAGTATCTAAAGCCGAATGCCTTTACCACTGAGAGTGTGATCCTACCCGATACCAGTGGGTTCCTCCAGCACTCATCCAAGCAGAAGCCAGTGATAAGCTTTCCCAAGTACAACAATTACATTCAGGATAAACATAAGTTCGATAAACACACCAAAGTGCTGGTACCATTAGAGATGTTGGGCATAACGCCACCAGAGAGTAACGAAGTCACCCAAGGTAGCAGTCTTACCAACGACTATCGTGCTATTGTGGCTTATGCTCAGTACAAAGATGTGGGTCAGTTGCTACCAGATCTCTATGATGAGACCATCACTCGTCGCTGGGGAGTGGATGTGGAGTTGGCTACACCTATAATATCGCTACAGATACTGGTGCCTTCGGCGGAGCGAGAGCAACCGCAGCAGCATCGTCTGAATATTCCTTCGCGTAAAATTTCTTCCGTCTCCTCCTCCTCGTCTGGCAGTACGGAGCAGCAGTTTGTAGAGGTTTTTGATGTACCTAAGGCTCCCAGCAGTAGCAGTGAACAGCAAATTGAAGATATACGCATAACAGCGCACGAAATTCCGCCTGCTGCCACGTCTGCGGAACACTTGGACACGAACAGCAATGTGGCAAGTGATATTCAGGATCCTCACATACACATCAATCTGGATGACATTGAGTTCCATGGCAATTCGGGGGAGGAACTACTCACGCCCGACTCCCACGAACAACTGAATAGCCAAAACTTTGAGGAAACATCCGCTAGCGAGGAACAGACTAAAGGTGAGAACGAGGCTATCTATCGAGACCGTCGATTGGTCAAGCGACAAGTTGAAGTGATTTATCCCACGGATCAGGATCAGCAGGAGCCGCAGCAAATGGTCTATCGCTCTCTGGGCTCACCGCATCTGTCACAGCCCATTAAACTTCAAATGTTGTTGGACATGGACACGGCTCGCTTCGGCCCGCGCTCAAATCCTCAGTGTGTGCGTTGGAACTCCTTTACGAATCAATGGACACGCCTTGGATGTCAGACTGAGATACCCGACTTTGATGGCGACTTCATGGCAACGCCACAGCAACCCATCCTAATCAACTGCAGTTGCACCCACATCTCTAACTATGCGGTGATTGTGGATATTATAGATCCGGAGGATATTCCAGAACCATCTCTTCTGGTACAGATTACTTCGTACTCTGCTTTTATGGTATCTTTACCCTTACTTCTCGGCGTTCTGTTGGCTTTGGCATTGCTACGTGGCCAGCAGACCAACTCCAATACAATTCATCAAAACATTGTGCTCTGCGTGTTCTTCGCGGAGATGCTCTTCTTTATCGGGATGCAATCGCGTCGTAGTTTACTGGAAAATGAGTTTCCCTGCAAGTTGATTGCCATCTGCCTGCACTACTTCTGGCTGGCTGCGTTCGCCTGGACCACAGTAGACTGTGTGCATCTTTATCGCATGCTCACTGAAATGCGGGATATCAATCATGGTCCGATGGGCTTCTACTTTGCCATGGGCTATGGTGCTCCTGCGGTGGTGGTCGGTCTGTCCGTTGGCGTTCGAGCTCATGAATATGGAAACAGTTTATTGTAAGTATTGAGTCAATCCGAAAATTCCTTTTAATTAATCTTTGATTCCTTTATAGCTGCTGGCTGTCTGTGTACGAACCCGTTGTCTGGTGGCTAGTTGGTCCCATTGCTGGCATGTCCCTGGTCAACCTTCTCATACTCTTTGTCTCCGTCAAAGCAGCGTTTACACTCAAGGATCATGTATTGGGATTTGGCAATTTGCGCACCCTTCTCTGGTTGTCGGTGGTCTCTCTGCCCCTCATGGGTGTTATGTGGGTACTGGCAGTTCTTGCCGCTTCGGAGCACTCCCAGCTGCTAAGTCTTTTGCTTTCTGGAGTGGTGTTGTTGCATGCGCTCTTCTGCCTCATCGGCTATTGCATCATCAACAAGCGGGTGCGCGAGAATCTCCAACGCACTTGCCTGAGATGCATGGGCAGAAAGGTGCCTCTGCTGGACTCTTCCATGGTGGTAAGCAACAGTTCTCATAATGTAAATGGAGTGACGAGACCCAATAATTTCCTGGCGGGTAATTATGATACAACCACGAGGAGAAACATTGGTATTAGCGCCAGTAGCACCACCTCACGCAGTACAGCCAAGACCAGTTCCAGTCCGTACAGCGATGGCCAGTTAAGGCAGACTTCCACATCTACCTCCAACTATAATTCTGCCAGCGATGCTCCCAGTTTTCTCAGAGGATTTGAGTCATCGACCACAGGACGTACTCGAGGGGAGGAGAAGTCAGCAAGACGGCAGCGGAAGGACTCCGATTCTGGTTCCGAAACAGATGGACGTTCGCTTGAACTGGCTTCCAGCCATTCTAGCGATGACGACGAATCGCGAACTGCGCGCTCATCTGGTACACATCGCAGTACAGCGGTAAGCTCCACGCCTGCGTATCTTCCAAACATAACGGAGCACGTACAGGCAACCACACCACCAGAACTGAATGTGGTGCAGAGCCCGCAGCTCTTTCCTAGCGTCAATAAGCCTGTCTATGCTCCTCGCTGGTCGAGTCAGCTGCCAGATGCTTATTTACAATCGCCGCCCAACATTGGACGCTGGTCCCAGGACACGGGATCAGACAATGAGCATGTGCATGGTCAGAAAATGACCATCTCTCCAAATCCTCTACCCAATCCCGATCTTACCGACACCAGCTATCTGCAGCACAACAAGATCAACATGCAGCCCTCAATTCTAGAAAACATCAGAGATGCGCGTGACGGCTATGAGGATAGTTTGTATGGAAGGCGAAGTGATTATCCAGAGAAGTACGGCTCATATAAGCCGCCCAGTCACTATGGCAGTGAGAAGGACTATCCTGGGGGAGGAGGTGGGTCCCAGACAATAGGACACATGCGCAGTTTTCATCCTGATGCTGCCTATTTAAGTGATAATATCTACGATAAGCAGCGCACTCTCGGAAGTGGTTATTTGGGAGCCAAATCAGATTCACCCTATCTCTCCAAAGATCGCATTACCCCGGATATCTATGGTTCCAGGGAGGGACACTACAGTCTGAAAAGGCAGCCTGCCTATGCTGCAGACTCCCTGCACTCAGTGCACTCTCTGTTGAAGAATGACTATCATCAGCAGCAACAGCAGTTGCAAGCTCAGGCTCAGCTGGCCTCGGATCGATTGTCCGAGGGTTCGGACAAGAATGGCTATCATTTTCCCTACACTGCCGAAGAGGATCACTTAACGGCCCGAAAACTAAGTCATGCGCAGCCGCCCTCGCTACATGGATCTCAACTGTTGCACCCGCTGGGCCTGGGTATGGTTAATGATATGAACAACCCGGGACTTTTGGCCCGTCACACGCTCAACGGAGGCTCGCGGCAAAGCTCGCGGGCGTCTTCACCGCCCTCAAATATGGCGGCGCCTATGCAACCGTTGGGACCTTTGTCCAGCATCACAGACACTGAGTGAGTTGAACTTTTGCACTCCTACTTTTTGGTTGTGTTGCGGTTTCTATCTTTTAATCAATAATTGCTTTTTGTATTCGATGTTCCAGCTAACTACTGTACTTTTCATGGAAATCCATTCCATTCCATATTCAAATCAATTTTCATTTGGCCTTGAAGATTAGTTTGGATTCTAGGTTGAGCTTTACGTTTTTCTTTAACTTCTAGTTCTATTTTCTTTGTGGCTAAAAAGAAACATGATAAACAAATCAAATCGAACTGCATAATGCCAAATGAACATGAAACGTGCTAAGCACACGCTATACTTTGAAAGTACTTTCACCTGGTCCTGGTTTAGAGCAAATCTAATTTAACTTTCTTTCATTTCTATTCTCTCCATTTTGTGCTTTCGCTCGTCTTGCTTTGAAAAACTTAATCCAACTACACACCCACACTTATACCTACCTACACACGAACTAAAATCAACCCATTACAAATCCATGGCGGCTTGGTTTCAACCTAATCCAAAACCATCTACACTACAACACACTGACATTTCGCCACAACTCCAACTCAACAGCTCAGAGGTAAACTAACTGAAAAATGCATTTTCAAACCTATCGCACCTAACATTTTCATCATCTTTTTGTTTTGCCTTTTCGTTGTGATTTACTTTAGCTTAATTGTAATTTAAGATTGCTTATCCTCTCACATTCTCAACTTGAAGTTTATTTTGTTGTTCCTAAAGTGGTAAACAAATGAATTTAATTAGCGTTGGAAATATTAATTTAACAAATTTACCTGCTATTACCGACCATCACTACAACAACTTTTGTTACTAAATTACTTTAAGAACTCAATTTCTGTCAAATTTATTTCTTTTTTCCTTTTTGAATGTAAATATTAATCGCATTACTCATTCATACACATTCATACAACAAACTAATCAATCAATCAATCAACAACCAGAACAGACCTCTACACAAATACATTTTCACAGTTCGACATTATTTGGCTGCACCGCAGGCAGAGGCAACATTATCCATGGTCGCTTACAATATGGTATAACTAAATCGTATATATAAACCATTAGTTTATCCCTCAGCTGCACAAAACATATAATAAAACCTACAAATAAATAGGCGGATTAGAGCTAGTTAAACTTGAACAGTATGTTAAAGAAGCAGTTTTCATTTTTTGTTTTCAACACGACAACGTAAGTTTAAACCCGACCTCAATATACCCATTATTCTACTGTAATAAACGAGAACTTGGTAAAATTCGCTTCAACTGATCTTACTGATTATATCATTATTTGATGGACTGAGAATTGTTTACATCTAAATTTGCCAATCCGCCATTCAAAACAAAAAGTTGTTTTACTTAAATCCCGACTTTTACTTGCATTCTCGTTATATTAGTTCTTGGTAACGTAAGAAATCGCAAGAAAATGTAAAAATTATGTTTGCTACTAAGAGGTGTTCTGAAAGTCGCCAAAGATTTGCTTATAAACTATTGCACTTCGCACTTAACTTGGACCAAAGACTATAGAACGCGCATAGATTAATAACGGCCATTCAAGTGAATGGAAAGTGGAAGTTTTAATGTGGACCTTCGATTTTACGAGCAAACTTTGGAGACATACCGCACACAAATGTAAAATCGTAGGTCCAAATTGGATTTGATCTTCACTTATCTTGTTGAGTTCTAGAGTCTTTGTTCGGACTACTTTATTTGTGATGTAACAAGATTAAGACCGGCTACTAGTTCCTAAATTTACTTGGCTTTCAGCTTTGGGTTTAAAATCGCTAATATTTCGTCATCTAATCTTGTAGTCTAGCTTATTTGTGTCCCTTTCTTAAAGCTCTATTTACTCGACCTGATCGCTCAGCTGAGTTTTCGTCAATTGAGCAACTCAGGTGAGCAACTCAGGTCAGCGTTTACACATGCCTGAGTAGATCAGTTGAGTCAGTTACAGAACCATTGGATCATGAAAATTATCTAGTTCATTTATGAATTGGCCGCGCAGATTGCCCATTTTGGTTTTTATATCCACAAGTGATTTGCACTTTCCCGAAGTGGCAATCCGTACGATCTGCTGCACCTACAAGGTGGGATTGGAAGAGTCATACAGTGCAGGCTCAGCCTCATACAAGTCAATAAGGCGCGTTACATCAATTTTAATGTTTTATTTCAATAAGCCGTGATTTGACATAATTAAAAAACCAAACCGATAGCCTAAAATAGATAAGAGTTGTATATCTAAAGCCAGGAAGTGGCAACGCTCGAAAACTTCAATCAGGCAACCCTATGACGCTCAGTTGAGTTGTCAGGTCAATTAGAATCGGTTCTGATCAATCACCTGAGTAAGTCAGGTGCCTACTCAGACGCCTGTTTACACGAGCTGACAGTAACTCAGGCGAAAACTCAGCTGTGCGATTAGGTCGTGCAAATGGAGCTTTATAAAGTTATGTTGTTATGATGCGAAATGCTCACGTTTATACGAAAATCTCTAGAGATTTCTCGGGACACCCCCATATAAAACACTTTTTTAACGTACTGTGTAAGTATACATAATTTATAGCGTAAATCAACATTCTATTGATATTGTAAAACCGATTTCAGCAAACCACAAACCGTAGTCTTCCCCTACAGAATATAATACTCGCCTTTAGCATACACTGATTCAACTTTAAAGTATTCATTCAACTGCTTAGAGGATATCAAAAAAAATTATGAATATCTACATCTTGCTAAATATAAAAAATTCGCACATACTTAATCTTACTTTCCAGTGTTGCTTGCGGCGGACTCCTTGAATCAGAGACCAGAAAAAAAAGAAATTTTTATAACATTCTTTGATTTGATATTTAAATATTCAACACCCTGCCAAATAGTGTGAACTAAACATTAACAAATTAATTTAGTTAGTTAAAGAAATGTTTATATGCGTTGGCAAATACAATCATAAATACATACATCCACACATACACTTAGGTACATTGCTTGTTTCAGAACTATACCACAACGAGCAAATTCGATTTTCCACCCTCCACCTATTATATTTACTTTTTGATCTAAATTGATTGAGTACATTCCAAAAATGTCAAATTTTCATTTGCATTAAAAATGGTAGCATTTTTATACCCGCAGAATGTACTAAGTTGGTGCAAATGTATGTAACAGGCAGAAGAAAGCACCTCCAAACCCGTAAAGTATATAGTTCTTGATCAGCATCAAAGCCCCATACGATCTAGCCTTTCTTTCTGTTCTTTTTTCTTAATTTAACCTTTACCATAAATTTGGGATCAGCATTCGCTAACAGCTCTCTTAATCTATATATGTAAAGGCTATTGAATATTTCTTCTCCCAAGAATTAAGGTAGCGCCGACTTCAACTTACGCTCTTATTAATTCAAGGCTTCAAATACTTTTTAAAACGTTTTATTTAGCTTTCAATGTTGTGTGGGTCAAATTTAGTGCGCACATTTTGTTCTGAAGTGAAAGGAAACGAGATGGTTAAGCTGACTACGGCTGTACCGAAGTTTTAATACCCTTGCAAATACTCGTTTTAATACTATGATTTCGACCAAATTTTGCAGAATCTGTTTGAAAGCATATATTAGTAATTATGATTTAAAGAACGGTAACATTGAAAAAAAGTTTTTTACTCTGACCCATTTTTCGACCGATCTGCCCTATGAAAGCAATGTTCTATAGTCATTCGATTTTGACAAAACTTTGTAGAATTAGGTAAAAGCATATAAAACACACAAATACAAAATTTAAAGACAGAACCATTAAAAAGAAAAGGTTTTTCTTACTAAGCCTTTTTTCACACCCATCTTTAGTATGGGAGCCATAACATTTAATTGTCCGATTTTCATCAATCTTAGTAGAATTATGACAAAACCAATAAATACATAGTTTGGAGACGTTTACATTGAAAACAAGAAAGTTGTTCTTACTAAAACTAGTTTTTTGAATGATAGTTCCTATGGGAGCCATAAGATATAGTCATCCGAATCAGTCGGTTCCGACATATTAGCAGCGAGCAGTAAAAAGAAGACTCTGTGCAAAAATTTAGCTCGATAGCTCTTAAACTGAGAGACTCGTTTGCGTAGAAACAGACAGACGCGTCTAGACCAGGGGTAGGCACATTGCTATCTCGTGTGCATAGGAAAAATCTAAAAGAAGCGCTGCTCCGACACACACAGTATAAGTTGTACAAGCGCCGTTGCGTTGCGTGCTCTCCTACGCCGCGACGCAATCGTTGCTACTGAAATAAAGAGCAGTTTTTGCGCTGCTCTCACACACACCAATGCAAAAACGTAAATGTATTAATTGCCTGCCTCTGGCATAGACGCGCAGACAGACGGACAGGACTTGTTTATGGGGTCTGAAATGAATATTTCTATGCGTTGCATGCTTGTGGGCAAAATTATGATACCCTTTACAAGGAGATAAAAATAGAGGAAAGCTAACTTTGGCAGTGGTGAAGTTTATATAACTTTGCAGTTTGTTGATTTTATATAAATAGAGGTTAATAATGATTTTGATATAAAAAATAGGGGAAAGTTAACTTCGGCTCTGCCGAAGTTTTGTATACCCTTGCAGCCTCCATTGAAAACCAAAAAGTATTTCTAACTAAGACTACTTTTCGGACCTTACTTTTCTTTGGGAGCTATACTATATACTCGTACCAAACTTAGTGGAATCATGGAAAAGCATTACAAACTAACAATAAAGAAATTTAGAGGCGATTCCATTTAAAACAAAAAAGTTTTTCTCTCTAAAACTTATTTTTCGACCGATCATTCGTACTGCAGCTGTTTGCTATAGTCATCCGATTTTGACAAAATTTTGTAGAATTGTGTAAAAGTATATAAAATAAATATATGCAAATGAAAATTGAAAACAAAAAAGTATTTCGCACTAGAAGTAGTTTTTCGACCGATCAAAACTTTGTAGAATTGTGTGAAAGCATACCGAATAAATAAATGATAATCTTAAGGTTATTTCCATTGAAAACAAAAAAGTTTTTCTAACTAAGACTACATTACAGACTGTACTTTTCTATGACAGCTGTAATATGTAGATTTTCGACCAAACTTAGTGGGATCATAGGAAAGCATAGCAAACCAAGAAATACGAAGTTTGGAGGCGTTTCCAATAAAAACAAAAAAGTTTTTTTCACTAAAACTAGTTTTCCGACCGATCGTTGCTATGGCAGTTATATGCTATAGTCATCCGATTCGGTCGTTTCCGAAAATGTCCAGCGCAATTGTGCTACCTATATATGTAAGACTTCGTGGAAAGTTTCGTAAACATAACTCTCAAACTGACGGAGGAGAAACAGACTGACATGGCTAAATTAACTCGTCTCGTCAAGCTGATCAAGAATGTAAATGCATACTTTATGTGGTCGGAGATGCTTCTTTCTTTATGCACTTCACTATACTCAACATCAATCTAGAGCTGCGATGATCAGGCCTGAACAAATTCCGCTTTTCACACAGACAGGAGCCAAACGCATGCCTCGAGGCTCGTGCCAAGAGAGCAAACAGGTTTCTTGACAACCCCTGATCTAGGGCATTAATCAAACTAAAATAAAATCCTGGAGCTTGTCTAATTTCTATTGTCTACTGTCCCAAGTACTCCCAAGTAAATCCAGAAAGGTTGTTTAAATATTTACCCAGGCTAAGATAAAACCCATGATTTTATTTTAATTTGATCAAAGTTCTAGAATCTAGATTAATGAGAAGAATGGTGTTTGACTTGTACTTGATAACTAACTTCTTTAACATTTTAGAAAATTATGTGAATCATATTTATGTTTTTTAAAACTAATAAAAAGATCGCAACAAAGCAGCACATTGCGAATAACATTAACATATTTTAACTAGCGTGGAAAAAATTTGTTTGGTGTTGTGTAGTTTTAACATGCACTATAATTCCAACACTCACAAACAAGGGCTTATATCTTGAGTTTTATATTTATTAACAATTTTTTTTGCAGCAATTTTCCTTTGGTTTTTTCTTTGCATGGCATGACATTAATACTTATCATATCTCCGCACCTAATTCTATTCCAATTATACTGAACTTTCGTAGAACATATAATAATGACCCATTTTATATTTTACATATATTGTTACCTTATCTTATTTATATCCTTGTTTTTTTTTTAAACAGGCGGAATATTGATGATGATGAGACCACAGTCTGACGTCAGTACAGCAAACAGCAACAGAAAATGAAGCAAATAGAACATCAGCGAAGGAAAAATCAAACTCATAATTTTGCAACAATTCGACGCAAACCGCAATACAAAATTCGAGCAAATCCTTTAATATCCTGAAGCATTTATGTAGATATGTGCAAACATTCCGAGGTCCCGTATACAACGCTTGTAAATATGCTAACAACACACAGATTACACACGTATTTAATATTTGTAAATTAAATAAATAGTACTCCTTTAGCTATTTATGAATACTCAAACGCATATACATACAAACATACATACATACTAGGCATATATTTTTGTAGCATTTATTTAAATTATACCGCGTGTAATTTAATTTCCATACATCATACAACAACTTATACATATTAAATAATAGGTTATTTATGTGCAAAATACATCTATTTTAGTAAAAGGATAACAAATGTCAGACTGATTTTAAGCATTTCCCTGAGTATTACATAATTTAAAGCTCAACGAGCACACTAAATGTGTGATCTTTATCCGTTGCAACTGCCAAAAGCTAAGCGATTTGAGTCTTTTTTAATATAAGATCCATTTCATAATCAGCAGGCGCTTACATTTTCCACGACATAAATTTAACAAGGTGGGACTATGAAATTTAAATACAATATTTTAAAATGTTGCAAAACTTATCAATGTCGATTCATTTTTATTACTCTAGTTTCATTACCATTTTGTTATTCATTTAAAAAACTCACTTTGGAATAGTTAACTAGCGCACTTTGATTCTGAAACGGACCTTAAAGGCTCATAATTGCATTACTCTAATATATTTTATTCGTTTGCTTGGAATTTTCGCAAACGCTGCCATTTAGTTAAAAAGTTTACCCCATGTAAAATGCATTTATGTTGCTTTCAAAAAGTTGTGCTTTATGTGTCTCTGCAAAAAATATATAAGAATGTACAATGAAACAGTTTATTGAATAAATATAAAAATTAAAAACAGAAAATAAGCATTTCCACAAAAAAACTAGTTAGTAAAACTTGGTTCTCGCTTTTTAGCAGCACACAGAAACTGGTTAGTTGCATTTACCATGTAAATTGCAATCCAATTGAAATTGTGTATTCTTTAAAGTGGCTGCAAAAGGCAGCAACCACAATCATTAAACAATTGCCATTGATCGCAAATAATTAATATTATAATTTTTGTGTGCATTTACTTATTTATTTGTAGGTTATAAAAACTTGTATATCCATACAAAATAAAATATATTGCAAATTGTATGAAGAGGTTGTTTTAATTATATACTTCTTTCTTCTTCTTCTTCTTAATTCTATACTAGCCATGCGTAAAACAAGGACGATTAATGGATCTACTTATTACCATTGACAAATACATAATTTAAATCAAAAAATAGGGGAAAGTTAACTTCGGCTTGGCCGAAGTTTTGTATACCCTTGCAGCTTCCATTGAAAACAAAAAAGTTTTTCTAACTAAGACTACTTTTTGGACCTTACTTTTCCATTGGATCTATACTATATAGATGTCTGATTTCGACCAAACTTGATGATCTCATGGAAAACATAATACACAGTTAATTATGAAATTTGGAGGCGATCCCATTGAAAACAAAAAAGTTTTTTTCACTAGAACTTCTTTTTCGACCGATCATTCATACTGCAGCTATATGCTATAGTCATCCGATTTTGATAAAACTTTGTAGAAATGTGTTAAAGTATATAAAATAAGAATATGCCAATAAAAAGGACGTTTTCATTAAAAACAAAAAAGGGTTCCTCACTCGAACTAGTTTTTCGACCGATCGTTCCTATGGGAGCTATATGCTATAGTTATCCGATTTCGACCAAACTTTGTAGAATTGTGTAAAAGTATATAAAATAAGAGTATGCCAATGATAAGGACGATTTCATTACAAACAAAAAAGTTTTTCTCACTAGAACTAGTTTTTCGACCGATCGTTCCTATGGCAGCTATTTGCTATAGTCATCCGATTTCGACCAAACTTAGTGAAATCATGGGAAAGGATAGTAAACTAAGAAATACGTACTTTGGAGGCGTTTCCATTAAAAACAAAAAAGTTTTTCTCACTAGAACTAGTTTTTCGACCGATCGTTCCTATGGCAGCTATATGCTATAGTCATCCGATCCGGCCGGTTCCGACAAATGTGCAGCGTATTTGTACCAAAAGACTTCGTGCAAAGTTTGGTGAGGATAGCTTTCAAACTGACGGAGGAGATAGCATAGAAACAGACAGACGAACAGACGGACGGACAGACAGACGGACAAGGCTAAATCAACTCAGCTCGTCGAGAATATATATACTTTATGTGGTCTAAGATGCTTCCTTCAGTTCGTTACAAACATCCGCACAATTTTATAATACCCTGTGCAAGGGTATAAAAACAACATTTTGCGTCATTATAGATTTAAGACTTTAAGCCAAGACTTGGTCATAAGGAAGCATATTTTAAGTATAAAGTTTTGGTCATATTGCTGAATTTTTGGAGTGCCAAAATATGGCCATACTATGAAACGTTGGGCCAGGGGTCAGTTTTGAAATACACTAGTGAATAACACTAGTCCAGTAAATTAAAGGGCTGGTGGAGATTGTAGATGATTTTTGTGTGCCAAAAACGAATCTGTTTTCGATTATGGTCGTCCCTTCTAGATTTTTGGTTATTTGAGCTAAAAGTTGCTTTCAATCCATTTTTTTACACTTTTTATGAAGGTTTTGTAGGGTTCCCTTTCGTTTGATATGTTTCACTTTAATATGTGTAATCTTAAAGTATTCTGTCTTAATTTCAAAATAAACCATTTCAAAAAAAGTCTACGATTTTCTTTGAATGGATCTATTTTCCACAGCTAAGTAGATAGACTAGCATATATCCCGGCGCGCTTCGCTACGCCCCCGCGATCGTTATCGCTATTGATTTCGTTATTATCGTTATTGATTTCGATATCGTTATCGGCACCGTTATCGATACCGTTATTGTTAGCGATATCGTTATTGTTTTCGTTATTGATTTCGTTATCTTTATCGTTATCGTTATCATCTCCGTTATATCTTATACTATCATTACAAACAGAGTTTGAAGCCAATCGGATGAAAATGGGTTTTTTGATTGCAGAGTTTTCCATGAGTTTTCCGATCGCAAGGTCAAATTTTCCAACATCAGAAAATCACAGCAAAAGTTTTTTCACTTACTATCCTTACAATCCGAATTACAAGTCAATCGGATGACAAACCGAGTTTCAAGACAATCGGATAAAAATAAAATTCTCTCCATACAAACTTTTCCGACGCTTTTCCGACTTTTCCGGGTGGAATTTTCCAAAACACCGTCTTAGTACGCACTTTCACCACATAAGGAAACTGCTGTCCAAATTTCAGCTCTCTAGCTGTTACCGTTTAGGCTGTGCGATGATTGCCAATCAGTGAATCAGTCAGTAAGTCAGGACAAACTATTTTATATTTATAGAGATGGTTCGTACCTGAAAGGCTGAAAGACATAAAGGCGCTTGAACTGACCAACTGGTGCCAGCTCGCACAAGACAGAGGCGAGTGGCGGGCATTAATAGCAGCGGCCGAGACCGTCAAACGGTTGTGATAGAAATATCGGGCCAAATAAGAAGAAGTTCGTACCTTTTAGGCATATTAAGTAATCAGGATTTTTTATTGATCCTCCAAATATTAGGTGAAGATCGGATGAACGATAGTCGAGCTATAAGGAAATCAAAATATTATGCTGGCCGCAACAGCGATGAGCAGCACTTTAAACCCCTTAACACTTTGTGTGGCATCTAACTTAAGATTTGGCAGAAATATATAAGCTTTAGGAGGTACAGAGTATATAATAGTTGGGCTTCACCGACTTTCTAATTTGTTCCTGTAAAAGATTTGAAGGTTATCTTATCCGTTGACATTAAACTAGACAGATTAGAGTATGCAAAAGAAACTGATGAAAAAAGAGTTACATTATATTGCGAAACCAACCGTTTCTATTTGTTATCAAACTTGTTATCAATAATATTTTTTAGTATGTATTTTTAAGCAAGCTAAAGAGCACAAATGCTTATCAATGAATTTCTTTCTGATATTCTGTGCTCTCAACTGACTTGGCAAATTTGTCCCATTGTTAACGAGAATAAAATCGAAAGAGGCACCTTACCTGACCACATTCGGTCGCCGACACTAGCAGCAAGCACAGGAACTCAGAATGTGGATCATTCTTTATTTGATAATAGCGATCGCTTCGCTGGTCGCGTATTTGTTACATCGCAATATTAACTATTGGAAATCTCGGGGCGTGGCCCATGATACGCCTCATCCGTTCTATGGCAACCTAGTGGGTTTCCGCAAGAATCGTGTGCTGCACGATATCATCTATGGCTACTACAACAAATATCGCAAGTCGGGCAATCCCTTGGTGGGTTTCTACTTCCTCCACAATCCCAGCGCCTTTATAATGGACACCAAGTTGGCCAAGAATATACTGATTAGGGATTTCTCCAACTTCGCGGACCGTGGTCAGTTCCACAATGAGAGAGATGATCCGCTCACTCAGCACTTGTTTAATCTGGATGGCCGGCGTTGGAGGGAGATGCGCCAGAAGCTGTCGCCCACATTTACCTCGGGCAAGATGAAGCTTATGTTTCCCACCGTGATCAAAGTGTCAGATGAGTTGGTGGATGTCATGAGTGAACGGGTGCCGGCTAGCAAGGGCGGTGCCATAGTGGAGATCAAAGAGCTAATGGCCAGGTTTACCACAGATGTGATTGGCACTTGTGCCTTTGGCATAGAGTGCAATACCCTGCGCACTCCGGAGACCGAGTTCCGCACTTTGGCGAAAAAGGCCTTAACGGAGGTCCGACATGGCGAGTTGGTGACGGCATTTATCTTCAGTTTCCCCAATTTGGCCAGGAAACTAAGACTGCGTATTGTACCCGAAGACGTGCATCAATTTTTCATGCGTTTGGTTAACGATACCATCGCGATAAGAGAGCGTGAAAATATCAAGCGAAACGACTTCATGGATTGTCTTATTGAGCTCAAGCAGAAGGGTAGTTTTACTCTGGATAGTGGTGAGGTGGTCTCGGGCATGACCATAGGAGATCTGGCGGCCCAGGTGTTTGTCTTCTATTTGGCTGGCTTCGAGACTTCTTCCTCCACCATGAGCTATTGCCTGTATGAGCTTGCCCAACATCAAGACATACAGGATAATCTGAGAAGTGAGATTGAGAGTGTTCTGGAGCAACATGAAGGTAAACTCAGCTATGAATGTATTAAGGATATGAAGTACTTGGATCAGGTCATATCAGGTGGGTTGTCTATAACTGATTCAGTAATTTGTTAATAACTAATTGCAACTCAACTCTCTTAGAAACCCTTCGTTTGTACACCCTGGTACCCTTTCTCGAGCGTCGTGCGTTGAATGATTATGTAGTGCCCGGCCATCCAGAATTGGTGATTGAGAAGGGCATGCAGGTTATTCTGCCCGCCTGTGCCTATCATCGTGATGAAGATCTCTATCCTGAGCCCATGAAATTCGACCCTGATCGTTTCTCGGCTGAGCAAAAGGCCGCTCGTGATTCGGTGGAGTGGTTACCCTTTGGCGATGGTCCTCGTAATTGTGTGGGCATGCGATTCGGTCAAATGCAGGTCCGCATAGGGTTGGCTCGTTTGCTCAAGAATTTTAAATTCTCAGTGTCTGATAAGACTGATATTCCCCTAAAATACGACCCCAAATCGTTTGTGTTGGGCTCAATTGGTGGCATTTATTTGCGCATTGAACAAGTCTAAGTGGATAGACATTAAAAAGTTGTTTAAATTACACAAGTTTACAAATAATTAATGATTTTCTCATCCTCGACAAAGCTATGTCATTTCTTATGTAAAATCACGCGCTAAATCCGAATCTGGAGATACAAAATTTTTAAGTTGAACAGATTTCGAGATAATCCCAAATTATCGTTTTTAGCATTACTGAAAGTCACCCAGCATGGCCTCATTCCAAAATCCTTGATAGCTGAATTCCATAATATTCATATCCTGATGAAATCGTTCACCATGCTCATCACTCTCACGACGAGGTTTTCAGGGGAGAAATCCACAAAATTAATTATAACGAAATGTTCACTCCTGTTTGCAATACAATGTGTAGCGTTTGAATACAATAAAAACATTAATATATTATACAAAATTAACATATTTCCTCTTAATTTCTTATTAAATGTGCGACTACTTCATTGTAGTTAGAACTTTCAAAATTTCCAAAAAATAAAGTGACAACACGATTTTTTTGGCTCTGGTTCGGTTCGGATTCCCAAAAAAGTCCCGAGGATTCCAAATTTAGAGCGATTGCTGACCTTAATTTAAGTATTTTTTATTCTTACCTTCTTGAAAAGTACCGAAAACAATAATATGTTTACTTTTTTAGATTATATTAAAAAGTAACGCTTTTATTTTGAAGCAGCGTTGCCAAATCATCTGAAAAATATACATACTGTGTTGCCAGTTTCGCTTTTTTCCCGTCAAATCTGGCTTTTTTCAAAACCGGATTGCGGGAAAAATTGGGCAACAGCGGTCAGCGGGTATTCTGGCTTTTTTCATTAAATTTTTCAGCCTTTTTTCATCATGCATCCCTTCAAATCCAGCTTTTTTTTCAATGAAAAGTTGGCAACACTGGCACAGCAGCTGCACAACATTAAAAGTTGTTAATAAATTAGCAAAACGCGAATTGCAAGCGCAGTGCCGTTTCAATTGCACACAAACAAATCACAGCGAAAATGTTGGTCAACGATGCGAGACAAGTTTTGAGCCGTGCCAGCTCGTTAATAGGACGTCACCAGGTAAACACTTGGCCGCTTCTATGGTTATATAAGGAGGGGGGATAAAATTGATAAAATGGCCCAGCAATTGCAAAAACTATTATTGATTATGTAAACGAAAATTGCATTTAGATGGCGTGACTAACAAATGATCATTACCGTTTCAGTTGCGTGCCATTAGCAATGGCACCGCCCAGTTGGACCAACAGGCGCAGCCCAAGGAGGCCAAGGAACCGCAGATCAAGAAGTTCGAGATCTACCGCTGGAATCCGGATAATGCAGGCGAGAAGCCCTTCATGCAGACCTACGAGTTGAATCTGCGCGACTGTGGACCCATGGTGCTGGATGCTCTGATCAAGATCAAGAACGAGATGGATCCCACTCTGACGTTTCGTCGTTCGTGCCGCGAGGGTATCTGTGGATCGTGTGCCATGAACATTGGTGGCATCAACACGCTGGCCTGCATCAGCAAGATTGACACCAACACCTCCAAGTCGCTGAAGGTGTACCCATTGCCTCATATGTATGTGGTGAGGGATCTGGTGCCCGATATGAATAATTTCTATGAGCAGTATCGCAACATACAGCCCTGGTTGCAGCGCAAGTGAGTAAAAGATGAATGTAAGAGAGAGTGCAGCTCCATTAACCCCCTCCCTTCCACTCCCCCACAGAAACGAGGCCGGCGAGAAGAAGGGCAAGGCTCAGTATTTGCAGTCGGTGGAGGATCGCTCCAAGCTGGATGGCTTGTACGAGTGTATTTTGTGTGCTTGCTGCTCCACCGCTTGCCCATCCTACTGGTGGAATGCCGAGAAGTATTTGGGTCCCGCGGTGCTGATGCAGGCCTATCGCTGGATCATTGACTCGCGCGATGAGAACACCGTGGAGCGCCTGAGCAAGTTGAAGGATCCCTTCAGTGTGTATCGCTGTCACACCATTATGAACTGCACACGCACTTGCCCCAAGGGCCTGAATCCTGGACGTGCCATAGCGGAAATCAAGAAGTTGCTCTCTGGCCTGGCCTCAAAGCCCGCACCCAAGCTGGAAACGGCGGCGTTGCATAAGTAAATGTTTGTTCGCTTGCTACTCCCCCTCCTTAGTTATTGACCAGTGGGATTTGTGTATAGTTTATTTAAGCCTAAAGTCTCCTGTCCTGCTTCAAGTAATCAATAAATAACTTCAATTGTTTAGCCAAGCGAAATTCCTTAGGCAGTTGTGGGTGAAGTCTCATCATTCATTTGTATATCATCCGCGGAGTAGAAGTCCTGGGTGACTGGTATGACCCGATCGTTGGTCTCATCGTCCTCCTCGTCATGGCTGTCGGTGTCCTCGCTGTCATCATTGGCTAAGGTGAGGGATGCATAGTTGTCACGGAAAGGGATTAAGTTTTGCACCACTTACCATCCTCGTCATCCGTCTCTATGCCAGGTAGGGTCAATACTTTGCCCAGGGGTTGCAGATCCGTGGCGGCCGTTTTGAGACTCTCTCGCTAGTGTTATATACAAAAGTACATATTTATACACAAATTCCGGTAATTGCTCTTTCCCTCTGTACTCACCCAGTTTCTGCGCTCATCTTCGTAACGATTCGTTTGCGCCTCCTCGCTCACCGAGGCGGGAGCCATATCAAACCAATAACGATTAGCCACCGAGGGCTTTAAAGTGGGAAAGAATGGTATCATGGACATTTTAAAATAATTCTTTGTATTCTCAATGTAATTTGATTTCTTTCTGTTGTTTACTACCCCTCTTTGTTGTCCGAGCAGTCTGGCAACGCCAGGCCTAAGTATCGATACATATTTATCGAGTAAGCATTTAAAAAAGTATTTTTTTATATATATTAACTTTATTCCATTATTAAAAAAATTTGTTATTAAAAAATGTTTCGTCCATCCCTCTATTGATAGTACAGCTCCAGATTCATGCCATCATGGATTTCATCTGTTAAATGTCAAAATATTGCATTAAAAACTTTTCAGTTCTCTTTTATTATCCACCGCAACTTACAGTCAGATAGACGGATCGGATCCTTGTAGATGGTGTACCATTTCTTGAGCACAATCTTCTCGTGCTTTGTGCCTGTCTGTGCGGCTATCAGCTTCTTGAGGTCGCCAATGGTGTCATCGGGATTGCATTTGACTCGTACCTGTTGATTAAGTTAGTTGTTGCTAGAATTGATGGCATTTAACTTTCAAATTATTTACCTTTTTGCCCAAACGATCGTTGCAAGTGATTTCTATCATTTTAGTTTTTCTTTTATATTCAACCTCAACCACAACAAGTAATATGCTTAAAGTTGCCAGACTGTTATTAGGTTTTAGAGCTGAGCGATACCTGTGACCACTGTGACTGCTACTTTAAAATAGTCGTGATTGTGAATAAATTAATATTAGTGGTATTCCTGAATGTGATTTTGTAGATTTGGTTTAGATTTCTCCGATCAGCTGTTCACAACTGATCCATACAAAATGTCCAGTGTGCATCATATTTGATATAAATTAAATAAAATTTCTACATATTGCAACTCCTTCACACAGAGTTGCTTTTGAGGTGCACATATAAACAGAGGTAATGGAAATACGCGTACTGTGCGTATAAACGTGCCAACTAAATTGAAATGGAAGATGTTTTTGGGATCAACATATATGTTCTTTGTTTCCAGTGATTTTTCCTGAATCGTCATAACAATAATACAAATTTATATACAAAATTCTCCCAATCACAGTGACTATTTCTTTACTGTTGTTTCACAGCTACAAGTATCGCTCATTTCTGCTCGCTAGCGGCTACTCAATGAGTATCTACTCATTCGCATTTTTGACGCCGTACGTGACGGACGTATTTTATTGAATTTCTGTATTCGGAGGCTATTTATAAAACAGCGGTGATTTTTTGTTATTGTAAATGAACTATAAAGTGTGTTAAAAACAAAAGGAATTTATATAGTGCGAAACAGTTGAATGTATAAAAGTAAGTGCCAAATGTGCAAAGGAAAGGCAGTTGCTCTGCATGTGTGTGTGTGCTCTGGTTTGTGTGTCGATTTTTTCACCAAAGCCGCGTCGCTGCTATGACGCAGCAGCGACTGCGGGAAAACTTGTTTGGGTTTTCATTTCACCCAAGAAATGTATGAAGAATCGCATGGCGTGTTGGGCGAACGTAAACGCAATTTTTATTGATTGATGATAAGCGCGCGAGGCAGGGGTGGGTTGGCCAATGTTTGTTGATGGCGTGGCCCAGGACTAGACGTTCGTTCTCTCCCTGTATTTTTGCAGTTTCCACGGTCAGTGCCTGTGGCATTTATTTTTTTTGCTATTTTTAGCCAGATTTTCTCGGGCCAAGCTACCTCCTCATTGCATTCTAATTAAAAACCGCAGCACTGCGCTCATTTCCACACACGCATTGCATAATTTTGGTATGTTAATTTGTACAACTCACAACATAAATAAAAAGGCACTCAAGCATTCAAGAGAAAATGTCGTAATTTTTATGTTGGAGGGGGGGCCGGGGCCCCTCCTTAACCAAAAAAAAAAGAAATCCAAGTACAAATATTTACCAGCTGCCCAATTGTAAACAACCCACGCCTAACCCTCTCCCTCTCTCATGCACAAACACACACTCACTCAGTCACATTCCGAATGTTTATAATTAACAACATATTCTTACAGAATCTAATCATGAGCGAGGATACTTATCAGATAGAAACGCGTCGTCGTTCGCGTTCCAAAACACCTTTCCTACGCTCGAGCTGCGATCATGAGAATTGCGAACATGCGGGTGAGGAGGGACATGTGCATCACAAGAAGAAAAAATCCGCCTTGGCCCCCAATGTGCAGTAAGTTGAACTAAAAATAGAACTAATTACCACATTTCTGTACATATGTTATTGTTATGCCTATCATTCTAGAGATAAGAATGGATTATTAGGTAGCGAGGGAGTTTTACTTTAAGTCCGTACGCCAACCCCACATGTGCGAGAAGAGACTTTAATTAAAGCAGTCGTCATACATATGTATGCCTGAGTGGCTGGCCCTGACGTCATCTGCTTGTTATTCACACTCAAAGCAAAATTTCAATTTCAAAACTGGCAAACAAATGAGCTGAAATATACGCATAAACAGGGTGTCTTCACATGGCTAGCTTTTGGCGCGCTTTTTAGTTAATGATTCAAACAAACTCTGTCGTTGCGGCGACGTTTCATTTGTTGATGACGACATTGTCAGTTTGATGAGGGCCATCCATATAGATTTGTTTTCACGTTTCACGTTTAAAGCCGCAACAACAACAAATCCAGTTGGGGCGTCGCTGGCGCTGTTTCACATTTTTGAAGGTCAGCCATGTAGACGACGTTGCTCTATGCTCAAAAAAACGTTTATGAGCGTATTTTTGTGTGTATTTTTGTTTTGATACGTTAAACAAATCATTACACTGTTAAGCAAAAAAAAAAAGATAAAAGCCATAACAAAAGCTATGTACAGACCTGGACATGCAAATAGACATACGTTTTAAGTCAATGAAAGAAAAGTAAAATCGAATATTCAAAACAACGTTCAAAAAGATTTAGTCTTAGAAATACCAAAACACTTTACTCTTACACTGCTTTATCTATATCACAAGAGTTATGCAAATGCCGGATCCAAGGCTATCCAAATTTATCTTCTCAGAATTGGATCTCCAAAACATGTGGCATACAAATGGATGTAGAAAATAATGCTTTATGGAGTGAATCGCTTGAGCATATGTTAAGTAAAACCTGGGGAAAATAAACATAAAACGTGGCTTATACAAAAAGCCTCTCAAACTGCTGGAAGGTTAACTCAAAGGAATCTGTCCCATAACCTTACGTAGGACAACTACTTTCGCAGTGGGACTTTGCGAAATTTGGTTCCCAAGAGAATGCCATTTTTCATACTTCTTCCTTCATAAACTTCATAAAAAATCTGTATAATATAGTCACTTCATTCTTTTTACATGCGCTTAGAAGGCAAAAAGTCACGTTAACATGAAACCATGCCTTCTCTGGGTTGTGCTTTTGGCATGCGTAACCAATAAAAATTCTTGTTCTTTCTTCAACAAAACCATATGCTAAAATACATTCTCAAAGGTGCATTCTTTTTGGATTTCACGCGAATGAAACTTTTCAGTTTTGGGAACTACTTCTTCGGTGAAAAAGAGGGTTGAGGATACTCTGGGTGTCTACTACTTCACCTTGAATTACTTTTTTAGGGTATTCATGACCCCCAATTGAGCTGTCGATAAACAATCCCGATTTCTAAATATGTCCAGAAGGAAAGAACCTTCTATCTATAAAACTGTAGGAGATATGACGTTTTTCCCATATTGCGGGGCTGGATGTGGCGTGGCCAAAATTGAAAATAAACTTGATCTGTCTGCAAGTATAAGAAGTTTTTCTCCCAAACATGTCGAACCTCTATCTCTTACCATCTCTGAGATCTGTTTGCTCATACGGACATTCAGAGTAAAATTGTTTACCAAAAAAATGCTATTTGTATGTCAACAACTGTAAAAACGACTCATACTATATCTCTTATCATTGACTTAGTGAGTAAGCCATTTCCTATCTCCACATTTTTCTAACAGCTTGCTTTACTCCTTTTGTAGAACCATTATCGAGGAGCATGTGGTAGAGTCATCGAGCGGCAGCAAGAAATTAACTCGCAGCAAGGCCTTTGCCCATTTGACCTCGGATTATTCAAGCGATGACATGACCCCAGAGGCTAAGCGCAAGCAAACTGCCACCACAACCACCTCGGTGACCACTTCATTCTTCAGTAAGAGGCTGGGAGGCGCTGCCACATCAACGCCGCGCAATAAAAGCCAACTGGAGACTACACAAAATTCGCTGAATGCGGCCCAAGAATACATAAGTAGCAGCAGCAAGCGTTCAAATGGCAACCTCAGTGCGGGCAATATCAGCGATCATTTGGCCTACATTGAGTACAGAGATGCGGGCGAGTATTGGAAGTAAGAATATGGGACACAATTTCTAACAGAGACTCCTACTAAACTAAACCTTTTCTTTTTTTTACAGCAAAACCCCCAAAACGGATTATACCTACTCAGAGCTGTCGCCTCATCGCCGCCAGTTGGCACCTGGTATAGTGGCCATGCCTAATATGTCACGTCGCAGCCTAGCGAATCATGATGAGCGGGTCAATTATATGGTTCAACAGAATCCAGCCCAAGAGGATTTTATACGCCGTCGTTATCAGTCCCAACAGTATGCTCAGCATTTGAATTACGATTCGTCGGATGAGCTCGATGCGACCAGGTTTGGCCAACAGCAAAAGCAGGACTGGTCGTTCCTACGACTACTGCAGGCGGTGGTGACCACAGTGACCACCGTTTGGTCGAGAATCACCAGCATTTCGGAGACGGAAACAAATGCATATCACAATTACTATGCCAAGCAACAGCAGGAGAAGCGGGGAGTACTAAGCAATGTGGCTCAAGCCATTGGTGGAGGATTTTCCAGTCTGCTGCGTTATGTTTATGTTTCTATTGCTTCGGTACTCTGTCTGGACACGTGGCTGTTGAGATCTTCAAGTGGGGAAAACAAGTCCAAGAAGCGTTTTCTGCTATTTCTACTGATTCTGTTGCCTTTGCTGCTTTTGACGGGTGAGTAGATTGCTCCACAGATTGTCACATGTCAAGTAAAATGTATGAGAATGTGTGCCCTGACCTTGATTTTAAGTTGATATATAGTTCACCTCTATGGTGGGGTTTATTTATATACAAACACACACACATATACACACTCTCTCAACCGGTCGTTGACAGGCAGTCTATAAGTGACGTCAGCGACCATTTGTTTGTGGGAGGAATGGGACAAGACACATGCTCATTCATATATTTTACTTGCCAACAACTTTTGAACCAATTTCCTAAATCCTTTCAACCCTTCTCTTACAGGTCTGTTCTATTATCTACATCCCAACGAAACTTTCCCACCCAAATCCCTCACTGAATACACCAAAACAATCACTTTGCCCGAATTTGAACTGCCCAAGATCAATGTTAGCGAATATCTCAATCAAGAACAGTTCGATTCCGTGCGCACACAGGCCCTGGAGCAGGCTGTGCGTGTGCGTGACTGGGCCGATGATTATTTCGTTTATCTCAAGACTATCGGCCACAATGTGGTCAATAGAGGACGCCAGTTATTTCAGGGCAATGAGGAGGTCTACTATGAGCGTATTTAGGGAACAATTTGCGCAGATTTCCTATCGTTTTGTGGTTGAACTGCTAGAGCAGTTGCTCATTTGATAGAGAACATCACAAGATTCGTACATCTAACTTTTCTTTATGAACAATTCAAGTACAAAAATCTAGCATTTCTTTATTTCTACACACACACACACAACATTTATCCCACCCAATACCCCCTCCCACCCACAAAAATGCAACATGGAGAAGGATAGAGAACTCGTCGTATCCCACATTTCATTTTTTTGTTTATTGTTGTTAAACAACTTTCAATTTTGTAACAATTTGTTTAGTGTTTGCCTTTTGTAATTGTCTTAAGAATAAAATTGCAAACAAGATCAACAAATTGTCAATTTATTTGCCTTCTAAGGGAATTTTGCTGCGCTGGTGAGTGAGAGAGAAAAGCAATATTAGTTGGCCAGTAGAGAGATCTCTATCCTTCTGCATTTGTGTGTTGGGTCCAACAGTTTCCACCCCCTTAGTTAAACGTTTCCAAATGTAGAAGGATAAGCCAACTAATAATGTTTGTTTTCTTTGTTCTGTACCAGCCTGGTCGCTGTTGCAGGAGGATCAACGTTTGGGATATGTGCACAAAGTTGAGGCTGCTCTGCTACCTCTGCCCGTGGCTCTATGGGCCAAACTTACGAATGCCGGAGCCAGCTTAAAGGCCATACTAACGGGTCCGCAGACCGCAGAAGCACAGGAAGAGGCTATCAAACTTAATCTGGTCAATTTAGAAGGGAACATCAAGAAGGCTTTAACGCCCGAGGAATATGAGAATATCTTGAATCATGTCAATAGTTATGTACAGCAGTTGGTGGAACTGAAGCTACAAAAGCAACAAGAACAACACAAAGAGCTGTCACCGCAACAAATCCAGCTAATAGTGCAGCTAATGAGGGAGAACCTGCAAGAGTTCAACACCAAATCAGAGCTAAGTGAAAGCGAATTGAATCAATTGGCCTTGAAATTGAAATTATCCCTACAAAACTCGGGGGAATGGCAACCCAACTGGAAACTGACACCAGAAAATATAGCAGAAATTACACGCTTAATCAAAACGGAAGTTAAAGTGGAGCACTCGCATTACAATCTCTTACTGGATCAGCTAGATGTGGCTGCATTATTGGAAAAACTATTGATCTCTCCCAAATTAGCAGAATTTGTAGCTGACAACTTGCATCCAAAATTGGATCAACTGCATAAAGAAATAGCTTTCATCAAACTGGCTCTATCCGATAAGCAGGCCGAGAATGCTGACCTACAGCAATCCCTGGGGAACCTTAAAGTATCCCAGCAGGATCTCTTGGAGCGTATACAAAAACATGAACTGGCACAGGATCAACGCTTTAGTGGCTTACTCTCCGAAATAGAAATCAAATTGGCCGCCCTCAACGATTCGCAATTTTCGTTGCTCAACAAGCAAATTAAACTTGGTTTGGTGGAAATCCTCGGATTCAAGCAAACCGACACCAAACTGGATGACATAGATCTTCAAAATTGGGTGCGTAGCATGTTTGTAGCCAAGGATTATTTGGAGGAGCGACTTTTGGAGCTCAATCAGCGTACCAACAATAACATACGCGATGAGATCGAACGCTCTAGCATTTTGTTAATGAGCGACATCAGCGAACGTCTGAAAAGGGAAATTCTCCTGGCCGTTGAGACGAAACATAATGAGAGTAGTAGCCACTCGTTGAAGGGAAAAATAAGCGAAGAGGAAGTGCGTCAAATAGTAAAATCTGTGCTGGCCATTTATGATGCGGATAAGACGGGTCTGGTGGACTTTGCTTTAGAATCAGCGGGTGGTCAAATACTCTCCACACGCTGCACCGAGAGTTATCAAACCAAATCCGCCCAAATATCGGTGTTTGGTATTCCCCTGTGGTATCCCACCAATACGCCCAGGGTGGCCATTTCACCCAATGTGCAGCCTGGCGAATGTTGGGCTTTTCAGAGTTTTCCAGGTTTTCTGGGTAAGTGATGGGAGGAGAGGGGAATTTAGTAATAATCATACTAATTTCAAATATTTTGTAGTGCTGAAACTGAACTCCTTGGTCTATGTGACGGGCTTTACGCTAGAGCACATACCCAAGAGTCTGTCGCCCACGGGACGCATTGATTCGGCACCCAGGAATTTTACTGTCTGGGTAAGTAAACAACTAGTTCAGCCATGGCCCATGGGCATGTGTGTGACCCCTTTGTAAAAAACAAGTAAGAAAGTCGGTCAAGCCCGACTATAATATACTCTGCACCTGTGTACTGCTGCCCATCACCGTTGCGACCAGTGCTGTCCATAATTGTTTGTTTTCCTTATAACTCGACTATCGTTCATACGATCTTTACTACTCCTTTGGCGGATCGATAAATAATCTTGATTACTAAATATGTCCAGAAGGAAAAAACCTTCTATCTATAAAACTGTGGGTGATATATCGTTTCATCTAGTTTGCGGGCGCGGGAGGGGACGTGGCAAAAATTAAAAATAATCTTCATCTGCCTGCAAGAAAAAGAAGGTTTTGTCCCATACACGTCGAACCTCTATCTCTTACCATCTCTGAGATCTGTTTGTTCATACGGACAGACAGACAGACGGACATGGCTAGATCGACTCGGCTGTTGATGCTGATCAAGAATATATCCATCTCAGCTTCGGTCGTCCCTGCCTAGCTTTTTTCCCAAAGTCTTTCGTAGCCTCCATACGAGTAACTGGATGACCTAGGTCTTCAAAATTCTACAAAGTTTTGTTAAAATCGGATGACTATAGCATATAGCTGCAGTACGAATGATCGGTCAAAAAAAGAATTCTAGTGGAAAAAACTGTTTTTTTTATTTTAAATGGAATCGCCTCTAAACTTTGTTCCTGTTAGTTTGTTATGCTTTCCACGATTCCACTAAGCAAGGTCCGAAAAGTATTCTTAGTTAGAAAAACGTGCTGCAAGGGTATAATTTTCCTCTATATTTTTTATAAAGAACCTTTGGTTCTACTTCTTTCGGTATTCGGGTTTGATTTGGTATTTGGAAATTAATTTCTGTAAAAGTATAGGGTAGAGCGTTCATTGTTTTTGTGTCCATCCAATTACCTAGCAGAGATTGGTAAGCTCCAGAAAATAAGCGTTCTATCTACGTTTACTTAAGCTGCTTGAAAAGCAAGAGAACTTTTTATAGTTAAAGTTTATAGAATTTGACCACCAATTAAGTAAATCTTCTTTATTTTGTAATCCTTTAAATCTCAGGGTAAACATTGATTGATGCCATTCAGATGAAGTAGTTGTGTTAGAGCTGCTCTCCGCATTTAGTTCAGAACAGAAATAGATAATCCCGTGTTCTACAAATCGCTTCAGATCCAAAAACGCCTCAACTGCTATACGATTTCGGTCTATTTTGGTTCGGATTCGACGTAGAACACATGGGAATGTTTTTCAATATATGTACATGTATCTGCAAAAGAACTTCTCTGTTTATAGATTCGCCTGGCGTTATAGTGATGGTCTATGAAAATGCCACATTGCAATGCACCATTTTCAAACAGACTTGTCTCGGGATTTTCTATACACTTCGAAATACAAAAGACTTGCTAGGCCAGCGTCTTTATTTTTTTGAAGCTTACAATTGTGCATTTAAATGCCTGCACTATTTTTGTAAATCTAATTTCAATGTCTCATCTCTCTTATTTTTCCTACAGGGTTTGGAGCACGAAAAGGATCAAGATCCCATTTTGTTTGGTGAGTATGAGTATCAGGATAATGGCGCCTCACTACAATACTTTACCGTACAAAATCTGGACATTAAACGGCCCTATGAGATTGTCGAGTTGCGCATTGAGACGAATCATGGACAACCCACCTACACGTGTCTCTATCGGTTCCGTGTGCACGGCAAGCCCACAGCCACATAGATTTTTTAAGTACTTTCAGTCAGTAGTTGTACATAATATCTGTGCCTTAAAAAGGAAACTCTACAATATGTATATTTAAGAGCAATAGCTGGTAAGTGTTTATTGTATCATATAGGGTTCGAAAGTGTTTAGAGTCAGATAAGAAACCAGTTTGTAAATAACTAGATTAATGTTCGCACACGTCCTATTTATTTTGCATTATTTGGAAATCGAATTCCTCAGTTCCCGCATAGGTTTTAATATGTTTGCCATAGTCATAGGCATCAAAACTAAGCCATAAGCTTGCTATGAAATTAGGATTAAGTTATTTACGTAATTGCCATTGGAATTGTTTGAAGTCAAGTCTTAAAAAATAAAAGAAAATTATCGAATGCACATCACAACATATCTCAATTCAATCCTTATCCCAACTTAAACCGTATACGTTCAAAATATTTTAGCAAGTCAACCCAAAAATAGTTTGTAACTAAATCCTATTGTTGTTACTGATAAGTTTAATTAAGCTCTAAGATTTCACAATTGTCTTATGAATTTTCAATAAATGCGTTGCACAAAGGAATTGAGACTTAAACTGCCCTTACACTTATCATATATTAATCTCTAGGTTGTCAAAATTCTCTAAAGAGAAACTCTTATCAAATAGAACCTCTACTATTTCATCATAAAAAGCTAAATTTTCAATATATTTAGAGATATTCGCTTTGCTTTTACACATTCGTCAGAGAAACTCTTTAGATCAGTGGTGTCCAAACTTACACACAATCACCAAACTTGACAACCACGCGTGGCTGCCTTTTCAAATTTTGGACATCGCTGCTTTAGATATAAATCGACCCCTTTGCGAGAAAATATCGTATGTGCAATTTTTTACGAAATTTACATTTTGATGCCAATTAGTCCTAAATCCACTTACTCATCACTTGGTAAAATATTATAGCGATACTCGCTACGGTTACGAAGATATCACAGAATCAATTTCATCGTTTGTGCCAGTGCCAGTGCAACGAAAAGAAGAAAAATCGCTCTCCTGTAAAATTAAGTTTTTGGCACATGCGATATTTTCGCGCAAAGGGGTCGATATGACAAGTGTACAGATAAATTTAAGTCAGCATCAGTTGGCGCCCTCAAAAACCGATTTCTGTGTGACCGTAGTAACCATGTAAATACTTGAAAAATAAAATACCAAAAAACCATATGTTTGGTAAATTGGCATTTTAATTTGTTTTGGTATTTCTGTAAACGCGCTAGACCCTTTTGTGGATTTTTTGTACTACCCTCTTCTCTGTTCTCTTTTAAATACTTCAAAAATAAAATACCAAAAAACCATATGTTTGATAGTTTGGCATTTTTATTTGTTTTGGTATTTCTGTAAACGCGCTAGACCCTTTTGTGGATTTTTGGCTACTCTCTGCTCTGTTCTCTTTAGCGCGGTCATTCTCAAATCAAACCTCCTTCGCAGCGGTTGTCGTTTGTTGTCGTGTGTCATTAGCCCAGCGTAGCGCGTGCAAACTGTTTAGAATTTTTGATATAAATTAAAGTTTAATTTAATAAATTAATTGAATCGGTCGTGAGAGCTATCTATCCCACTTAGATTTTTGGCATAAAACTGCTGCCGCTTCAACAAATCAACTCAAAAGCAATCGCAGACGCGTCGGGGCAACGACTAACTAACTCTAAACACTAACTACCTGTAACTGCAAACAAGCAAAGCGCCAAAGCAACACAGAGATTTCGTAACAAAAAAAAATAAAATAGAATTTGAGAAAAAACAGCTGAAAGCAAACGCCAGCCCTCGCCCCCGTCCGCCGTCCACCGCCCGCACAACCAGGCTGAGTGAAAGTGTGCGTGTATATGTGAAGAAAGAAAATTTCTGATATTAAATCAAAAAAAAGTGGACTAACCAAATTCAAGCACAACAATGAGCGGATACACAGACCTCACCAAGCTGGAGACTAGTCGGTAAGTCCTACTCCCCCTACCCCTAGCCACCCACTGTAAATTGAAATTAAGCAGACAGATTTAAAGAAGTGTTGCTGTGCTGTATACACTCTCCCAAACCGCACCCCTCTCCTGTAGGTGTGTGTGTGTGTGTTTATGTGTTTTCTCTTTCGTTTGCACTGACCAAAAAAAAAAGAAGCATAAAACAAGATACAACAAATTTATCGTACGATGTCCAATTCAAACACGAAAGAAAAAAAGCCAGCCAACGCTAATATGACACAATCGTTTACAAACACATACATATGTACTTCCACCTATACATTTGCGTGTATTTGTTCAACTAAACTAATAAAGCCTCAAAATATGGGATGAACCTCTCTAAACGAACGAAAAGTCGTTACGTTTATCTGTATCACAGGCGGCAGGCAATTTATTGATAACAAAAAAAACTATTACTCACAGCAAAAAGACAAATTATGAGCTTACCAACCACAGAATATACCGTGATTCACACTAACTTGTGATTGACGTATGTATAAACATTGCATACATACATATGTGGCAAAGTGTTGCCTTGAAAAACCTTACGCCGACAGCTGATGAGGTGTTTTTTTTCATAGAATATTAAGTTTGCCATTCGGCGGTGTGGGCGACCAATATTAAATATCGATTTTAGGCCGCGTTGTTGGAGGTCAAGCGAGGCCAAATAGACAGCAAAACAAAAATATGTTGGTCAATTCGTTTGGATTGCTCAACATTGCAAATATACGAGAAATACCACAAAACATACACAACAACATTAACTCATTCATTCATGATGCCCCGCAAGAGCTTCTCTTCGTCTAACTCACTCGTACAGTTGTTGTTTAGCAGCAAATATCACGCCACTTTCAAAGAGAAACTGAGAGAAAAAAAGAGAGAGCACCGCCGACGCGCGCCTCCGTCTCTCTTGCCACAATTCAGCTCAGCATCAAACCATCACCCACCCCCTACCGCACCCCTCGGGCGGCCATCTGAAACATCGGCTGATTCCTGTGTTGTATGCGGCGAGCAACGGTTACATATAGTATTTTTGGCGCATGTCGCGTGTCGGCCTGGTTTTAGCCCACTTCTCACAGCCGGAGGCAAGTCAGGTGCTAGCAGGTGTGTGCGGCTTACACAAACACACACACACACCGAGACACATACAAAGAGTGTTAATCAAGCTCTCCAATTGGCTGATGTTCATGGCGTGTTCTTCAGTCAGTCATGGGATGCCGGCATTTCTCTTCCATCAATTGCCTACCCTCTTTTATTGTATTGTATTTTTAACAAAAGGTCAATATCGTGTGGTCTGCGCTTCCTCCCCCTGCCCAAATTAGACACTGGCGCGTGGCCAAACATACGACTTTCGCCTGATTAGTTGGGGTGACTAAGGCAAAAGAACGCCTGTTTTTAACCATAAATGTAAATAAAAAACAGGGGCTGGGTCTAAACTAAAGGGGGACCCAAACGGTTTGACAACTTTTGGAATTTTGGCTTAAAAGTGATTTTTGGAGAATTTCTTAGATTTTCATTTGGAAAACTATGGGTTTTCTTGTTAAAGTAAGATTCCTTTTAAAAACAGAAAATCCATTAAATTGATCTAGTGCAAAATATTTTTATTCCTTAGTATTTGGCTCTGTTCTTAATCCCTAGTCGATTTCCGTGTATTCTTTTGTACTTTTGTAATCTATAAAACAATCTTACAAAAGCAATAGATGACTTTTCTTCTGCAACATTTGGCAGTTGTAAAAATATTTATAAGTCTCTTCACTGTTTAAAAATGGCCAAGCATCTTCTTTAATAAAGTATCGGACATTTTGGTTCCCTGAATGTCCTGGTAGCTGAAAATTCCAATAAATATGCGCCGTTGTTAAGTCTCTTACAACATGTATTGCATTCCTGCTCTTCAAGTTAACCGAGAACTTTAATATGTAGGTAAATATTGGAGTATTCCAGTTTATTTAAAAGATTTTCACAACTTTCATTTCGAAAATAAAAGCAAAATGTGAAAATATGGTAGAATGTAAAAAATATGTATCTGTATCATATCTGGCTGCGTGCAATGTTAACCTAACTAGCTGGCAACGCCACGCTTCTTTGATTCTAAATGTAGACTTAAGCATGTATGCATGCAGCATAGGCTGGCTAGCCAACATACAGCATAACAAAAAAATGAACCTCAGAAGCCACCTACAATATTGATTATTAAAAATATAATGCTCGAAAATTTAGAGTTCCAACCGAAACCGCTGCTTGGATTGACCACCGAACTGGTGGTTTAAAACCTCCCTTAAACACAGAACTAAACCAGTCTTAATTTCCAAACGGTTTGCATCCTTGATTTTTATATATTTTAAAATTTGAATTTATTAAACAAAATATCCGGCATGTTAAAAAATATGCAGAGCAACTTTCACAAAGTTGCCCTGCTTTCGCACAATGAACCTTAATCCCTGCAAATGACGAAGTCATACGGTCGGTAAACTCGGTATTTTTGCATAAAATGTTAAGCAGAAATATTAAATCACGAGCAAGCTGGCGCTTTTCCACAGTTGTAGTGGGTTAACAATTTCATTGTTAACCTTCGCTTTAATCACTTTAATAAGCTAAAAGATGGGCGTGACAGTGACACCTATTGCCACCCCTTGAAATATGTGTTGTAAAAGGGGACAAGTTGATAGTTTTGTAACAAAATGGAATGCATTTATTTAAATAAACATTATGCCAAGTATTTTTAGTTGTTCTTTTTAACAATTCTTGGAATTTTTGCATTGCAAGTGTACCAACATGTTGTATAAACAATTCTGTTTAGATTTTTATTAAAATTTAATATTTTTATGAGTTTTTTTTTAAAGCACATTTAATTATATTTTCGTTAGTAACAGCTGCATTCGTTTAACATTTGTGTTGTGCAATTTGACTGAAAAAATAACGTTATGACCATGGGGAAATATACTTCCACATAGTGCAATAAAGCAATAAATTGCCCATTTATATGGAAAATTCTGTGTATCAGGTGTTTATCTAATTGCTAAAGAAATGTTTTAAGAATCCACAGTCGTGTCTGGAAATAATGAACTCATTTGCAAGAACTGTTCTCAGTAATTTAAAAAAAAAGAGGGGGAAAACAGTTCGCTATTCATTCATTGGAATGGAGTAACGGATTGAAAATAGGAACAGTGTCTGATTTGTAAGAAGCAAGTAAAAAAACTGTTTAATCCTTCATCGAGAGTGTCAAGGCCATGCCAGTAAAATAGTTTAGAGATCTTTTGCTACTAGATCGAAAAACGAAGAACCAGATCAAGCTCATGATGTTGAATTAGTAAACTTATTATTATGCACAACCTAAAGCAAGGCTGACAAACCCATTCAAAACAGGTTTGCTTCAGGTTTAAGAGGTCTCTCAAACGAGACCATCATCCAAAGCCTTCAAATAAAAGACCTTTCCATCCGTAACACCGCTTTTGGGATAAGATTCGGCTAAAAATATAACTCTGTGACGATGTCTCAACAAAGATTTAAGTTACATCTGGTAAAACCTTTAAACACCATTGAGTACCTTTCGGATATGCTAAAAATGGAGCTTGAAAATAGCAATTAAGGAATTTGACATTCTTGCAATACTCAAGTCCTTATTCCCCGGCTGTCCGATATATACAGAAATTTGCAAACCGCTTGATAGTGTGTAAGCGTTGAAGTTTACTGATTAGATGTTGCCGGGAGGCCGTCGAAACAGTCCGTCTGAGTAATCTGCTATCCACATGTACAAAATCTTTCGTCATTTCTGTTGATTATTGAATTATAATCAATTCTTGGTCTTAACTCTTCTTTGAGATGGTTTAACTACTTAAGAAAGTTATATTTTGTGAAAACTTCGAGAAGTATTTAAAAGAACCAGCCAAAATCGCAATACAAACATTGCTGACTTAAGTAGATGGGCTTATTTTAGGGCTACTGAGTGCCGCAAATCTCTAAATGGGATAGCTCAGCACTTTAGAATACGTCTCGTATAGGTGCCTGGAAACTGCAACATAGAGGGCAACGAGATAGCAAACCGATTCGCTAGACTTGGCACTACCGCCCAGCTCCAACTGGATAAGAGCAAGATAGGGTTGCCTGTTGCGTCGTAAACTAAAAATAAGGAAAACTACCCACAAAATGGCCACGAACCGCTGGAGATCAATTACCACTTGTGAAATCTCTAGGCTCACTTGGCCTGCTTTCAATTTTAAAAGAACTTTATCACTAATGCGTCTAGGCAGGAATGTCTCCCTAATCGTAGGAATTCTCACAGGACACTGTTTTATAGGCTGGCATGCCGCGAGGCTTGGTATCAACCGCAACGACTATTGTAAAAGCCGTTGCTCAGTTGCTCAGCATTTTCTGTGTAACTGTCCAAGGTGTACGTCAAAGGAGAAGGTTAAAGAGAGTCTTACCCAAGGACCTGAACTCACGGCGACTCTAGCAGGACTCCATCCAGTCCAGCGAACAGTGGGAGACGATTTACAATCCTAGGTCAGAAGTTTTTGAAATAGAGATTGCTTTTCTTCTCAAATTTGTGCTACTTTCAAAGTGGCTCAGAAGGGATGACCCTACCTTTACTGTTTAAACGTAAAAACTACGGAATATATCACAATGTATCTATTTTTGGTCTAAGTGAAGAAGCTTCACCGCTTCTACCATCTCAACCTAACCTACGTAGATGGGCTTACCTTCCCACATTGTGAGGAAGATTAAAAGTTTATAATGTTGGTGTGGAAAGCGGTTAAAACTTCACTGATGATTCAAGAGGGTTCAAGATAAAACAGCCTGTATGAAGAATCTTAAGCTGCTTGTATCTTATGTTCATATCTTGTTGTTGATTTCTGAGGATTATTGAATTTTATTCACTCCCCGACTTTGAGACGGCTAACTATAATGTTGAATAGATCAAAATTAATCATTTTTCGCACGGTCCTTTATATCTCAAATTTAAAAATAATTCAAAAAGTTTTAACTCCAGGTTAAATGCTCTTAAAATCCGATATTCGAACAGAACCTCATGCCTTATGAAGCGTAAGAGTCTCTAAATTTCAAGTGCTTGCAGTGATTCTTTATAAAATTCCACTTAACACGTAGCTTGTTTCAACCCTTGTAACTTTCAAGGGTTTGCAGCCTTTCTATATAAAATTCCCCTTAAAATGTAACTTATCATCAAAACTAAAGAACTCTCATGTCATTGAAGCGTACTTTCTCGTTTCATTTCTAAACCCCTTCTAGAAAAATGTCCACCTACGTCCCCACCCCTCCATTCCCTAACATAATTAGCCACACTCAAGTGTCAAGTGCAAATGCAAAAAAAAATCCAATTTGTTGATAAGATAATCATAGTTTTTGTTTGCAATTTTATGGCATTCTCTGAGATTTCTATTGGTATGCCAATTATATGGCTCACAATATTTAATTAACTCAATTAGTCATAGCCTCACTGAGATGGGAAGTTGTCGCTTTGTTGTGCCTCGGCATCTATCTTAGACTCACGTTGCACGGCCGTGGCATGACCAGTGGAAAAAAACCTTGACAAAACGCTGCTGCCCATTTAGTCGGTCACCGAACACGCAGCGCCGGCGTGTGACGTTACATACTATGTAGAGCATTTTAGAACTAGGAATGTGGCCAAGTGGTCTCTCAACTGCGCAGCCAATGAAAAACTAAATTTATCAGTTACAACCAGATCGTAGATACGCAGAAGTAGCTCACACTGCTCGGTCCGTCTAGACTACGTCTGGCGGTGATAAGCAGCTCCCCCCGCTCCCGCTTGCTTCGTAAGGGACTGGACTTTGAGTGAATGGAAAATTATGAATGGAGAGGGGGGAATGCAACTAAACGTAGACTTGGCGTCGTCGTCGTCGTCGTCGTCACGCCCTATGGGGGTAATAGCTGTCAAGGGGTTATGAGATCTCGACCTGAAATTACCTGCCGCTTAATGAGGTTTGCAGATTGTGTAACCAAACCTCGTCTCCGCACACGTGGCTGGCCAAAAATAGAAATCTTTGCACTTGGTTAACAGGTTTTCGGGTTTTCTATTTTAAACAAATTGAATTTGCGATGTCGCTTTGCTAATTTGCATAGAAATCAATTCATATTTATCATACGCCACGTTGTCCAGGTTGGCGCGCCCAAAAACAAAACACTGAGCAACTGACGGAAGTCTGGACACAAAGAACAGGGCAGACTTAACGACGACAACTACGACACGTTCCTACAATCATTGGGTCTATTGTCAAATGAAACTGGTTTGCTAAATAAATCTCTTCTCTTCTGGTTTCTTTCAGGAACTGCCTGCGTCGCATAGCTCGTCACGATGAGCAGCAGTTCTCCAAAGATAGCATTGTCAATGTGATGGAGAAGTTTGTGAAAACTGTCAACATAATGGACGACACCATCCTAGTGCCATGCAGGCTCATGGATCGACAGGTAATTTGAACTTGCCTAACTCTTAGCTTGTATAATTCTAATATTTAATGCTTAAAAACTATCGATATTTCTATAACTGGTTTAAGATTCTACAGCACTGTCAGTAGATCAGGCTAACAGTAGTTACTAGCTGAATTTTTGAATCATCAGCTAATTATGTTAATAATCAAGGCCGCCGAACGGAACCTCCCAGAACCCGCTCTTTTCGGCTTCTTAAGTCTGAATCTTCAATATATGTAAATGCCAATACAAACCAGAGACGATACTTTTTATGACAATTCGATTTGTTTCAAAATAGATTTTATATTATGATCAAGGAATAATAATAGCGTAGGTGTCACACTGTCGAGCAATATGACCTTTCGAAAGCACGCAAAAAACAAGGAGAAGGATACACAAGAGTGGCAATAAGTAGCACGTGGAATGGACTGCTGAAACGGAAGCAAGTGAATATGAGCAAGAAATATAGAATATACCAGACGACAGCGGGGGCGATCACTTGCTATTCCGCTCAAGTATAGGGCTCAGAAAGTTATAAGAATGTTTTATAAAAAGACTTTTCCACCTTCCGCAGAATACTCCTAGCTAACGCAATCCATTTAAAGACTGGGCTTTCTGCATTATTCACATTCACATTAGACATCCACTTCAAATATGTTTTGAAATCCTGAAATATGCCAGACCGTCGCTATCCAAAAATAGTCACACAATTTAGAATCAGCTATTAGAATCAGAATCTCAGTTTTTCGGTCAATGGCTCAAACTGGCCAGAGATTATAAGACACCTTTGACTCTGGAAAACCCAAGCTTGTGGAGGTTGGAGCAAAATCTGTAGATTCTCAGCATAGACTCCCAGACAAGGCGGGTGTGGGAGGATCAAGCGAGAGAGAGCTCTAAACCTTAATGGAAACAATCACTTTCAGGATGAAATGTGCAATCTTACTAGAGATCAGGGCAGTATGTTTCGGAACACCTTGCTAAACGGAAGCAACTGGAACAGCCTAGTAACATATGTCAGCCACTCCCAAAAATACAGGCAACAAATAATGGAAGAAAGTTTTTAGGGAAATAAAGGCGCCAGTAAGGTAAATCTTGTCATTTGAATTGTCTCGCTTGGTTAAGTCAGTTAATATTTGCCAATAAGTTTGAATATTAAAAACAATATAATGCTAAAATTAAAATTTGTAAAGTATACTTCAAGGACCCAGTCCCTAAAATCATGCGACCAGTTGTGCCCACTTGGTCGCACCTGGGGTGACGCGAACGTGGGTGTGACTGAGCAGGATTTGTCTTTGTATTATTCCCTCAGAGCTTCCATGCACCCCATGTCCGAAATATTTGACCTTCCTATCATCAGGGTTCCCAACAGAAAGGTAATTTGGTAAAATATGAAAACTTAGTAATAAAAGATCAGATTAAGTTTTAACTCAATCTATTTTCTGCACCCATGGCGTCCCGGCACATTATAAATATTTCTTTAAGGCCAGACTAAGCATACCTCAGCCTAAAAAACATCCTTACAGATGGCGCCCGAGCAGGGACTCCGATTCAAATTACTAAGCAGAATATACCATTTAAGTGGCCTTAAAAACCACCATAGAAGCAAAAGTTTTTCTATAGTTTATGAAGTTCTTTCTATTATTTGGGGATAAAAAAACTCGATATATGGATGCCACACGAAAATACACAAAAAAATCTCATGGATCGAATTTCTATCTGTGAATCACCAAAAAAAATCGATCCATTTTTGAAGCGGATGATAGCAGCCGGCTCAAACTGTAAAACTTAGCGTATTTTCTCTTTGCAAGGTTTAATTTTTGCCACGTGCGCAAACGAAACTAAATCAATCAAATGTAAAACTGTCCAAAGATGCTTTTTTAGTAATAAATGTCACCTTTACTACGACATCTGTTGTAAATCAATGAAACAAAAACTAAGCCAGATTACTAAAGCCATCTATTGAGAAAATAATAGATTACTTTTTACTACACCTTTTATAACAGACTAAATTGTGAGTTTATCTGACACATAGCAGCTTCTTAGGGACGATTTCTCACCTTCCAAATAGCTGCTATATGTCAGATAAACATACAATTTACTCTGTTATATGTTAGTTTATATAGCTCTTTGTAGAAAATGAGAAATCGGCCCTTGATGTTGAGAAAGATGTGATTCATTCCAACTTCCAGTTGGCGATCTGAAGGAAGTTTTAAGGAAATAGAGAGAAAGAAATTTAAGCAATGAATTCGAACTTTCGGAATGACCCTTCTTAAAAATTCCAAATAAATCCAAGTAGTTGTTATTTTCTGATCGAATATTAAAACTTTAAGGATAATCTTAACTTTTTTTAAGCCATATGATTACTTGTTCTTAAAATAACCTCTTTATTCTCTGCCTGCTCATTCCAGATCGGTGACAGCACTGACATTATACCTGCTACTGGCAAGGACACAACAGCCCAACAGCTCACACATAAACGGGGAGCATCTCAGTCCAAGAATGTACAGGATTTCCTAAGCGCCTCCGAGTTGTTTAATCTCTACAACATGCTGAATGCCCTGAAAAAAGATCTTTTGTGGACCAATCAGGAGGAAGAGCAAATTGAGCAGACTGAGCAGACACAGCCACAGATGCCGCCGCAGCAGCCGCCGCCTGCCGTTAGTGAGCTGAAGGCCAGCAAATCAGCAACAGCAACTGAGACTGAGACCCCTTCGAGTCGCAACTCCAGCAGCAGCGGCAGCGGCAAGGGTCATGTCAGACGCACTTCCACCGCCTCCATGATGTCCACCACCTCGGTGAGCAATATGAGTGACTCGGATTCGGACATTTCGCAGGAGAATGACTCCGGTCTAGAGTCCGATGGCAACAAGAGTGATCATGCCCAGAGCAGCGATGGCAGCGATATTGATGCCTCGTGTCAGAAACAGGCCAGCGGCGACAAGGCCACCGAGCTGGCCCAGCGCTGTCGGAGGCATTTGAATGGTCTGTACCAGTGCCTGGAACAAATGACAGAGGCGGCCAACTATCTGACCGCCAGATACCAAAGTGATATTGGGCCCGTCTAGGAGTCCAACTTCCCAAAAAAAAGGAAAAAAACAAAACAAAAAGTTACACATATTTTCAAGGGCGGGATTTTGTGAGAGGTTTTTTCGTAGACGTAAGTGGGGGTGCTAAGTATGAACTATGTATATGAAGAGGATGAAGCTGAAGATGATGTTAATGGATCGATTGTATGGAATATGTATGCTAGAAGAAATCAATTTGTATTTACAATTCGTATTGCTATTATTTTTTGGGTAGATGGGAAATCAAAAATTAAATCGAACAATTTACGACTTCGACATTCCTCGAGAAGTCGCTTGTTGTGGGAACAAAATTCTAGTGGTAGTTGTGGCCCTGGGCCCTGCTCAAGTATACTCATACTCAAGTCCAAATTTGTGTCTATCCTGTGTAATTTGATTTTTATCTGTGTACGTTTAGCTTTAATTTTCCACAGCCAACCACAAAGAGAAATGAAAGATGGATGTTCAACAAGTACAAGAAATCTAATTTCGAAACTAAAGTACGAATAGTAACCTAAAGAGAGCAACACATTTCATGTTTACCTTTTTTTTAGTCCGTATATGTATGCAATCTATATATATCTATATATATTCCACAATTGTTATTTGTATTTTGATTAAGCGTACTACTATTTGTGCCGTTATGTTCAGGCTTTGGTTTTTTTGTTGGATCAGCTGATACCTAGTCGAGTCCCAAAGGCCATGGCAAACAAAAATCTGTAAATTACTAAAACGTTGATAACATTACGCTTGTGCGAGAAATGAGAATTATTTATACATAAATAAATAAATTTTACTTAGAAAATACACAAAATTATATCGATATGCCACCGTTTTTTATTTCCACCTTCATTTTTTTTCTGCAGAAAAATGATAAAATGTGTTGACAATGCCGGAATTTATCGCTGGCGTGGCTCGGTGCAAAGGCCAATTAGGTTAAACGTTATAAACAGTTGGCAATGGCCATCATTACGAAAGTGTCGAGAACAGCAACTTGTATAGATTATAACAGCAGATATCGGCCAACTGCACAGGAGTGGTAAAGTTCAATAAAATGGCTAATTTGCTTTGTGTTGAAGAGAGCCCCAGAACTGCACCGTTGATTAAAATCACTCCCAAAAAAACGACACATGTCAGCAAGGCTAACCATAAAAATGATCATAAAACGAAATCAATTGAAATGCAAATTAAACAGCATAAGATCTAATCTAAAACAAAACAGCGTCAATTTGGAGTTTATGTCATTTTGCAAAGGAATAAATAAATAGCAATGCTCAGGCAGTTGTGCTTTTGCGAATCCAGAACTATTTGGTTACGGAAATAAAAATTTATCTGCTCCAGTTAAGGTAAGGTGCGGACTTCCCAAAAACTTGGGGACTGTCCTTGGAGCGACTCGATTCCCAGGCTTGTCGCTCTGCGACCATCGAACTGCGGACTTGGTTTGGTTCAATGGTTCACTCTGTTTGAATTCTCAGTCATCAGCACATTGACAGATGCCAAATGTCGTATATACTAGCAAAGTAGATTTCCGGCAATTCTTGAGCCGAGAAGAAATCGTACCGATATCTTAAATAACTGAAGAACTTATTAAGCACAGAAAACTTAAATAATGACGGTTAAACAGGGAAAAACATGACGTTCTAATATTATGACCGTTTGCTCAGATTTTCTTCTTATTTTCCGTTCATAATATCCTAATTCCATTTCTAAAATCTTGAAGCAAAATGTATCAATGTTACTTCGTTCCTTATAAGATAATGGTAATGCCACTAACATCTGCAGGATTACTTAGCACAAAGGTCGTAAAAACAGTTAGAAATGTACTAAAGCACCATGCACGGCGTTTTTGTTCGAACCTAAACAAAAATAGTTTCATTAATAACAACAAAAACCCCCGTTTGTATGCAATTTTGCAAACTTTTGATCATCGTTTTAGAAGCGGAGAGCTTGCCGTCTCACCCTAATTCGATAATGCCTTGGGAATTCCCAAACAGTTTTAGCAACGCAGGCATGGTGAGACTCCATAACATGACCTAGAGCCGGCTAAAAACTGCAGGTTTACTTAACTTAATATATTTTTGAATATTTTTTGATACACCACAATTTTAAGAGCATTGACGGACAGATGTAAGATGTTAGATGTTTCAAGTGTAAATATCCAATTCACATCATCATCAAATCCCATGCGTTCTTCTAAAATATACTTAGTGTGCCAAGACTATAAGATAAAAATATGAAAAACAAAGAAAGTGTCGAAGGAAAATATATAACTGCTTTCGAAACCTTATAGAGATGGCTAATCACACAAGTTTACAAGAAAAAGGCAACTTTTTAACCAGTGAAGATGGCAACCGTTCCCAATAAAATTGGGTCGCTGATTTCAAATAAATTGTCCGTTTTCTCCCAGCAGGTAAAATCTAACGTGTTGACCGAGGTTTGTTCTCATTTCAAGGTCCTGCAGTCACATTAATTAACTTATTCAAACCCAATTTGTTTCTACGTAAGCCTGAATCGAATAACGATCACGAAAAACCAAAGTTTGGTTCTGACAAATATGAATTTTTCTGGAAAACTTCACTTTTTTAAGAAGTTTATGTCCCATTTAGGGTGGCTGATGAACTCAACTTTTTTTTCAGCGTATGGAATTCATTTTTCTTTTACTCATGTTAAAGCTCATTCAATTTTATTAAACATAGCTTAATTAGTTTTAAAAATAATAGAATTTAAATGCCCCCTGCTCGTTGATGCATGTGAGCAGATAACTTCTTTGTCGAATCTCTTGGATTGTTTTGTATAGCAGCAGCTTCAGCAGCGATTGTTTCCTCCGTCCGAATTGTAGGGCTTCGATGGTAAGTTCTTCTTTCGACTTTTCCACGCTCGGCAAAATTGTTAACAAGTCTTATTATGGTCCATATACCTATACTCTCTTTGAACCAAAACTACGGACTGTAATATCTATTTTCCTCAGATTTAACGATCAATCTACAAAACAAAAAAAGAATTAAGCAGATTCATCAAATAGAAAAAAAGTAATTCAATTTATTTTTTATAAAAAAAAACTAACGCACTATCTGCTACATCTTCCAAGAAGAGACTGTAGACTGCTCATAGGCATATTTATGGGACACTGCCTAGCAGCCGCTCACGCGATAGAGCTAGGCATTACGACAGAGGGCACCTGCAGGAAATGCAAGGAATCTGGAGTTGCAGAAACTCTAGAACACCTCATTTGCAGCTGCAATCGCAACGATAAGATTAAAACTTCTGCACACCCCATTGCTCGCTTCTCTGGAAAAAGCGGCCAAGAGGCCCCCAACCAATTACTGGAGTTCACCAAAACTGCAAAGATCCTACAGGATTTCTAAAGACAATGGTACAATACCCCCCAATGAAAAAATCTATACATACGAGTATATAAATACAATATCAGAGCTCGCAAAAAACTCTAAACCTTTCAACGTATCGGCAAAAAACAGTTTGGTTACGGACACAACGAAAACAGGGAGCGAAAGACAGTTTCAGTTCGGGTTTTGCTCAATTCTGTTACTCTCAGAGCAAAGACCTTTTTTCATTCCTGTTTCTCTCCTGTCACTTTGCCGAGAGCAATCTTCCAAACTGTTTTATGCGTATGTATGCTATGTCTCCTGTCTGTGAAATGGTCCAAAAAAACTTTGGGGAATGGTTGAACGCTTACCCGGGAAGGTTTCTAAGTTGATGAAATTTGCGGAAAATGGTTTAAAAACCGGGAAAATTGCAAAATTTACGGTATCGGTAACGGTTTGACGCTTGAACGCGAAGGTTTCCAAGTAGAAGAAATGACCGGAAAATGATCCTAAAACTGCGAAATTTGCAAAATGTTCGATTGTGATGAAACTTTGGGGAATGGATGCTATGGACGCTAGCCCGCGAAGGTTTGTAAATTAAAGAAATGGGCGGAAAATGGTAAAAAAAAACAAAATTTCAACAACTTTACCGTTCATCCGACTGCCATGAAACTTTGGGCAATTGTACAAAAACCATTCCCAAATTTTCATTGCAATCGGAAGAACGGTAGAATTTTGCAAATTTCGCGGTTTTTGGACCATTTCACAGACATGAGACATAGCCTATGACACTTTCCTGATCGACACGGTCCAAAATATTGCGAAATTTGCAAATTTTGGATTTGAGCCTGGCTTATTGTAAAGATTTGATAGACGGGTTAATAGGAGGTATAAGCCAAACGGTCAAAAAAGTCACGAAATTTGCAAAATATTTACTGTGATTTGACGCACTGTTACGGCAGCGCTTGATATTCGTATTTTTCTTTGTGTATAAACACAGAAATGAAAAGACAATTACAGAAGATAGACAAAGTCTGATGTGGTGGAATCACTTGAACCCGAGCGCTCAACTTGCTGGAAAAAACAAAAGTTCGGACTGCTATTAAACTCGTCTAGACTTAAAGCGAAACTAAAAGATATTCTAAATAAGTTAAATGAATTTGACGAAATTTCTAAACCATCGTTTCAGAACACAGTCTTACATCTATGAAGAAATGTTGAGCATTCTTCAGAAAGGTCAAATGAAGCTTAAATTTGAAATGCTTATCACTGGAATCTAAATTTTCAAAGGTATTCATGATAAAGATATAAGCAAGAAGGGTGCGGCGCTTAGTTTAGTTTGTTTCGTTACCATCCTGCAGAGTGTGATGAAACTTGGACCTAGGTAAGAACAATAGTGTATTTGAAATAAAAAGAACGACTTCTGTAAATTTCCAAACATGAAAAGCAGGTTTTTAGATCTGAAGAACCTTTCTTGAAAGTCTTCACAATAAACCTTAATACAAAGAATTGCCCAGACAAGTGCCCTTCATAATACCAAAAAAATATATACAGTTTCTTACAAGACTGATATTTATTACAACAGTAAAGTGTAAATTTATGATATCCTATCAGTAGATGGTTTTCATGATTGAAAATATTAATACTATAGCCTTTATCTCTCTCTCTGTCTCTTTCTGATTAAAGCCAACGCTTCTTAGTAATTGGAGTCTTACTGCACTTGGCAAAATGTAATCTAATTTTACTTTTGGCAACAAGAAACCCGAAACACTTTTTCTTATCGAAGTAAATTAAATTAGTAGATAAAGTTCGGGGGCCAATTTCAATTTAGTTATTTTTAAATAATTCCCCAAATAAATGGCATGATCGATCTTGCAAATGAATCACCAACATTAAAACTTTTCCATAAAAGTATGAAATTAAATCCTAATTTTAATAAATTTTCTTTCCTATAATTTTTTGAGAACAGTTTTCCCTTCCTTAGACCACTTTTTTACCTACTTTAATCAAACTTGGCATGAGGCAATTCATATATGTATGTAGGTTTGTTTGCATGTATCTAGGCCAAGTTAATTGAGTTTTCCGCTCTTGACACTTAAGTTTTGTTGTGTTTTTTTTTTTTTTTTTGGACATGGCCATATCAGAAATCAGAATCGTGCGACAAAAATTACCAAAGCCATGAACTTGTTCGCGTTTATCACCGCGCCTGTTCGAGTACTTGAGTGGATTCGAGTACGTCAGATTACCTATTATATTGTTTCAGGAACGGGCAGCAACAATACATTTGTTTATTATTATTTGACGACTGGTGATTTTTGTAAGAGTTCTCTAGTCGGTCGGCGAGTCAATTTAATTAACGCCCGGCCAAATCAATGTCCATGCAAGGCTTCCGCATGAAGCGGAGTCGGTCTCAGTCATTTGCAAATTGATTCAGTTTTAGTTTCAATTTAACTGCTGCGAAACTAAACTTGTTTTGGGGGTTCTTCGTAGGCGGAAATGTTTTAGGCTTATATTAGACCTTAACCCCACCGCATCCGGAACTAGCATAAATCTAAGAAGATTTTGGTGAATATTCAAACTTTTATTTCCGTTTATTGACCCCAAACCTTGAGCGGGCCAAATCAGAACCAGTCTGAAAAGGGCAAATTGATACGAGTCGATGCTGCCAAGCCATAGATTACAAATACAAGAAATGATGGAGATAGGTTAAGTTCAACAGGCCGAAGCGCGTATGCTCTTTTTGGCTAAGTTCAAACTTGTTTTTAGCCTCAACAGCCGAGCTAAAATATACGCAACTGAAATAAAGCGTCAATCTCAGAGACCTAACCAACCGTTGATTATGTTTGTTTCAAATATAAAAATTTCTATTTCTGGGTCTTCCTTGCTTTTAAGAAAAGTTGTTTACAAGGGGTTGATTGTTATTCTAAGGAAGTTGAAATTTCTATAAAACTTCGTAAGGGCATCGTAGCATAAATGTATAAAGGAGTCTGCGGGTGAACTGGCCAGACAAGGCAGTCGAGTTCCATGCAGAGAAGAGCACAAGCAGAATTTCAAGGTCTAGAGAAAATTTATTTGGGATATCCGAAGTCTAACTATTCCAAACGAAGTCAGAAGTACGTAGACCGAGGAATGATTTGGTATTTTTAGAGAACGGGATCTGATTGGTACTGATATTATATTTGATATTATATATTAAGATTAGTAGATACCAAAAGCTAAATTAGATTCCTATCATATTCGATAAAATACGATTTTCACCCGCAAAGCCTTAAATTCTTAAGGCGGGAGCAAGGCTCGCAAAACCTAATTTTTCTACAAAATTTTTATTTTATTCTTCATACCGACCTCTTCCACTACTTCCAAAAGGGCAAATAGTGAAATTGGAAGGTAACCGTAACCTTCAATGTACATTAAAATGCTACGTCAATACTGAAATTAAAATTAATTTAAGTTCCTTTCGAACTCTTAGTATATGGAACCAACAGATGAATGAATAAAGACATCCGCTTTGGATCCGCTTTGGCAGGACATAAGTTTATTAGGTTCAGTTCATAGCGCGGTTCAAAATAACGAGCCGGTTTGGCGTGTTTCGGTTCTGGACCTGTTTTCAGGCTTGATTGTGCATACTTAATTATGATATATCTATGGGAAGTGAATATCTGTGTCAGAGAACTGCAAAAATCACCTTTTTATACCCTTGCAGAGGGTATTATAAAATTGTGCGGATGTTTGTAACGCATTGAAGGAAGCATCTCCGACCACATAAAGTATATATATCCTTGATCAGCATGACGAGCTGAGTTGATTTAGCCCTGTCCGTCTGTCCGTCCGTCCGTCTGTCCGTCTGTCTGTTTCTATGCTATCTCCTCCGTCAGTTTTAAAGCTATCCTCACCAAAATTTTCACGAAGTCTTCTGGTACATATACGCTGCACATTTGTCGGAACCGGCCGGATCGGATGACTATAGCATATAGCTGCCATAGGAACGATCGGTCGAAAAACTAGTCTTAGTGAGAAAAACTTTTTTGTTTTTAATGGAAACGCCACCAGAGTACGTATTTCTTAGTTTAGAATCCTTTTCCATGATTTCACTAAGTTTGGTCGAAATCGGATGACTGTAGCATATAGCTGCCATAGAAACGATCGGCGAAAAACTAGTTCTAGTGAGAAAAACTTTTTCTTTATTGAAAACGTCCTTATCTTGGATACCTCTATATCCTGCCTGACTTAATAACCCCGGAGATCGTCGAAACTATCTATGAAAATTTTGTTTTTGATGAAACGTCTTTTATTGGCATTCTTATTTTATATACTTTAACACATTTCTACAAAGTCTTATCAAAATCGGATTACTATAGCTTATAGCTGCAGTATGAATGATCGGTCGAAAAATAAGTTCTAGTGAGAACAACTTGTTAGTTTTGAATGGGATCGCCTCCAAATTTCGTAATTAACAGTGTATTATGTTTCTGATTCCCAGTTTGCACGACCATCGTAAGACCCATAGAAAAGTAAGGTCCAAAGTAGCTTAGTTGCGCAAGGGATACAAAACTGGGCCGTTAACTTTCCCCTATTTTTTTTGATTGCATCATACGTAATGATTACTAGACCTCGGATTTTGCATATTTTCAAATCGATTTTAATTTTAGTAGACTACACAGAAAATAAAAACGGCGAGATAAATTCAATATTTTTTTTCTTAGAGTAATCCTGGCACGAGCTTAAAAATTCAATCTCGATTTACGGGATATTCTATTCAATTCAATCTTTTAAGGCTTGACGCAATCCGTTCGATCTTGTTTCATTCCATATGGGCTTACTTCAATCCCTTTCGAGATCACAATGTTCATAAATTAGGAACGATAGCAGAAAAGTATAAATAGCTGATGAAATACCATGCCATTCGTGTTTAGTATAAAGCTGAAAGGTTGTGCGTTCGAGTCCCAGACAAGACAACAATAATTTTTATATTTCTTCGTTTTTTTCAGAAGCTTTAAATTTACCAAAACTGTGTGGTGGGTGTGTCCTATGGAAAATGGAGGAAGAAAGGAAGGGTAGAGGAATCTTTCTGGGAGCAAATTAATCTCAATAAAGCTTAAAGTGATCCTGCTTTGGGATTAAATTGAGCTCGAATTTTTTGATTAATTTAATCTTTATGCTGGATAAATTCGACCTTTTCAGGATTGAAAAAAGTGAGATCAAATCAATCTTTTTTGATGTAATCCCGTTTGGATTTATTTTTTTTTTTTGAGTGTAGGTCTAAAATCTGTTCCGCTGTCTACTAATAACTTGCCAAATAAAGATATTTTGCTAAGCATATTTTTGGGCAGTGGACGTTTTAATAGATTTCAGCACATATATTCAAAGTGGCATATCTTTGCTTAAAAAAATCGCAGAATTGTTTGGGATAGATTAATTTAATCCTAAGAAACAAGACTTTAATAAACTATAAAAGAGAGTTAAACAATAGTATAGGATTTAAACAAAATGAGCCTAAAAAGGGTGAACTCAAATTACTAAAAATCTATACGTAATGGAGCATTTCCGAAAACAGATTCGTGTTCAGCATACAAAAATCATTTAGAATCACCACCAACCCTTCAATATACTAGAAAAAGTATTATTTGGTTGCCTTGTGTTGTTTATGAACGCTTTGCAATCACCCCAAGCCATTCTCCGATCTATCGGGCCTGTTCCGAATTCCGAAAACGAGTGGAATTGCCGCAAAACGAGTTGATTGCTGTTCCGAATTCCGCAAAACGACAAGAACTGTCGGTTTTAAAACGTGTGCTGAAGAGTCAGCGGAATGAAAAGTAATTGCTATTTAAAGCACTTAAATCAAAATTATTTGAACATTTTTAAAATCGTTTAACATCATTACTTAAACTGTTTAAAGTTAAACAAGGAAGAAAGTCGGTCAAGCCCGACTATATTATACTCTGTACCAGTTGGGGTCGCCGCTCGCATTTGCTCCCGATTATATTATATAAAATCGGTATCCAGGGAACACCACGAGGAGGCCATTGCAATAGCAATGGGGTCGATATATGAATAAAGACCTACGAGTCGACTTGAGTTGCTTAAATACTTATCATTTAAGGTGCTGTTACATACTTTTGCACAAACTTATTATACTCTATGTACCTTTGGTACAGAGTATAATTAGAAGAGAGAAATTGGATGACTTTAGCATATAGCTCCCATAGGAACGATTGGTCGAAAAACTAGTTCGAATGAGGAAAACTTTTTTGTTATTAATTAAAACGTCCTTTTTATTGGCATGCACTTATTGTCTCGTATATACTTTGGACACATTTCTACAAAGTTTTATCAAAATCGGATGACTATAGCATATAGCTGCAGTATGAATGATCGGTCGAAAAAGAAGTTCTAGTGAGAACAACTTTTTGTTTTAAATGGGATCGCCTCCAAATTTCGCCTTAGAAGAGTCTTAGAAAAACTTTTTTGTTTTCAATGGAAGCTGCAAGGGTATACAAAACTTCGGCCGAACCGAAGTTAACTTTCCCCTATTTTTACTTTTTGAAAACGTTCGGAATTCGGAACAGGCCTGTATATGTTTGTTTCGTATAGGTGTCTAAGCTACTGAATAAGGAAAGATTTAAGGGCTATATATGAATTCTGTGAACCAGTTTAGACACATATACAATTTATTTATTTTTAAAAACTATATTGCACACACTGCATGCATACCAACAATACCCACCGTTAGGGTATTATAAATCTTAGCATATTCAAATCTGAATTTCATCATCATTCAAATCAACCTGTTTTAGAGCAACAGCCACAAAAAAGCATGCAATTTGAGAGAAAGTCTTAGCTGACACTGCAAAATCTCTGGGTTTTTCGTCAAGGGTATGCCAAGGTCAGCGGCGATTCTTTAAACATTGAACTGCAGTCGGAACCAAATATTATCACGTGTCTGAGCGGATGGTTTATGTTCTTCGTTTTATAAATAACTTCGCATGCAAATGCAAAACGAGAAACGAATTAATAACGGTGATATGCCGCGAGAAGTCCAAAAATTTGTTAACTAATTGAAAATACTTCCGTTTTCGATTGTATTTATTTCGGTTTTGACCCGACCTCCGTGCACGGTTGAAGCAAAAGGCGGAAGCTTCGGCTAGTAGAACAAGCCGAGAATCTATTTTTAACTAAACAGTTATTATTAAATCATAATTTCCTGCTTGCCAAATCGAAAACCGAACGAAGATCTCATTAAGGTAGGGGGAGGTGTACACCCATCTATAGAGAATTCCGCATTACGCTGTCATTATTGGCTCTCCTCCCCTGCCCCCAGATGGTTAGATGGCGAAAAAAAATATATAAAATAAAGCAAACAACTCTGGTTAACAATACCGGAGCTGGGGCTGGCGGCCAAGCGGCGGTTCATGGCTAGCCAGAGTGGTACAAAGTCCGAAAACTCGAAATTCCACACACTTAACACACACACACACTCACGTGTGTAAATCATGCAAAAGATATTCATTCACGAACATTCTGCGATATACATTGCGTAAATCTGACTTGAAAGTAGCTCAAGCACTTAATACCGGAATAAATTTTGAAAACTCAACCGTTTTTGAATTAAGCGCTAATGGAGCTCTCGAAATTAATTAGCTACGACAATAACAACAACAAGTATAATGTTCAAGTTCAATAAACAACTCACTGACGTCACTTACACAGGTAGGTTTCCCACAATAACAACAAAACACCTCGTCTACCTCTCTGATTCAGAGTGGCGACCGCACTTAATGACCTGATGCCAAAATGGGGGCCTGTTCTAGTCTTCAAGCATGATCGAACTGAAAAAATTCCCCGCCTGTTCCATAGCGAAGATCAGCTACCGTTGCTTCTTGGTCAAGTCAAGTGTGACCTGTTTTCCCCTTTCTTGGCGGAACAGGGAGGGAGGGGGAGGAGTAAAGTTCCATCATTCTTAAGTGAAGGGAACTTCATATGTATTATGGAGCGATTACGATTTTGTTATTTTTGTGGAGAACCGGACAATCAGCTACGCAGCAGCTTCCCAAGCAATAACAAAAAATAATGCTTTGCCGCATGACAAAGCTTTATTTTTGAGGTAGGCGGAGGGAGTTCACCTGCTCATTCTCTGTTGAAATCTTGAGAACCGGCCAAGCCTGTGCATAGTGGTTCCTATTCGCAAAAATTGTTGGTAAAGTGAAAATATTTTAACTATTTAAGGATTTGTTTGAATTATTTTTGTTGAAAATAACTGAACTGAAATGAAATGCCTAAACACAAAAGCTACAATGACCCGAGAACAGAATACAAGAATGAATATATTTTATCGTTATGCAAACAGCTGCCTCCAACATTTGATTTGATTATTTCATTATTTGCTGCCACAAAAATTTTATGAATAAACGAATTTTTCAACTCCACGCAATGAAAATGGAATTTGAAGAGGCAGAGCAACGTATAAATGCAAGAAAGTACAGGAAGAGGCCTAATTACTGAACTGATCTGTATGATGCCACATTTGTTCAATGATTCAGGAGGACAAAATCTACCCAAATAATTTATGCTAGGAGATTAAGTTAAAGACTTGACTTCATTTGCGATTCAATTTATTGTGACTTGTATTGTAAGCAGGACTTGGCGGCGCTGCGTTCTTATGCATGTGGCAACTTCCCACTTCGGCTGACTTCTGTGTAGTCAGCGTTCCTTTGATAAGCCGTGCAGGTCAACAAGTGTCCCAGCTATAGGTTTTTATTCATCGCAATCAATTTTAATACATTTTTCGCAAAAACACAGGGTGGGTCAAAAGAAGTCACCCTATTGGAAGATGCTCTTATTTTTACAAATAGCCGCCAAAGTCACATCTGTTTTGACATTTGTGGACTACACAGACGTAGAATACAAGTGAACAAGCCATGGATCGATATACTCCCCAAGAACGCGGAATAACGTGAGTAATCGATTTTTCGACCAAAATCATAATGAGCGATGAGGCTCATTTCTACCTCATCCGCCCGATTTAACCGTTCCAGACTTTTTTTGTGGGGTTTTTTGAAATCCCGTGTTTACGTAACCAAGCCCGAGATCTTGGAAGCCCTCAAGGACAACATTCGACACGAGTTCGAGAACGCAGCCCGAACTTCTTGCCGAAGTGATGAAAAATGTCATAAAACGAGCCCGTATGGCAATCAATATTAACGGCGCCCATTTGGCCGATATCATCTTCTCGAAATGACCAATAAAATTCTAAAGGTTCAAATAAATATAATCAAAAAACAGAATATACGTTTTTTATTTAAAAAAAAATTAAAGCCAAACAAAATCGGATGACTTCTTTTGACCCACCCTGTATTACCAGCAGCATTTAATAGCATTAAAAAAGCCATAACAGAAATACCTAATATGTTGACCGTGACTGGTCACCCTAAAGCAGCGATAGGAATTTATCGATATCGGCTGAAACTGCTGTTAAGAAAACCAAATCACTTGACCGCTTGTCAACTGAAGGAACAAATTTGACCGCCAGTTGGCCAACTGGAACCTTTGAGAAATCGGGCCTTAAAGCGTCAGTCCAAGTCGATTTTTACCATCCCTGCTTTAGGGGAAGATGGGGTGTTGTGATCATAGTAAGGTTTTTCGAATATAACTTCGCCAAAAATGAATATTTTTTCATTCTGTAAATTTTGTATTTTAGTTAAAAGATGCATGTAACTTTGCTCATCATAAGTTTTTGTGTGGTTTTTTCATATCATTTTGAAAAAAATCTGATTTTTTGACATTTCAAAAATTTGTGGTTTTGTTTTAAAAGTTAAAAATTTTTTTTTTTGGTAGTTATTCTTTATTAAATCAAAAAATAATAATTTTTTGTTTAATCTGAATAAAAAAATATCAATGAAAAATCGGCAGCCGGCGTGTTTTCTTATATTTACGAGCACGTTATGCTGGTGGCTGTTTTTTGTTTGCCTTTCTTTTATATGGTTTTTTGTCGTCTTTGGAGCTTTTTGTTTCTGCCTTTCTCACAAACGCTCACAACACCCCATACATCACGTTTTTTTATTGGCGCCACAAACCCAAAACAACTTTTTTTTTCAAAAATACATATTTAGGTCAAAAAGGCAATTGATCAAAGATATTTCTGTCATACTTACTTTTTGAATTCCAAAAAACATTTTAAGCTATATTTACAAGCCAATAGAAAAAAAATTACAATAATATTTGAAAAAAATCGAGTTCTGGTTCACCAACTTAAAGCACGTGTTGACTGATCGGTTGCTGGTCAAGCGTAAAGTAATAAGAAGAGAGAAACTTAACGTAAACAAAAAGCTGTAATTTATTTTTGCTTGGGCCAATATTCAGATAACTCACAACACCCCATGGCTCAGAACATCCCATCCTCCTCTACGCTGCACTAGTACATGGTTTCTGAGTTCGGTACTTGCTAGTAACCAGAAGTACTTGCAGCCCAACCCACCTGCAATGCATTTCAGTGCCAAATTTTTGCTAGTCATGTCTTAGGGTAATAACCAATTGCCAACTCTTCGTTTTACATGTAAGTAGTGGAGTAAGTACCGAAAACTGTGACTGTAACATTTTTGCTGTTCTCAGTTGAGCTTTTCTTGTTTTGCACATTCAATAACATTTTATAGACAGCGATCCGACTGAGCGCTCGCACATTAAAAGTCAGAAGATGAGCAAAAAGCCGAACGACTCACCTCAAAGGGTCTTTTTTTTCCTTTAATTTGTTTTGTGTGTGTGTGGCTTGTGTGAGTGGCAAGCCCAAGCAGACACGTGAGGTACCTCACTCACACATACACACACACAAACGCGACGATTTGCTCGGTGAATGAGCAGAGCAAAATGTAAACAAATCCATTGGTTGTTCGTTAAGCACTGAGCGATTCGTTCATGAGCAAATGTGAACGGTTCATCTCTGACTTTTTGCTCAAAGGGTCCGTAAATAACTGTTATTTTTGGACAACGAAAAACGGTCAATTGTTATTTGCTACCTCTGGTAAAAATACTTTAAATTTCGCCTGTGTTCATATGTTTCTTTTAAGAAATTCTACAAAAATTTTTATAAACATTATGAACGAGTTGATAATGAAGTTTGAAACATGTGAGAATTACTTGGCGTATTTGTTTTGGAACCAGTTTTTCCAACATAGTTCATAGATTCTGGAATATGACTGTCTGTGAACCACTTTAAAACCGGTCTAAACCTAATTTTTAAAAACTAAAATACCATCAAAACTTAGTAGTTTCATTAATTTACAATTCAATTAAATTTTGACACGCGTTTTCATTACACGAGCCACTGTGCGCTGTTCAGCGTAAGTTACAATAAGAGTTACATTGCTTTCAAGCAGCCAAAGAGGAGTAGTATAGAGTTGGGAACTCACACAGCGTTTACGAGTCATTGGACTAGTTTCATAACTGCCAAAACAACACAATCTTCCTCCTCACTCACCCGCCAGCGACCCACCAAGCACCTGTTTAGCGTATTGTGCGCTGCGCTTGCGCTCTCACACTCGCACTTTTTGAGTCGGGTGAATCTGAATGCCAAGCGCTGTATGACCTTCATGGCTAAAAACAGCAGCAGCAGCAACGGCAAAGCCAACGTCGACAGAGTCAACACTAAAAGTATCGTTTTAAAGCAACATATGAGCCATAATCGAGAAAGACGTTAAAAAGCAACAACAAGCAGACAACATGACGGCAAAAACAACTTAGGTTTCAGTCAAGCCAAGCCTGGCCAGAAGAGGAGCTTTCAATACATAAAACATTATTGTCTCTGAAGCTCAAGCTTGACAACGAAATTGAAAGCTGCTGCACTTTGAAACAAAACATTCCTTCAATACCTCAATTTGTCATGCACAAAAATTAATAACTGACATTGATATACCCTTTCAAATTGAATGCACCACCCGATATTCAGTTGAAGATGTTTAATGTCCATGAAAATTAAAATCGTTAAATTAACTATTCCGAAATTCGCGCGTGTTTACCAATTTCATAGCAGTTACTCATAGAGTACCCCTAGATCTCAGAGGATATTAGATCTAGATCTATCTGCTAACATCATATTGATGAATCAATATTTTGATGTTAAATCAGGTCGATTAAGACTACTTAATTATATTTTTTTTAAGTTTCTTAAAGGGGTGGTAGTGATTCTCGTGTGCTGAACAGGAATCGGTTATGGGGAAATGCTCCATTACGTCTCTGTTTTTGGAATCTAAGCAATGCGCTCGGCTCGTGTGCTTGTAAATAGCCGATTGCGCTCGGCCCCTGGGGGCTATGGAGGAACATCGCTGTCTAATACTGCCGACCAACGCTGTATCAACGTTCTGTTGACGATTTTGTGTTTTGCAAGGCGATGTCCGCTCAATACGTTAACGGCTCTCCAGGCACGCTAGGTGGACGCAATGCCATGAAGGAACCGACATGAGCGACTCTCGATTGACGAAATGCCATGCAGAGAAGCGACATAAGCCTCAATCGTTGTCGTCACCACGCATCACCGTACAAAGAGCAACGCTGGGTTGAAGCAAATACTGTGACTGACCCCAGCCGTACTAGAGGGAACAAATTTCAATGAAAGTTTCGCTAAATAACCATGATGACAGATCTATAATTCCATTTGCAAATAATATGGTCAAATATTATCACTATTTGGGCCTATTTATCCAAATTTCTATCAAAATTTGATGATATCGCATGTCAGTGAAATGCGAGATTTAACCCAAAAAAACTCTCGTATTCGGATCGGGAAAAGATAGCAATTTGATTGATATGTCGTTCAGTTTATGGCACTCGTGACTATCGAGAGTCTCTAAAAATAGAGTTAGCAACCGTTTGGCGATATCTCTTGCGAGACTTTTATGTGATATTTCTGCGATAGTCTCGCAAAGTGATCGCGTGTTGGTTTGCTCGGAAATTTTTTGCCTGTGTGAACTAAGCTTTAATACATGTGCACGAAATTTTTAGATTGGCTTATTTGTCCGAGCAGTGGACAATATCCCAATGCATGAGGTTCGATTTGTAACCATTGAGTGACCGAATAAATAGAAGAAAAAAGTTTTAAAAAATATTTATTCGTTTTCATTCATCACCCTGTATAATCAGAGCTAGCAAATAACAATAACAAAAATAACAGTTACTTTCGGCCCCTTAAGCAAAGAGTCAGAGATGAGCCGTGCTCATCGGCTCTTGAACATTTCGCTCTTTGCTCAACAAACAACCAATGGTCTTGATTCGTAATTGCTCTGTTCATTCGCTGAACGAATCGGCGGGAGCGAAAATTATAAAAGTCACTTGCGTTTGTGTGTGTGTATGTGAGAGTGGGGTGTCTGTTTGGGCTTGTGACTCGCAACTGTACCTGCTAATCAAGAGCTTCCTGACGGACAGAGCTTTTGAGGTAGCACAGGACGGAGCGACATCCCAAACAAGAACCATTCGGGCTGGTGTACCGCAGGGCAGCGTATGCCCAGAGCCTATAGCGTTCCGCTTGAAACCCCCAAAGATCTTCTAATCGCAACATTTGCTGACGACACGATCATACTTGCCCTTAACAAATGCATATACTCAGCCACAGATGCCCTTCAAGAGTACTTGAATAGGCTTAGCAATTGGGCCGCTAGATGGAACAGTGCCATAAACACGGACAAGTGTGCTTCGGTGACTTATTTCACCCGTCGTGACACCTGCCCGGGAGTATTCTTGCACGGTCAGCTTATGGAGCATAAAGCAGACCATAAATACCTTGGGGTGACACTGGACAGAAGACTGACCTTTGGACAACATGTCACGACAACAGCTCAGGCAGTGGCTGCCAAAGTACGGCGCATGGCTCCTGAATTCCAACAACAAGCTGTCACTCAGGAACAAAGTTCTAATCTACAAGGCTATTCTGGCTCAGGTATGGAGATTTGGTCTACAAATTTATAAAATCGCGGCGAAATCTCACCTGAGTAAGATTAGAGTGGTCCAGGCGAAAATCCTTAGACGCATTACGGGAGCTGAATGGTACCTGAGAACCAGGGATATTGAAAAGGACCTTGGAGTTCCCATGATTGGAGATGTTATCAACAAGCATGCCGCCATTTACCTTGACAAGCTATCTCACCACCCCAACAAACTAGCTAAAAACTTGTTAAGAAGACGGAGAATCTAAGGTGTACGTCAAAGGAGAAGGTTAGAGAGAGTCTTACCCAAGGACCTGAACTCACGGCGACTCTAGCAGGACACCATTTACACCAAATTCTTACATATTCTCACTAAATACCTACATTAAAACACTTATACATTATCGGTAACATAATGATAATGAAACATAATGTATGATGGAATCCTCAGGCTTAACACGCCGGCCGGACGACATTGCCATCATAGCAGTTGCTAAAAACCTAGTAGAGGTAGAGGAGAAAACCAATGAGACTGTGGTACGCTCGACGCGAATGGACTAAGCCTGGCTCCCCACAAGACTGAGACAGTCCTCATAAGTAGTAGGAAGCGTGTAGAGACTGCTAGCGTGAGGGTCGGAGACCAACTAATTCAATCGAAGGAGGCCGTCAAGTACCTGGGTGTATTGTTGGATCACAGGCTCACCTTTAAAAGCCACCTGCAGTATGTAGAGGAGAAAGCCGTAAAAGCCATAAATGCATTAACGGGCATAATGGCGAACATTGGCGGACCTGGGCAGCGTAGCAGATGGATGATCTGCCATGTGGTCAAGTCAATTATTCTCTATGCATCGCCAATATGGGCCCCTGCATTAGCAGTCCCATCATACAGAAGATGTGCGCTAAGGGTGATAAGTGGCTTCCGAACACTATCGGCTGACGCCGCACTAGTCCTCGCGGAAATGGTCCCGCTCGACCTCCTTGCAATGGAAAGTAGAAGCCATTGGCGGCGGGAGCGTACGATGGCACAATGGCAGACGAGATGGATGTCTACACCTAACGGCAGCTGGACAAGACGACTGATAGCAGGCATACGGCCGTGGGTGGGTAGAAAGCACGGACAAGTCGACTTCTATTTGACCCAATTACTAACGGGACATGGATGCTTTAAATCCCATCTTTATAGGTTTAAGCACGAGACGGATCCGTTTTGCACACACTGTGCGCGGTCTATTGAAGACGCAGAGCATGTCTTTTTGTCTGTCCGAGATTCTCTGCAGAACGGGAAGAGCTAAGCATAGGCATTGGGAGGCCATTCACAGTCGCTGACTTGATGGATATCCTACTTAGCTCGCAAAACAATTGGGCTGCTATTTGCACCATGGCCGCAGAAATAATCAAATCCTTGCGTCGCGCTGAAAGAATGCGCAATTCAAATTCAAATCCTAGACATGGATCTAGTTGAGGCTTTCATGCCATCTCCCGGAATCGGAGAATAGGGATGGTTTTAGTGGGTGAGGAATTCCAAGTCCCACACTTTAAGGCTTTTAACGCTTTCCCCCCTATACAAAAAAAAAAAACATTATCGGTAAGCCCAAATGGACACTGCCAAGTACTGTTAAAACTTAATATCACACTAGCATAAGCGGCCAAAAAAGGGTAGCAGAAGGCTAGTTATTAAGGGATACTTTACCAAAAAAAAATACTTTTGCACAACTTCATGATCCCCCTTTTCCCATTTTTAATGGGAACAGGGTATAAAAACGAAATTACTTAGTGAACGGCACAATAGATACTTAAGCGTTTGCCTGGTATAAATTCCTTTCCTTTTCCACCAGAGAAATGATAAGATTGACAAGTGTAGATATGATAGATTTTGTTTTTGAGATTTTTAATCTCATTTCAATCTTTGTTTTCCGCATTGTTAGCTTCCTGAAACCGAGATTTGCCATCAGGATTTTATATTGATTGTACAAACAAGTTGAATTTTCACTCGGAATAAAAATTGCAATTTTTGGTGATCTTTGCCGAACCAAAAAGATGGTATTTTCAATACATCAAATGTTCTCCGACTCGCTGATTCCTAAAAATGACAGCTGCGATCGAGCGGTTTAGCACAACTGATCGTTAAATCGCTTTTTTACATTCACCAGAGGCCCTTCATCTCAGATCAGCTTACTTTTAGGGTCTTAAAATAAAATGCCAAAAATGTATTTAAATATGACAAAAAAATGGACCACAAAAATTGATCAACATTTGGTTAGCGATCAGTAAACAAGAGTCTACAGCCCTTTTTTGTCATCCATTCTTTTTTTCTAATATATAAATTAATTAATCAAATTAATAACTTTAGGTTGAGAATTCGCGGTAGGTAAGCAAAAATAATAAGTTTTAATCATCTTTAGTAGACATCGCCAACATCTGTAGGTTTGCAAACCGGTTAAAAACAAGCCATTTTGAGTATCAGTAACAATAACATCAAATAGTATTTTGCAACAGATTAACATCCATCTTAAAATTATGTATTTGTTTACGTTCAATCATTTCTTTTTGGAAATTTTTATAATTAGCCAGTTAACATTTTGTTTACTCCAAATTTTGTTTATTTTGCAAGCTCATAATACCCCATCTTAGGGTATCTACCCAAAACAAAATCAAAACACTTGTGGAATGTGCAAGCTTCGCTTGTTTTTTGCTCAAGTAGAGCTTTTTATGCCATTCCAAGCCCCGCTGCACACCGCTTGAACTCGAACCAGTTTCGCCATATTAGGTCGCCGCATCTTATCTTCTTCGGTCCGTTCGGGTCGCGCCTCCTCCACTTGCCGCTTCCATTATTATGGATGTTTTGATGTTTTTAAGCGTGGTCTGGTCAATTTGTATTCCATTTAGGCACTTCCCTTGCGCGTACATTTGCATAATTATCATCATCAGTTGTGTATTGGATGTTGTTGTGTCTGGCTACTTTTCCATTGTTCTGATTTTCTGCGGATATTTTTTTTTAGTCGGGGAATCTGGCGCCAGCTCTGGAATTTCCAACTTGACGCAGGCTGTCAATTATATCAAAATTGGTCCTTTATTGATGTTCTTAAGTACATAGGATTGACAACATCAAAAGGGTGTGTGCACAGTCTGACATCAGTTTAGTGAACTATGCTTAACTTTCAGTCTTTGTCCTATAACTATTCGGTGTAACATAAGTGTATGTGTCTGTATGTATAAATGGTCTTCTCGAAAAAGCTCGTTTGTTGGATTGTCTTAAGGTCGCTTTACAATTATTTAAAGTGCAATTGAATTTCAATCTAGACCGCATAAATTAATTGTCATGAGTACTGCCAAAGTCCCTCACACAAATATTGGTACTACGCATTAGCGTAGAATTCAAAAGTTCAACGTTGGTCGATTTTCTGATTTCGATTTCGATGTGCGATGTTCAAGTGTCGCGCTTGGGTGAAACTAATTAAGTAAATTTAACACGGCGGATCGACACCATCGACGACTGACTACGTAAGTGAAAATGGAAACTACAACGAAACAAACCACCGCATGCATGCATATATATATTTATACTCGGTGTACTAAGAGCAAATATAACGGTAATAACTTATAACGAAACTAGTGTATAACTGTGCTATATACTTACTGGCTTACGTATTGCATTTTCTGTCTGTGGTTTTCCGGTTTTCCATTAAGTTTATTATCACGTTACATTATTCGCTTACAAAGTATGTATGCTAAGTGTATGGGGGAAGGGTTATTCTCTATATAAAGAGTATATAGCTTCTATATGCATATTAATGGTCGCACACAACACATAATTACGTAATTAATCAAATTGAATTACAACCCAATTCAGAATCAATTTGCCAATGCAACAAACGAAACGTAAACAATTTCATTTTAAACTACAAAAACAATTTGGCTAAACAATGGTTGGGGTTTTTTTCTTTTGGAGGGATAATCATAATTTGGCTTACTTAAGGAGCTACGTTTATACGTGTTTTAGTTTAAGTAAAGTTGCTAAGATTGTTTGCTAAATACTCGTATGAATGTTAAGTGAAAGTTAAGTGATTCACGTGAGATATGCTTAGGATAGTCGAACCAAATGTTCTAAGGATCTCACATTGAGTAACTAAGGAGTATTTGTGATAAGTCTTGACTAAATGACATATGTTTGTAGTATCGTATAATGTGTAGTTAATCTAATGTTGATAGTAGATAATAATTGGATAGTTGATTATTCGTAGGATTACCAAAGATTTGGTGTTTTGAACACATTTATCTTGGATTTCCTTAGGAAAATCAATAGGTTAATTGAATGAGAAACGAAAAGGGTGAAATTTTTGTGGGAAACTACACTCAAAATTCAAGTACGAACAAAAACGACGAATCGTGATCGTGAAAAATACACTGTTCCTTTGAAAATTTGAAAACGACTCAAAAACCTCAACAGATAAATAACGGTTCTGTAATAAGGTGGTCTATATAGTAGGGAAAAACTGATATTTCAACGCTTTTTTAGACGATATGCGATATTTGTTAAGGCGATTCTGTGGATAATCACAATTTTTTGCCAATATAACAGAATAATTTTTTACTAACGACCATTCGGTTAATTTTTACCATGTCACTTGATGAATACTCCAATCTTTTAACTTTTTTTGGGAAAGCTACCTTAAGCCTTGCGATAATCTGAGCTTTACCTGCATTCTCTGGCATAAGTTAAGCCGTTCTGCATGCATGGTAACTTATAAACAAAACTTGCATATAACAGTTGACCGTTTTTTCTTTCTCTGCGCTTTAACATAATCGAAAAAACTATGCACGCCTACTCTCTCTATTGGCAGAACACTTCGTTTCGCTTTGTTGTTGTTTTTAGTTGAGCTATCTTTGTTAATAACAACTTGTTCAATAACAACTTATGGGGAGCGCTCGCACACTAAGAGTCAGCAGATTAGTAGAAACAAGTAAGGGAGCTGCAGTCGAGTGCCCCGACTTCAAAATACCCTGTTCCCTTGAATTCGTGTGTTTTTTCTTTACATACACACACACTCACACATACACACACTCCAACATACACGCGCGCGATAACTGACAATGCAAGACCCCCCCTCCCTCCCACAAGCAAAATTGATTCGTATATAACTTCGGTGTTTATTGTCCGATCTTAGTGATCTTTTCAGAATAGATAGATATTGGGCCTTACTTGATATATGTAAAGTTTGGAAGGTCTATCTAAAAAATTGTGGCTCTGACAGTTTTTTGCGCTTAAAGGGGGGAGGGGGGAGGAATTTTCCAAATCTGAAACAAACTCGTTTTGAATCGGTTATACACCTATCTACATGCAAAAATTTGTGGCTCTAGCTCTTATAGTCTCTGAGAAACACGCGTTCATACGGACAGACGGACAGACGGACAGACGGACAGACGGACGGACATGGCTAAATCGACTCGGCTATTGATGCTGATCAAGAATATATATACTTTATAGAGTCGCAAATGCTTCCTTCTATCTGTTACATACTTTTGCACAACTTCATGATCCCCCTTTTCCCATTTTCAATGGGAACAGGGTATAAAAATCGTAAAATTGCTTGAAATAGTTTATTTTGAAATTAAAAAATAAGACTAACATAATATCGAAGTGAGCAAAATCAAACGAAAAGCAATCCCAAAAAAGGTTTGCAAAAAATGTCAAAAATATGAATTTTAAACAACTTTAAGCTCAAATTACCAAAAATCTAGACGTGATGAAACATCGTCTGAAATCAACATCTACCCTTCAATATACTAGACCTTGTTGCCTAGTGTAATTATTAATATTTTCATTAGTAATGGGTTTAGCTGGCTCGAGATAGAAAAAATTTCACTTAAGGTTTCTAAGTGAGAAAGCCAGAAGCTTTCCAGCGAAGATTGGATTTAGGCATCCATGAAACAGTACTGTTGAGGCATCCATCTATTTTCGGTGTATCAATGCATTAGTTGTTTACAATTGTGAACAAACGCAACTTTTTCGACCTCGAGGCAGCTAAACTCATTACTAATTAAACATTAGAAAGATCGTCAAATAAATTACTTACAATTATAAATTGCATCCAATTGAATTGCCCTAACAACTTAGTTATTAGAATTACTTAACTTTCAATTGTGTGAATATTGAACACCGAAAGAACACCGAAATGTCATAGAATTCAATCTATCGATAATGTGAAATCACGCAAATCTTCTGTGAAAGTCATACAAAATCCGTAGCTTTTTGTATAAAATGCTGTGCTGTAATTGAAGCGAAAGCAACATACCTTGAGATAGAGTCTCATCCCTTGATTTGGGATTCACTTAAGGTTCAAGTGGATTGAAAAAATACTTCCAAGGAGGCTCAAACGCTGTATATAACAGCTACAACGGTGACGCATCATAAAACTATGCTTATAAATTGTTTCAAAATTCCAACGAAAATTGTTATCAAGCGTTGCCATTTGAAGATATTGTCTTGTTTATGCACATTTAATGTTAAAGAAACTTAGGACAGTCAGTTTCTAATGGTACCGACTCTATTTGCTGGTCAGATGTTTTCGAAGAGTCGAATGCTTTCTTTTTTACCACCTCTTATTAAAAATAAATGGAAATGAAAACCTGAGGAAGCTGTGAAAAAAGTTTTGAAGGTGCCTACTTTGAAAAAATGGTCGTATTTTTGCAATTTTGTCATTAGAGAAACTTGGGATAGTTAGTTATTAAAATAACAGAAACTTCATGTAACATTCTAACCAAAAACTATAGTGGAATCTCTGAAAGACGGCTTTGGTACTTGATTTGAGTGCAGTTTGTAGAAAATAAGTTCTAGGAGTATCATAAAAGGTATAAATATAAGGACATTACATATGTAGATCTCAATACTCAATCAAAGTTGAGCAGAAATACTTTTTCGTACGGTAAAAACTACGTTTACACCAAAATAAATTCTATCAAAAACAATATCATTCTATTCTCCTGCTTCTATCCTTTAGTTAGCATAACCTTCCGCCACCAGTACTGGGTGGTGTATTACGTCTAATTCTTATAATTTAGAAAGTTATTGCACTCAATTTCTTTGTGTCAAGTCTGAGGGGATTCTGTGTTTTTGGACTGAGCTAATTTTAAACTAGATTATTTGTGTTGCATGATAATATTTCAGTTACGTATGGTTAAGTATGATGTGATTTAGCCTCCATTCAGTTCTAGTCACCGTTCAGATCGCTCAACTGATGGCTCTGATGCTCCAGACTACGTTTGAGATCGACAATAGTGCTAAGCAGTAGCTGTTGCTTGCGCTGTTGTTGACCCTTTGGGCCTTCCCCGGTAACATCTTGCATGGAACTTTTGGCCGAAACCGAAGCAACCAATTTTGTTTGCGTACGCTCCAGGGGAAAACCATGCTGCGACTTGTGACGTTCACTCATATCTAATTAATTAAAAATTTTCTAGATTAAATTGAAATATTTTATGATAGCTTAACTTACCCAGTTCCAAGTCAAAAGTTTTCTTGATGCGCTCAAATGAGGAGCTACCCTTGTAGACCTTACGTTTGAGTGGTTCACTATGTGGACAATAGAAGTTGTTGTTGTTTTTGTTGGGCTGCTGGTTGTTCTCGATTTGACACTCTATTTCAGATTCATCGCTAGTATTGGTCCACATTTTGGTGCTGGTTCTACGCTTGCCCAGAGGACTTTCCTTCAGACGACGTCCATTTAGTTGCAATTGTGGTGAGAGTGGAGGAGGAGCAGGAGGAGGAGCATTAATCTTACGCGGCGGCAACTCTGGTGGTGCATTTTGGTTTATGAAATTGGTCAGATGGGTCTTGCGAGGACTACAACGACCAAGCTTGGGACTGTTGGGTGGTGAACTGGCTGAGTTAGTTTCAAATTTCAACAGCTCAATGCGCTTGTTTATGGCTGCAGCCAATTCATGTTCCAAGGGAGGAGCGGGTGGTGGTGGAGCTTGCTTTTTAGCCTCCACCTCGCTGTTCTTAAGCATTTCCACACGTTTGTTGGCCAAGGGATTGAGACGTCTGGGACTGGCTACAGGTGTGTCACGGGGTATGCTAATAGATGAGAGGAGGTAGGAGGGAGTTTAGGTAAAGAAATTTAATTGAAAGAAAGTATTCTGGGGAAGTCCACTTATCACTATCCGACCCTTCGAAAAACGTAGGTAACCTCTACCTTTCTTACTGAAAGCCTTACCTCTGCAGGCTATTCTTCATGGACTCCAGCAGTGATTCAGCCTCCATAATCAATTGCTTGTATTTCATATCTGCCTCTAGATCGGCCTTTAGCAAAGCCTTCTCGCTCTCCGCTATGGTCAAAAAGTTCTTCTCATTAATGCTGCCAAAGATCAAAGAATTGGAGCGATTGGACAGCGGAGAAGTTTTGTAAATCCTACAAAGAAAAGGCGCATGTCAAGCTTGGCTTAAAATGATTTCATTATCTTATACCCACCTCTCCTTGCCCAACATCAAATGACGACGGAGACAAACGGGTGTTCCACCCACACTTCTTGTGCCCCTTGGTTCTCGCATTGGTGATATCGGCAGATTCTCCCGATTCTCACAGCTCTTCTTGCGCGTTTTCAAGAAACGCTTGCGTCTACGCTGCTGTGAGCCATCTACTACATCCTGACCACTCTTGCGTCTTGATCTGGTCGAAGATCTACGCAGTTTTGAAGGACTCGAATGGTTGGGATAGTAATGACAACTGCCCAAATTGCGCTGTTCCAGCAACACCTCCTGCATGGAAGAGGTGTCAATAAAGTCTATGTCCAACAGCTCATCCGTGTCGCATTCATCGCCCGCATCTTGTCCCGTATCTAGCTCGGAGGCACAGCAATCTGTGGGATCCGAGTCGCTGCTAAGGGGTTAAAAAAAAAAAGCACAAATGAGCAAAACTCTTGAGATTAGCCAGACTCGGGTACCCACCTGAGTATGTCGGTCTCCTTCTCATAGATGTAACTCTCGTCAAACTTGCCAATCATCTCGTTGAGAGTGGCCTCATCATCGCTTAGCATGAACGAAGTGGTAGTCGTACCTGCCACTCCTCCCACAGCCGGAGTTGATGTGGTATGGGTCTCCACCTGTTCCAAGTGGCGTCGCTTCATGGTGTGCAGAGGTGCATGTAGATTTTCCACTTCAGTCGACGACGAAGAGCCCTCCGAGGACTCGTAAGCAACCTTGGTGGGGGTGGTTGCATTTGTAATTGTTGTTGCTGTTGTTTTGGCAGCCGGAACTTCCAGCTCATTGCTTGACTTAATGCCCGAGGAAGTGGTGGAAGTGGTGCTGGTGGCATCCAACTCCAAGCCAAGTATGGTAGCAGCAGCAGTAGGTGGTGGTGGTGGCAAATGCTCAGCCGTGTTGTACCAGGGATTCGTGCGTATGCGACAACGTTGCCTGGGCGAGGGAGCTGGAAATGAAAGCAGGTTGAATGAGTTAATGGCAGGCTTAGGAGCGATGTATTTACACAGAAACAAAAATCCGAGATATCCAAATGATGTCAGTACGAGCAGGACTGACTTGAGCTCGGATTTTTCAGTCCCGGAATTATTGCCTTGATCCCGACCTTAGCTCAGGAGGTTTTAGCTCTATAAAGGCTTAATTCCATCAAACACGGGATTGATTCTAGCTTCCTATCAAATCAAGAATTTTAAGTAGAATTTGTTTAAGCTCGCAATTCGTACTTGAATGACCTCGATATTCAATCTTGATGTTACCCCAAAAAAGTTTCCCAAAAGAGCCCTGACTTTTTATACGATCTTTTGGATTTTCAAACCAGCAAGTTCTTGCCGGCCCATGGACATTAGTTGATTGCATACCCCCGTTTCTATCTTCAATAGACTTCAGCTTCCTCGTCTTACCAGTGTTGCTATGACTGTTTGGGAATTCCAAGGCAACATTATTGAAAAAATCGACAATTTGGAAAACGCTAAGTTGATAGTCTCTGGTTCTGTGTGTGAAGTAGAGCCCTGCATGAGTGGAGTCAAAGTACCCTTCGATTCATGTTTTAAAAAAAGGTTTAAGTAAATCAAGTCTGAAATTGTTTTGATTCGAGTTAGTGAATGTGTGAATGTGTTTTTGACCAAATCTACTAAGGCCAGAATATATCCTTAAATTAGCAATCAGTGTCATTCAGCAGAGAAACATCAGCAAAGAATCATCAGTAATTCGGATTTATCTGCTGAATGCTCCCAAGGACTCCAAACAGATCAAGCTCCAAATACAGGCTGGTCCAAAATAAACCAAGGGGTTTAATAACTTTTCGAATATTTATTTTAAAATTTTTTTATCAGATTATAAAATATACAGAATGGAAATTTTTAACACTTCATACATCATTCATACAAAAATGACAGAAGCAAAGTAGATTCAAAATTTGTATGAAAATACAATTTTTTTTTTTTAATCCTTAACGGACGGTGCTTTATTGTCAAGCTGAGGACGAACGCTTTAATATCTGCCGAATTGGAGCGGCTTAGGAAGTGTAATTGGTCCAGTATTGTACACACTGTACGTTGCGGATTTCCCAAGTTTATATTACAGATAGAGACCATTTGCTGGCCCACAGAAATCGACGGAGACACGGAGGGCGACCAGCAGGCCATTACCAAACTTTGATTTAAAATCAAGTAAGAAAGTCGATCAAGCCCGACTATGATATAGTCTGTACCTGTGAAGTGCTGCGCATCACCGTTGCGACCCTTTCTGCCCATAATAGTTTGTTTTCCTTATAACTCGACTATAGGTCATCCGATCTTTGGCGGATCGATAAATAGTCCCGATCGGAGATATGACGTTTTTTCTAAATTGTGGGGGCGTGGAAAAAATTAAAAAAAAAACTTCATCTGACTGCAAGTATATGAAACATATGTCCCATACATACCGTGTTTAAATTGCTTCAGTCGAAGCAGCAAAAGTCGCAAAATTTTTACTTTTTCCAGCTTGAACTTTTTCAACTGTTCAATATGAAGTGTTGCTTTTGCCTTTGCTTCTGAGAAAAATCAGAAGTCGCTGTCGAAGCAAGCACACAAACTGATTTCTAACAAAAAGCAAAAAGCGCCAGTAGTTGTTGGTGAACGTTTCTTTGCTTTTCGCTGCTTGCGACCAGCAGATCAACAGTGCTGCCAGTTTCGCTTTTTTCCCGTCAAATTTGGCTTTTTTCAAAACCGGATTGCGGGAAAATTTCTAAAACAGCGGGCAGCGGGAATTCTGGCGTTTTAAAAAGTGATTTCGGCTTTTTTCAGATTTATTTTAGATTTTAAGTCTTTTGAGTTAAAGCTTATAAGTAAATCGATAGTTTGTCAACACTCTCAGTCGTTTGAGGACTCTAATCGCAATCTACAATGCTCAGCAAACTGTCATTTCAAAGTGCATGCCAAGTTTATAGATCGATTGAGAAAAATGCCGAAAGTTTTCAAAGAATAATGTCGTAGAGTCTGCCCATCTATCTGATGGCTATCAATTCGCTAAAGAATGGATTACTTTTTCACCAGATACTGATATTGATATAATAAGATTTTCAGAAATATGTTGCCAAAATTTATATCAAACTAGAAGAAGAATATCGCGACCCCCAGTTGAGCTACCGAATTGTTGAGTTTAGGAATTTTATGAATTATTCTTCTTGTTTTCGATTTGTGGAAGAATTTAAGAATTCCTCAATTCAACAACTTCAACTGGGGTGAATACCATAATTGCCTTCTTCAACAAGTTGACAAATTTTCGGTTTTCAAAATTTTACAAGCAAAAAAACAAAGCATTGTTTCCATTTTGGCATTGCCGGGCGAGGCAGTGATCGTCGGGCAGCCGGGCCAATGAAATTTTTCCCGTGCCGCCATGTGAACTAAGTAAATTCGAATTTCCCGCGCACAGAGTTACGACATTCTTACCTTTCACTCGCCTGAAACCATCCTTACACACTATTAGATACGAAGCTGTATCCAATTGCAGACAGATATTTTGACATCAAATGTGGGGTCAAAGACAGAATAATCGATTTTTACGAAGTTTGTACAGAATCCTCACAAGCGAAATTCGATCAGCTCGGAAAGTCACGACCTCGAAATCGAAAATTGTAGATAGCAGATAATGCACCCGTGAATTATGGAAAGCTTAATTCCGTTTATGTCAGCTTCAGATAAATTCGACAAATTCGAAAATGATAAAAAGCAATTGTAATGCACACGTTATCCACAATGCTGGTAGATGCCCGCAAAGTTTTATCATTCGACTTGAAACCTCTGGTGATAAAAATCTTCGCTGAATTTTCGATGAGTGCCAAATCCGTTGACGTTCTGAAGCAGTGTTTCGATGATCTTGATATGGAGTACGAAGACGTTTTGCGACATGTGGTGACCAAATGTTTGTCCCTTTTTCCAGCAATCGAGCGGATTATCAAAAAATAGCCGGGCTTAAAGCAATATTTTATCAATGAAGGAGAAGATGAAGTTGACAAAACGATTTTGAGCTTTGTGAAAGATCAAGAGAATGAACTAAACGACGATCTTAACGAAAATGTAACGTTCCCAGAATGCAATTTGTACTTCGTCCATCATTTTATGCACCACATGACCAAAAGTATAAATAATCTGGTGTCATGAGTACATACATTCACAGTGTAATGACTGTATTGAGAGACGGGCTAAAAACCAGAATGGTTGACAAGTATTTTGGATCTAACAAAAGTCTACCTCATTTGACACAGCATCAACGATCGAAATTCGAGAGAGAGGAAATATTAGTTTACCATCGAGCTCTTACATATTTGGGAAAATGGTACGATTTTGAAAAATCTCCATTTCAACGATTTTCAGTTTTGAACCTTGAAGGCGAAGTAGACCGAAAACTATTTCTTCGGGCGGCTGAAGCGGTTAATCTTGACAAAAGTAAACAAATTGACTGTCGAAATAAAATGGGTAAACATTTTTGAAAGTTCTGACATAACGTCCAATTGCCCTTAATTGTTAGAAAAGCTTTATCGATCCCCATCAGCAATGCCTTCAGTGATGAAGAATGTTTGGACCGATTTGGGGAATCGGTTTGAAGAGCTTCCGAAATTAATTTCATAGCGAAGAATTTTGAGAGTCGAACAGGTAAAGGAAGCCACTTCTCGAAGCGAGACGAATGAAAAATGCAAGTGTTGCGAAGAATTTGCAAAAGTACATCAGGTATGAAATAATTTGACAATTTTCAAATTTCCCGCTTTCCACGGATACCCGTACTCATAATCACCTGGTAAAGTATTATAGCGATAATCGCTACGGTTACGGAGATATCACAGTTTCAATTTGATCGAATGCACCAGTGCCAGTGCAACGAAAAGTAGAAAAATCGCTCTCCTATAAAATTTAGTTTTTGGCACATACGATATTTTCGCGCAAAGGTATAGCTCATGCCTCATGTCATGAGTCCATAATTTTGTGAACTATGACTAGAAATTCATAGATAGATCAAATCAGTAAGAAAGTCAAGGGGAACTTTGATTCATCTCATGCAGGTCTCTAGTGTGTACCCATTTAGCTTTATAGTATTGGTGATAGAGATTTTCTTGCCCACCGTTTCGTTCGCTCTTTCTCAAGTCGGGATTATTTAACTTTTAAGTACGGAATTTATACACGCTTTTCAGGATTGTTTCAAGCCTTTCGAGCACGATCTAGTACGACTCGCACCTGAATTTTCGATCCGAAGGTCGAGATCTAATCAATTTGTTTGAGCTTGATCTTAGATCACATATTTTTTTCTGTGTACTTACATTCAAACTGCTTAATGGGCGCCTGCCGCAGAGCCAATGGACTGGCACCTGGCTCCAAGCCAAAATTACTCTTAGGCAGCGGATCCATGGGTGACATCTCCTCAATCCGATTCAGACCAAACTTATAGCGTTGTGCCTCAATGGCCAGGGAATTGACGCTTTTGGGGAAATAATGGGTGCCGGTACGCATGTTTATGTAATACTCTGGAGGATTATAGTTGCTGGCTGCGCAAGGAGACGTTCCATCGGTGGAGTAGCCTGTAGAATAAGCACTCTCCGGTGAGGAAAGGCTATGCGGACGCGGTCCGGGCATGAAATTATTGCGCGCCATGCCACGGGGTGTTCTTAATCGTCCACCCAATGAGGCTGTAGGAGGAACAGCTGGATTTGGCACGGTAAGACACTCCACAGACTCGGGGGCCAACTTGGAGGGCAGCAGACGGCCATAATGCACATGATTGCCACTCTGTCTGACCTCCTCCTCGTAGACCAGTTGCATGCGTGACAGATTCTCCGACTGAGGTCGCTGATAGTCCGACACAGGAGCGGGGGGACGTAGTAGCAAGGCTCCCACCTCTTCATATTCCACCTCCTCCTCGGCGGGCAGCTGGTAGTCTGTAGTATTAAGTGTAGTCTGTTTGGCAGGCTCCTTGGAGCCCGTGGACCAGGACAATGAGGATATCGAAGACGAAGAGCAGTTGACTCTTATGGGAGATTTATCCGCACATGAGCTCTCCTTACTGCCCAGGGGCACACTCAGCTGCTGCTGCGGCTGTTGATGTTGATACCGATGTGGTGCGTACAACAGATTATCCGACTTGGGTGAGGTTAAGGTGTGGGTATCCTGATCTGGTGACTGCCAGCCATAGCGACTGGGTGTCTGCAACAGAGAGAAAGAGGAGAGAGTAAGCTGAAGAAGCCTCCGTTTTCGCGGGAAACTCTCTCTTACATGGCATTGTATGGGCGAGACTTCGCGACGACGCACGGGACTGGCTATACTGTGACTCCCGCTGCTGGTCAACACAGGACTGGTGAGATTACTGCCTGATGCAGGCAAAGTTCCCGCCTTCTTGCCAGCTTCCGCCGCCGCCTGCTTATGCTTGTTGCCCTTCTTCCTGGGACGCACAATGTGCGTCTCCATCCAGGAACGCAACTTGGAGCCAAACATGTTTGTAATGTAAATACGCTTATTTTCCCTAATAAATGGACGGATTCGGTTGGCTGAAAGAACTGAAAGGCAGGAGATACACATTTAAGGCCTTGGCTGCAACACAATGGAGGCAATCTCAGGGGGCCACTTAGGACTGATAAGAAAATCCATGGCCATAGTTTTTACCTCATTCGCAAATGCGCCTCATCTCCTCCAAATGGCATTTGCTTTACGCCTGTTTTTATTGTGCACACGACATGAAAGGACAGGCGCAGGCTAACGGCAAATTTCTACACACAGATAGCGCCTCGTTTGGTTTGTTTGTTTATTTTTTATTTTTGCAGGCGCACCCAACGTTTGGGGGTGGTTTGTATTTGTATGTAAGTCTCCTTGCCTCTATGGCCTAACGAGGCTTCAAGGACTGCGATGAAGTAACTGTATGTGTGAGTGTTTGTGAGGGGGGAGGGGGGACTGCCTCTGTCTGTGTGTATCCTCCCCCGCGGAAATGAACTCTGCGGCTAGTTGTAAATCCTACGTAACTGTAAACTGTTCTCTTTTATTATATGTTTGATTTTCTTTATGCAAATTATTTGAAATTGACTTTGGTCTAACGTATAAATGGAGAAAAAGCTAAAATAGTTGCCCACTTTGAGGCTTTCACATTTTTCACTTTTTTATATGCAGTTTATGTATTGGTATGTGCGCTTGGCTTAGCGTTAAGCGTGCGAAAAAAATTGGCGAGAGACTAAGAAAAAGAGATAGAGCGCGTGTCCGTTGCCGTCGAAATGATAAAAGCTACTGAACTAAAGGAATGCGCAGCTTTGTGAGGACATAGCTATAGCCTAACCGTTACATTCAAATGCTTACATTTTTTTTTAAATTTGGAAAATATTAAAACTTTCTTTTAAAAACAGCCTGTAAGTAGACAACAATTTTATTTTAAGACTTAAATGTTTTTTTCTTACGTCTTACGTATTTCGCTGCTGCTATCGATTAACGTTTTCTTAGCCAGCTCGACAAGTAAGGTTTAAATAATTTACAACTTATTTTGACCACAAAAATATATTAAAGCTAGAGAGAAATTTTAATTTTCAAAATTACAATTTATTTTTACAAGCAGCCTGTAAGTAGGCAATTATTTTAAGTATTTATTTTGTTACGTCTTACGACATTTCGTTACGACTATCGTCTATCGGTTTTTAAATTTTGCCAACCACAAATTTAATTTAAACATTTTCCCAACCCGCCATGCGTTGCTACGCCCGTTTGATATTTTACTACGAAATTAAATTCAAACCAGTATTAAAAAAATTAAAAAAGAATAATAAATTCATATATTAAAAATGCATTAATTTTATTTATTAGCTCAAACTTTCGAGGTGAACTTTCGTCTGTCAGAATAAACAAAACGTGCAAGGTTACCCCACTCAATGGGATTTACGCAGAAGCGGATCTAGGGTGGTATATGGGCGCTCAATTATCTTATCTTATATGTGCAGCAATCAAGAATTTTGAGAAAATACTGGAAAATATTTCGACTTCTGTAAAAAGCTATCAGCAGTGAAAACCGTTTGCGAAACGAAGATCTATGATATATGAGTTAAAATTTAATAAACGATTTCCAAAAATTTTTATGGGAACGTTTTTTTTTTAAGTTTGAATTTTTATACCTCGTGCGGTTGGAACACTTACATAATAGTCCATTACACAATTTAGAAACGTTAAATGCTTTCAAGCAAGAAATGAATGGAAAGGTTATTGAATTTTTAATAATAGCGTTAATAAAATTCTTTACACGCCTTGGAAAATTATTTTAAAACAGAAAAGTCTGTCATTTTCTTTTTCTTTTTGTGAAAATAAAAAGATAGCGTAAAATCAGGTCAGAGAAAAAAATTCAAGAAAAGTTGAAGCGAATAAATATATTTTTCTAAAAAATCTCAAAAATTGCTCATTTCGGATGATAATAGCTGCACTCAAGTGGTCAATACCTTATTTTCTTAGAGGAAGTATAAGTTAAGAAGAAAAAAAATTTTTTTCTTAGGTCAAATCTTTCTAAAATTTAAAAAAAAATTAACACTATGTTACCAAAAACTAAATTTTTCCAAATATTTTTGCTTGTACTACTTAAACTACTTAAATACAATGTTCTACTTGATTATTAAATAATTAAAAACCTTTCGATTCATGCCTCAAAATGTAAGAGTACCTACCGAAAAATTAACAATAATTACTTGCGTTTTTGAATCCGCGTTTCGGTCGCAAAACTACATCATGGAGCCTGCAATTTATGTTAAATTATTTTTAAAGCAAATTCCCATAAACAAATTTTTAAATCCATTTGCACACAACATAGCAACGTGCATGCCTCTGGTCTAAAATCAATTTCTAGGTCCCGCCTAGCGAGGTTGAAATTATATACATTAAACAGTCAAACAAATATTTATCGTTCCTGGACCAACAACCAGGAATTTGGTTTATAGCCATCCAAAGGTAAAAGGATGTGTTCTTTAAAAATTGGAAAAGTGACATTTTAGGTAACTTTTACAACTTTGACCATCGATTTCTCAAAAACTTGAGGCGCTAGAGAAACTTTGAAAATTGAAAATCGAGTGTCAGTCATGACCCAATATTGGTTGAACTGTTTAATGTATATAATTTTGACCTAGCTAGGCGGGAGCTAAGGGAAATTTTCTTAGAATTTACCGTAGATTATGATTCTGCTATACGCTTGGTCGAATAAAAATTTGATCCGCCCTAATGACATACTGAACTATTTTACAGAGCCACAATTTACTACTCTTTATTGGATTTCATTATATCTTGTCCGAGTTGGAAATTCAGAGGTCAGTTTTTGGACATTCTGATTCTAGAGGATTTGATTCCTTCTGATTCTGAACGAACGTTGGAAGATGGAAAGTTTTCCTTCTTGTTGCTATATATAAGACTCAACTGGTTAGCGTTGGCTAACATTCACAAAAAAATCAAAATTAAAATTGACATAGTAATGCAACGCTGGACTGGGCAGTCGATGAGAATTAACTACAATGCTATACCTTACCAAATCTTGATTTTATGTGGACGCACCTGAGAAAAAGGTACTTGTTCTTGTGTTTTAGGAATTCTATTCTTATAATCGAACTTAATTCGCTATCATTCCAGATTTTATAGGCAATGATAAATATTTGAACGGAAAAAGCAACCCTATTGAAACATCGAAAGCGAAAAAAGTTAAATAAAGAATTTTAGTAAGAATTTTCATTCCGTCCTTACTTTCTCACTTTTTCTGTGTGTAATAATTCAAAAAATTATTTTTTTTCGTTCTTGAAAAATTTTCGAGTGTCAGGTGAGCAATTTGATTTTCGCTTCGAACACTGATAGCTGAGTGATTTCCCAAACTGACCAGTACATTGCGCCTCTTTTGTGACTATATAGCGATTACGGTCGTGCTTAATTCACTATTAATATTTATTGTTTAACTAGTTTGACATAAATTGTTGGGAGAAACCAGCTTCGCGTTCGCTCGTCTCACACACACTCTACTGAAACTCCTGGAGATGAGAGATGAATAAGCCTCGTGAAGTGTAGTAGTCGATAGTCGCTCGTGACTAGTAATCGATAGTCGCCGGTGGCTTGTGTGGGCCGAGCCGCCACAACTATTTGTCCGACCATTTTTTTATATGACTGCTAAACGATATATTCATCTGATTTTCATCAAAATCGTCGAAATTGTGCTTAAGCAGATAACATTAAAATCGTTCAAGTTTAAAGACGCCAAGAATTGAAAACAAAAAGTTTTTTTCAACTCCACTAGTTATTCGACCGATCGTTCCAATGGAAGTGAGCAACCACCAAAATAAGAAACAGAGGTAAAGCGCACTCCAACTGTTATCTAATTCATGTTCAATGATCCAACTTTTATGTGCATGATCACATCTCTAATGTGCAGATTTGGTATTTTTACGATTGCGTTCTGTGGTCACACTACATATGTAAGCGTGTTTTTCGGGAATCACTTTATTAAACTTACCTACTGCTGGCTAAAGCCAATGTTTATGTGCATACTATATACTCTTATCCAGGCAATAAGATTGTAAGTAGACGGCAGATGTTTTCACAGCTTCCTGCACAGATTTAAGATAGTGTTTGTACGTACACATGGCTTACATACGCATATACATACATATGTACATATATGTATGACTTGCATGCAGTCTCTTGTATACTCTTAATGTTAATTTGTTCTCTTGTAGTTAAAATGGACAAAGCTACATTGAATCTGATGTTGTTAGATCTTGAGCGATCGCCGGAGGAGTCTATTTCCGACAATATCTCGGTAAGTAATGAAAGTCAATAGTCAAATTTGTGAATTGAAATGCAAATATTTCTTAGTTGGCCGATGGTTTTGAGGGCTTGGACAATCAATGTGAAGGAAACTGTTACCACCAATTAAAATTTGTACTTCAACGAGCCAACAATATTATAAAACTGAGAGATAGCCAATGCAAAGATAAGGATGACCTTATACTGGCCTTGAAGAAGTCAATTGAGATGCAAAATTCCATTGATTTGTTAAAGGCTCAACTAAAATGGAAAGAGAATCCAGTTGTTGCTGATCAAACAGAAACGCAAACTCAAACAAAGAAAAATGAAAAACATATTTTGGTATCCCTTGAAGATCAGATCAAGGAAATTCATATTGCTTTAAAGCAGCACGATCACAAATTGGCTGGCTATGAAGCAAACATCAAGGAAAAGGATAATCAGCTATCCAAATTGCAGGACGATTTGCTATCTGAAGCCAACAAAATCAAGGATCAGAATGTTATCATCGAGAGCCATAGAGAGCAAATATGTGCCCTCGAGAAGACGATTAATGAAACGAAGGAAAATTTATCCAAATGGGAAGCAAAAGCTAAAACAGCTGAAGCCAAGCTTGAGGAAAATGAGAGCCATAGAGAGCAAATATGTGCCCTCGAGAAGACGATTAATGAAACGAAGGAAAATTTATCCAAATGGGAAGCAAAAGCTGAAGCCAAGATTAAGGAAAATGATCAATTATTAAAGAAAACACACAGCTTTTATACTTGTACACCGTTTGACACAGAAAACAACTCCAGCATTGCACATGTAAAAATTTCTGGCGGAATGACTTTTACAGCGCCTCTAGAAAATGAAATAGCTGGGCCTGGTTGGTTGGTAATGCAACGTCGTGAAAACATGGTTTTGTATAATAAATAGATGGCTGATTTTCAATTTGGCTTTGGCGATTTCGTTGGAGATGGAGATTTTTGGCTTGGTCTTGATATTGTGCATCAACTGACAACAAATCGGCGTTATGAATTATATATTCATCTCGTTGACATTGATAACAAATTTCGACATATTCGCTACGATCACTTTATTATTGGCAGCCTAGATGAGAACTACAAATTAAAATCGTTGGGAGCATATTCAGGAAACGCTGGAGATGCATTGCGAAAATTTAAGAACGGAACATTTGATAAAATGTTATAGATTGCCCTATTGGGCATTTTGGTGAGTATGATTTGCTTAACTGGAACTACTTTATCATATGAAACCTCATTTTTAACTTTCAGTTCCAACAAACGCAATTTTTGGGGAGGTTTGCAAGACCTATAAATCTCTAAAATCAGTTCAAATGTTGATAAGGCCTCATTTGAACTATTAAAATGATAGAAAGATACACGTCTTTTATAAAATAATTTTAAAGGGTCTACAATTCCAACTGAAACATTATCTAAACAAGAACAAATATAAATATCACATGCATTTTTATCACAATAATTTTTCCTATGAAATAAGTTTCTTTTAAGTTTTCTCCATAATGTTAATTTGCTGCAAGTCTAAACGAATTATAAGTATTTGCATTTAATTGTGTTTTTTTTATTTAATTACCATTGAAACTTACTAATAACACAGTGTTACAAAAAAAAAAAAATCTAAACATACTTTTCACGAGACCCAGTACATATTGTCGAGCATTGCATTTCCTCATACTCGGTTTCTTCCTAACACTTCAAAATTTTCTGTTATTAACCGCTGTTAGCCGCTTTTTGCAGTTTTTATTCATTTAAATTGAAATAACTCGCGCATGGAATGTTTGATTTTTTTTACCTTTGAAATTCCGATAGCGACGAGAGGAATCTAAAGTATTATAATCAATGGTTTGATAGATTTAGCTTGTTGGCTAAGAAATGCGGGTTACAGTTCTGCTATTTTCTCCTTTTTTTTCAAAATGTCTACTCTGACCCCCACTGGTTTCACTATTTTATTCTGTGCGAATTTTTTTTAAGTATTATTATATAAGCCCATGTAATTCTCCGTTGAACAAATGTTGGCCCAATGAATTTGGTTACCGTTGGACGAAGCTATTCCCGTTTTTCTGAGTACACATCGACAATCCAGTATTTTTTTTTTAGTGTGCTTACATATTAGTGTGAGTTTTAACATGAACGCCTCTTAAAGTATAATATGATATGTTTGGCGGCAAATTTAAATAATTCTTATCAAACACATAAAAAGTGAATTTATATTTACGTACATGTGTCACTAATGCTGGACCAGGATAAGCATTCTCCGAATAACGTTACATAAGAAATATTAGTTTAGCAATTCCAATGGCATTAAGCAAGTGTGACTAATTTTATACCCTGTACCAAAGGTATGAAATGGGCAGGAAATGGTTCCAAAACCGCGAAATTTTCAAAGTTCTACCGTTCATCCGAATGCGATAAAGCTTTTGGGAATGTTTTGACGCTTGCCCGGGGAGATTTCTGAGTTTAATAATTGTGCGAAAGATGGTCCAAAAACCGTGAAATTTGCAAAATCATCATATGAGTATTTATGAAAGCGCTTAATGTTATGATTACAATGCAGACGTTATCAAATTTAACATGTCGATTAATCGTTGCAAAATTTGGCGAAATTTGCAAATTTTTGATTTAGGCCTAGATTTTTATGAAGGTTTGATATACGACAATTGTAGACAGGTAAATAAGAGGTTTATTATGAAGATCGGTTACCACTTTAAAATGAAAAACTATCAAAAATTAACTCAAATAACTCACTATGAAATTTTTGCAAATATAGCGGTTTGTTAGACCGTTCGATTTTATCTCCTATTTAGCCGCCTGTTAAACCCTCTTTCATAAATAATCATAAGATGTCAAAATAGACATTTCGAAAAAAAGGAGAATATGCTAGATCTGTAATCCGCATTTTTTAGCCATCAAGCTAAATCTGTCAAACCATTGATTATCATACTTTAGATTCCTTTCGTCATTATCGGAATTTCAAAGGTTATAAAAAATCATTATTTCAATTTAAAAATCAAAAAGCGGTTTTTGGGCGATAACTTCAGATTTTTGGGGGTGTTAGGAAGAAACCAAGTATGAGGCAATGCTATACTCGACCTGCTCAACAGCGTATGGTGGGTCATTTCAAAAGAATATTTTCGCTGTAACAGGATGTAATTATTTAATAAGAAAACATTGTACCCAATACTATTAATTATGGAATAATAAAAGGTTTCGAAACAGATAATTAATATTGCTTTAAGCAGGGATGCAAACCGGTTCTGAACCGAACCAAACAGTAACCTAAACACAAACTCCAGCTGATAAACCGGACCGCCGTCCCTTTGAAAATGCTAAACCGAACCGAAAACCACAAAACAAAACTGTTCGTCTCGGTTCAGGTCACAGACGAGCTTTAAGATCGTTTTCTTCAGGTAGCTGCCAAGCATTTAAAACCAATTTAAATTGTTCACTGAACTCTCAATATGCCTTTCATTAGAATGCATTGCTTCTTTGAAAGTTGCTTATTACGTGACGATTCTCATTATTCTGTTCAACTCTATTCAAATGTTCTCTAGGAATTTAATTTTGAAATGGCCGTCACATATTCACTTAACAAATCATTATATTTCAAATATGGAAACAAAAGATCGAGGAAAAGATACTTTAGGTGAGCACATTATAAAAAGGTTTTTCTGTATCAAAGGGCAAATCGGGTCTTTATGCTTAAGAAGGGTTTTATTATGGCTTGAGACTCCGCCAAATTACGGACGATCCTTGAATAGAAATGCGATTTTGACTCGGACTGCCTGATTTTCGAAAGTCCGAAAAAAATACCTTTCCAAACCGATTTAAGCAAAATTCAGGACGTTATCCTTAAGTACAGGCTTTTAGGGTTGATCTCTAAAACAGAAATGAGATTTTGGCATTTTTAAACTTGCCGTAACTTCGAAAGTCCGAAAAAACCTTTCCGCGCAGGTTAATATAAAGACGGGCGGGTTGAGATTTAGCAAAATTTTGGAAAAAATTCCGCTAATTGTCTAGAACCGGGACCTGTGCTCAAAAAATTAAAAAAAAGAAAGCCGCCGATGGCCCGCGAATATCATGCGAAAAATTCGGCGCGGACTTCCATGGTTTCTTTTTAAATGTATTTTGAAATTATCTAATTTTGTACCAAATTTATGCATGTGCTTTTCGTCAAATGTCAAAAAACCAATTAAAAATTACAAGTCTTGACCTAACTACCCCTAGAATCAAAGGGAACAGTCTACTGTTGGTCCCTTTGCTCAACAAATTTAAGAAGAATTTCCTTTGATATACCACGAAATATAAAGATTCTTCGTTATGGTTAAGCACAAATGACTTTTACCGTCTAAAAAATGATTTAAATGCGGGATAGACTTAGTGGTCATACCAGATGTTTTTTGTAGTCCACATTATTTCAGTCTGTTGCTGTCATTCCATGTGAAAGGTTGTCACACTCTTCTCTCTCAGATTGCCGGCGGCAAATTTTGGGGAGGGTTTTTGTTTGCACAGCTCACTTTGTTGTTGCTGATGTTGATTTACATCAATGTTAGGATGTTTGTCGAGAAAATATAAATTTTCAACACAACAACTTTGACCATTTATTTCTCAAAAATTGTACGTGCTAGGGAAATTCTGAAAATTGACTTGTATTCAGCTTGAAAACCTCTGTCGAACGGTACTAAATTCATTCAAGGGCCAGCTATGACCCAATGTCTGTAAAACTGTGCTATTAAGTCGGATAAACTTAAAATTTAATGGAAATTAAAAAAGAAAAATTTTTAAGTAAAAGTTTAGTCGTGTCCAGCTCATGGTGGAATTAACAAGGTGAAGCCGTCAGCATCTGCAATAGGGCCAGCAGATGAAAGCTTGCGTGATGGAAGAGACAGCCGAACATTTCTTTGCCTCTGCTTGTGTATTGTGTTGGCCCTACAAACAGCGTTGCTCGCGCGGCTTCACCTTATTAATTCCACCATGGTCCAGCTTACGTCATTTGCCAGCAACTATCGATTGTTCTGTTAATCGTGTACGGTCACATTGAGATATCATATTTTGTTATTATTTGGAATTTTTGCATATTATTTACCATGCGGTGCTACTACGAAGAACTAAACATCCCACGTGATTCTAATGATGCCGACATCAAATCAGCCTATAGGAAATTGGCTTTAAAATGGCATCCAGATAAAAATCCGGACAATCCCGAGGCCAAGGAACGTTTCCAGCTGCTTCAAGCAGCCTATGAAGTCTTGTCCGATAGCCAAGAACGCGCTTGGTATGACAACCATCGGGAGCAGATATTGCGTGGCAAGAACTCGGAGTATTCGGAGAATTGTCTGGATGTGTTTCAGTACTTCAGCAGTTCCTGCTACAGAGGCTATGGAGATGATGGAGGAGGCTTCTATGGGGTCTATCGGGAGGTGTTTGTCAAAATTGCCTTGGAGGATATGGAGTTCATGGATAGCGATGATGTTCTAGGCTTGGCCCCGGAGTTTGGCTATGCTGACAGCAGCTATGAGGAGGTGGTGGGCCCATTCTATGCCTACTGGCAGGCCTATAGCACCAAAAAAACCTACGAATGGCTGTGTCCCTACGATGTGCGGGAGATCAAGGAGCGTTTCATATTGCGCAAAGTGGAAAAGGAGATGAAGAAGATTGTGCAGGCGGCACGCAAGGACAGGAATGAGGAGGTGGGGCAGAGACAAGACCTTACATAATCCACAATTTTAATGCCATTTCTTGCAGGTGCGCAATTTAGTTTCTTTTGTGCGTAAACGGGATCGCAGGGTGCTGGCCTATCGAAGGATTCTGGAAGAGCGAGCTGAGGCGAATCGACTGAAGCAGCAGGAGAAACGCAGGGAACAGCTAAGAAAACGTCAAGAGGAGCTGGCGCTAGTCAAGGACAACAAAGTCTTTAACGAGGGCTATGAGGAGCAGCTGAAGCAGCTGGAACAGCAATATGGCAGTGACTCAGATGACTATACAGATGATGATGAGGAGGATCAGGAGGAGGAGGCGGAGGACCCTTCAGAGGGAGAAGATGAGTTACTGCAGCTGGAGTATGTGGATGATTTATATTGTGTGGCCTGCAATAAGTCCTTCAAGAATGCCAAGGCCAGAGCCAATCATGAAGAGAGCAAGAAACACAGAGAAAATGTAGAACGTCTTTGCCAGCAAATGGAGGCTGAAGAGCAGGCCCATCAGCAAGAATCTGAAGAGGAGGTGGAAGAATCCCTAAATGAACTTCAACTAAAGGAGGAGGAAACTGAAGAGGAGGAAGAAAAGCTCACCAAACGTAATAAAAAACAAAAAAAGACCAAGAAAGTTAACGCCCAGCTGGCAAATGCCGAACTGAGCGATGATCCAGCCGAGTTTAAGACCCACAAAAGCGACTCCGACGAGTCGGATAACGACTGGAGTAAAGGGAAAAAGTCCCAGAAGAAAACTAAAGCTACGAAAAAAACCCTCAGCAAACAAGCTAAACCCCTGGAAGATGAACCCACCATCCCAGAGCCTGTAAAAGATGCCCAAATTCATGAAGAAGCAACTCCCCTTGATTCCACTAAACCCCTACACACCTGCGTTACCTGCCGCCTAGTCTTTGACTCCAAGAACAAACTGTTTGCCCATCTCAAGAAGACCAATCATGGCGTCTACATACCCAAAGCCAAACCGGATGTGGTGGGTAAACCGCCTGGCGGTAAAGTCAAGGGCAAGCGTACTAAATAGTATAATAGAAATGTTACAAATATTTATTAAAAAATTCGAGCATTACAATTAAATTTTAAGTATAACCTTATGGAATGCAGACCAGCTTGCTGCCCTCCTCAACGCGCCGGCGAACACGGCTACGCATGTTCGAAGATTCCGCCTTGAGACTCAAACCGGCGGCCCCGAAGGTGAGGAGTATGCCCAAGATGCCACAATAAAACGAAATTCCTGAAAAAAAATTCCACAAATTAGTAAGAATTTCAGTGTTTTAATTGCTTCAGTCGAATTAACAAAAGTCCCAAACTTTTAATTTTTCACACTGCGAAAGCAGCGGCAAGGCAAGGCAAGGCTGCTGCCTCACTTTTTGCAGAAATCGTCAGTTGGAGCTGTGAAATAGCCTGGTCCAGATTTAAAAAATTCTGGAAATATTTACAACATCCCGACGGATTCTGAAAGATTGACATTGAACAATATTTTTCAATTTTTTTTGTAATTTTCCTTATGGAAAAACCCATGGCAAGAGGCCTCTGAAGTTTTGTTTCACTGTCAAACATTTTCAGTTTGGTCTATAATTTAACCATGAATCGTCTTACAAACGAACAACACTTGCAAATTATTGAATTTTTAAGAAAGTTCATCGAGCGCTTCTTCCATTTTATGGTCAGTTTAATCGTTTTATCATTTTTGTCTCAATGGGTACGTAAATAAGCAGAATTGTCGATTTTGGAGTGAATATCAGCCAGAAGCATTGCAAGAGATACCAATGCATCCAGAAAAAGTCACAGTTTGGTGCAGTTTATGGGCTGGTGGCATTATTGGATCTCTTTGACGTACACCTTGGATTCTCCGTCTTCTTAACCAGTTTTTAGCCAGTTTGTTGAGGTGGTGAGATAGCTTATCAAGGTATATGGCAGCCTGCTTGTTAATAACATGGGAACTCCAAGGTCCTTTTCAATATCCCTGGTTCTCAGGTACCATTCAGCTTCCGTAATGCATCTAAGGATCTTCGCCAGGACCACTATAATCTTTCTTAGGTGAGACTTCGCCGCTATGCCATAAATTTGTACGCCATATCACCATACCGTAGCCAGAATAGATTCGTAGATTAGGGCTTTGTTCCAGAGTGACAGCCTATTGTTGGAGTTCAGGAGCCACCCCATGCGCCGTGCTTTGGCAGCCACTGCCTGAACTGTTGTCTTGACATGGTGTCCAAAGGTCAGTCTTCTGTCCAGTAAGTAGTATGGCCGATAACACACGACGGGTTAGCAATTTTCTTAAACGATTGATCGAGTTGCCAATCAACAAATGATACTTTGATGTTGCCATGATAACTTAAAATAGCGCAGAGCTGTTTTACAATATTTATCTGTATTAAGACACTTTGTTGAATTGATTATATCAAAGTTTTAAAATTTTTAAACAGACCTGCAAATCTTAGTATCTTGATCGCGATGATCATAAAATTTGAATGTATTATGGGGAAGTACATAAATTCAATTAATCGGCGGTGTCCTAGAAATCTCTTCCAACCAAATTCCAACCCAAAACCAATTCTCGGTGTCCTAGAAATCTCTTTCGGTTGGTTTCAAAGCTCTCGTATTTTGTTGGGAGATTTTGGCAAGCCAACTAATACACAAACCAGCCAATACATTAAGCAATCAATAGCGAATTCACGAACCCACGCAATATATCAGCTCTGTTTTTGTAGTAGGACCATAATCCTATACACACACCTTTCGAACTCGACTTTCGGACTAGACTTTCGAACTGAACGAAATCTCTCGAAGTTCTGGGACACCGACGGATTTTACTAGCGATTTGCAAACCAACCGAAGCCTCAATCTCTAGAGATTTCCAGGACACCCCCGAATATGCATTTTCATTTAGGTACCTTAAAAGGCAAAGAAGCTTTCTCACTAGATTATATTTCAAGAGCAAAAGTCTCTGTGGCAGCTAATTGATAAAATGTTGCAGTTGTACTGAAATTTAAATATCTTATGGAGATATTATCAGAACTGATAAATATGTAATTCGGTGGTTCATAGAAGAAAATTTCATCTAACAGGTTGCTGATGTCAAAAAGCTGTGTTTCTTCTAAGACTTAAATCATAAGCTTTCTACCGTTGAAGCTTTGGTCACAAGAATCAAGTCAAATTTACAAACTTCAGAGACTTCAAAATATTATTTGAATGTCAATCTTTCAGAATGTTTTTTCAATTTTCAGAATTTTTAATTCTGGACCAGGCTATTCCAAAGCTCCAACTGACGATTTTTACAAAAAATTCAGGCAGCAGTCGTTGCTTCGCTACTTTTCTAAATTGCCATGCCTCTACTTTCGATCAAAAACGCAACTTTGTCGCGATGGCGCTGCCGCCGACTTGTGCTTTTGATCGAAAGCAGCAGTTCCAACTTGCGATCCTGATCGAAAGCAAAGATAACGAAGCGACGACTGCGGCTGGTGCTTCGCTTTTTTTCAGAAATCGATTTTTATACCCTTGCAAAGGGTATTACAAAATTGTGCGGATGTTTGTAATGCATTGAAGGAAGCATCTCCGACGACATAAAGTATATATATTCTTGATCAGCATGACGAGCTGAGTTGATTTAGCCTTGTCCGTCTGTCTGTTTCTATGCTATCTCCTCCTTCAGTCTTACCAAACATTGCACAAAGTCTTTTGGTACAAATACGCTACACATTTGTCGGAATCGGCCGAATCGAATGACTATAGCATATAGCTGTCATAGAAACGATCGGTCGATGAACTAGTTCTTTGTTTTTAATGGAAACGCCTCCAAAGTACGTATTTCTTAGTTTCCTATCCTTGTCCATGATTTCACTAAGTTTGGTCGAAATCGGATGACCATAGCATATAGCTGCCATAGGAACGATCGGTCGAAAAACTAGTTCTAGTAAGAAAAACTTTTTGGTTTTTAATGAAAACGTCCTTATCATTGGCATACACTTATTTTATATACTTTTACACGATTCTACAAAGTTTGGTCGAAATCGGATGACTATAGCATATAGCTCCCATAGGAATGATCGGTCGAAAAACTAGTTCGAGTGAGGAAAACTTTTTTGTTTTTAATGAAAACGTCCTTTTTATTGGCATATTCTAATTTTATGTACCTTAACACAATTCTACTAAGTTGTATAAAAATCGGATGACTATAGCATATAGCTGCAGAATGAACGATCGGTCGAAAAAGAAGTTCTAGTGAGAAAAACTTTTTTGTTTTAAATGGGATCGCCTCCAAATTTCGTAATTAATAGTGTATGCTTTTCCATGATTTCACCAAGTTTGGTCGAAATCAGACATCTATATAGTATAGATCCCATAGAAAAGTAAGGTCCAAAAAGGAGTCTTAGTTTGAAAAACTTTTTTGTTTTCAATGGAATCTGCAAGGGTATACAAAACTTCGGCCGAGCCGAAGTTAACTTTCCCCTATGTTTTGCTTTGCCTTCAAAAGTGACTTTTGGATTTTTTCAGCAGACGAAATGAAACTTATTGCTTTTTTTTAAACACTGAAGAAGTAAGCTTCATATTTCTACTGTCCTTACCTATGCTGCATTCCGCCGGATAAAAAGGTTCCGACTCGGGACCACACAAGCGCTGCACACGACTGGCCCGCCAGCCCAATGGATGCAGGAACAGAGCCAACATGACACTAATGCCGGCCACCACCTGAGCACAGGCGGTCATGTTGTGAATACTCTTGCCAAAGGCCGATTGGCGACAGCAGGTGATCAGGGTTAGCAACACGGTCAGGCTGAGCAGCACAAATCCCAGTGAGATAAAGAACATCGCAGCCTTCCATTCGCTTGGATAGATGCTGCTGTCGGTGGCAAAACCATCCAGATCGAAACTCCCGCAATCGTAGCCCAACTGAGGCGTTGTCCTACAGCGTGTATAAATGCCCACCGAAGAGGGTCGGGCAGCTGCATCCACTACTGGACCAATTAGCCATTTCGGGGTAACCCAGGCCACGGCAATGAGCATGGCAGCCACCAGACTGCACAGAAACCAGACTAGACTGCCACTTGTGATGATAATGTAGCACATTTTTGTTGTTTGGGGCGGGTTAGCGGTTGTCAGTATGCGTCAGCACTGGACGAATACATAATAGTCTCTAAGCATTAGCATTGCCCGAGCACGCACATCCACCACCCAGAGCTAGAACTTCCTCCTCCTACTCCTCCTCCAGCCAGCTGACCAGCCCGAAATGGTATTGTTTATTTTATGCTTTCGCCGTTCCGCCGTTCGTTGTCTGTTTTATGTTATTCACCCCACAAACTCGAGTCCAATCTGTTGGAGGCGGGGGAGCAGTCGACCGCCCAACCCGCAAACGCAAATGAATTGTCCGATAAATTGTTGCTGGCGTTGGCGCTTTTCTCTTTCTTTTCGGTTTTCAATTTTCAATTCTGTTTCAATTTTTGCAACTGTTCGCCACACTTTGAACTTCCGCTCGCGCAGGCGTCCTCCTCGGATGCGATCATAGCTCGCTCGCAGACACCCAAAGACAGAATGGAACGAAAGAAAAAATGAATGGTGCGCATTGAAACCAGCTGCATACGAGTCGATCCACTCTGGAGGGGGAGTGGGAATCCAGACATTCCAGAATTGCTCTGCCAACCATGTTCTCTCCCTCGGCTTGGCGGGCTCTCTTTACTTATTTTGGTTTCGATTGGGTAAGCACACATGTTGGAGTTGGGTCTGGCCGACGGGGACAGATATAAGACAGGGGTGGATCAGTGATCAAAAACAAAGTTTCAAAACAATAATCTGAAGCTTATGTATTCAAAACAAGACAAGGATACCTGTAAATTTGAGAATTTTCATTGATTCCCTAAAAAAGTTTCATCTGAATTTCGGTTAAATTAACATTCGCTGATGGACCCTCTAAAAGGGATACCACTCATAGACCTAATAGTTCCCTAGCAATACCGAATTGAAGTAGTTTCTAAGTTGAGTCGGTCAAGCCCGACTATAACATACTCCGTACCTGAGAAGTGCTGCCCATCACCGTTGCGACCGGTGCTGCCCATAATTGTTTGTCTTCCTGATGACTCAAATATCGTTCATCTGATCTTTAAAATTCCTTCAGCGGATCGATAAAGAATCCCGAATACTAAATATGGCTCAAACCTTCTATCTCTATAACTGTGGGGAGATATAACGTTTTTTCGATATTTGGGGGGCGGGAGCGGGCGTGGCCAAAATTTAAAATAAACTTGATCTGCCTGCAAGTATAAGAAACATAATTTCCATACATGTCAAACCTCTATCCCTTACCATCTCTGAGATCTGTTTGTTCATCGGACAGACGGAAAGACAGACAGACGGACACTTTTGCACAAACTTAATATACTCTGTGTACCTCTGGTATAGAGTTATAGTAGTAGTTTATTTTGGTATAACGTGGCTTGGTTTATAACAGAGGGAGGCAAAAAAATACATTTACATTTTTGCATTGCAGCAGCTCAAAAATTGCTCTCAATTTCAGTAGCAACGACTGCGTCGCGGCGTAGGAAAGCAAGCAACGCAGCGGTGCTTGTACAGCTTATACTATGCGTGTTTGAGCAGCGCTGCTTTGAGAATTTTCCTATAAACGCCTGCCCCTGGTTTATAACCATCAGCCATAGCTTAACATATTGAACACATTTTATAACTTCTAAAATTTAAAACCGAAACATTAGAATTTGAATTTAAAAGGAACAATAAGTAACAGAAGGAAAAAAGAAACATTTTGGTTTTTGGCTACTTAAAGATATTCATTTAAGATCGCAAGGCGGTATTTGAGCGCATGTTGTAGGAATGAAGACAGCATCTCCCAGTGTTCTCCGTTCAGCCAGCTTATAACCTCGATTTCCGATAGGGAAGGTTTGCTGAAGTACAAGCTGTGTAGTTCGCCCAAGACTAGACAGACCCCTATCAAATGCGCAACGTTCTCCGTTACATGTAGGTTGCAGAGAGTGCTGTCATTGCTGATGGAATTTACATGCGGCCTATAGATCAGATTGAGCATTTCACATCGAGCGCGGCATATCATGGAGATAGATTGAGTTCCTAAACGATCTTGAAAATGGTTCAGAGTTCCAAGGTTGTGGTTCAGTTGTTTGTAGATGAGTCTGGACTCACTTAAGGACGCTAGGTGTAGAAAGTTTCCCCTTTCTCGGAACTCGATGTTTTCCAAAATCTGCTTATGAGAGGCTTCCCAGGACTCAATGTTACAAGCAGATGCTGTGGCTTGCCATTTCTCGAACACCTGAGTTTTGTTAGCTAACATCATGCCTGCTACAATACGGGGTAATCTTTCGCTGGGCATATCAAAGACTTTTCGGAAGTATTTGGTATAGAGTATAAAAATGTTAGTTTTCTATTAATTTCAGAATGCAGTGTTTTTGAACCTCAACGTTTCTTCGGTTTGAGTATGAGAACATCTGGCTTGGAATATCAAATTTGTACCCTATGACAAGAACAAATATGGGTTACTAGGGCAATATTACCTAAAATGCAAGTCTTATTAAAAAATCTACCGTGTGATAGTTTATTTTGGATTATGGTATCATGGTCTTTTCAATTCCAGACTCCACATCTTAAATCCCTCTTGTATGCTTCTTTTTAGCTCTCAACTATTCAACAACCCTTTATCGCCTTAATCCGCTCCTGTCACAATGCTAGAGTTTTGATCCCGCCCCACTTGAGCTGCGATGAGTAATCGGTCGGGCGTCTGTTGTTCGCTTCGTTTCAATGCAAATGTAGTTTTCGTATTTCAACTGATCTTTGCTGGGGCGGTTATCAGTTAGCGCCTTCCATTGCATCATCGTCATCTCAATATGTGTACTCTGGGCAATTGTTGGGTGATCGTGACCGAGAGTCAGTCGTTGCCCGGCAAATGGATTCCGTATACAAATTACGCGTTTCACTTTCACTCTTCTCACTGCTTTCGAGCTCTTATCAATCCAACATGTAAATCATTTGCAATTGCTTAACGATGCCCCCAAACACGCTGTTCCTGCTTCTGACGCTAGTGGGTCGGTTAATCCTGGTGCAGGGTCATTATTATTATGACTATGGCTATCGGGAGATTAATGAGCCGCCACCTCTGTGCTCGGATTACGAGATGCTGATTGTGAATACGCGTCAGTGTGTGCGTCGCTGTAACATAGTGTGTCGCCGCGGTGTGTGTTTTGAGGATGGGGATTGTCCTTGTGCCAATCAGTATAGCACTTCATTTAAGAACGGACTACAGTGTGCCGCTGAGTGCTTACCGGGATGCCAGAAGGCGGGTGGCTATTGTGCTGCACCAGATCTGTGTGTCTGCAGGAAGAGTAAACACTATTATTTTAATGCTGTGGCAAGACGTTGTCTGCGAAGAGGACCAAGACTGCTGGACTTGTGTCTCGGGTAAGTAAGGCTCTTAAAGAACCCGCTCTGAAAGTATTATATATGAGAGTGAAAAAGTAACAGTAAAGTGCTCGCGGGCATGACGTAAGGCGGTCGCTGGGAATCCATCCATTTTATTACCTGGGCTTCAAAACTAAAAACTTCATCTGGAGCTCCGGTTTGCGGCTTCGAAACAGAATTTACCAATGGTGAATGATTAAAAATTTGAGGTTCAAGGTTGTTAAGTGAAGGTTTCGGTTAGAACCTTGGTTCCGCTTGGTTAATTTGTAAATCACACTAGTTTCTTAATTTTTGAATAAGTCAAGCCTGCATCTCGCAATTTCGTAATTCACACCGACTTGAGCCATGCGCATGTTTCTTTCGCTTGACAGAGGTCGATGCGGGCAGGTCAGAGCTGGTTTGCGTCGCTTTATTTTCGCACACCAATACACTCTCTATCTTTGCCCTCGCTCTTCATGTCAAAGCCTGAAAATTTAGTAGATTCAAAGAGCGACTGAGCGATGAAAGCAATTTTAAGAAATCAATTACTAATGTGTCGCTCAACTTTGGAATCAAGGATCTTAAAACATGACTATTATAGGCACCGAATTCAGCTCTTTAGCTTTATCTAGAAGAAATAGCTCAGATTTTTCAATGTTTAATTTTTGTTGAACCGAACCGTAGTCTTGGGTTCGAAACAGGTTAGAGCGTGTATTGGTGTGCGAAAATAAAACGACGCAAACCATCTCTGACCTGATTCAATCAGTTTTTCACACTTGGTTACAGCAGTGGCAGGAAATAACACAATCACATTTTTGCATTGGTGTATGTGACAGCAGCGCAAAATCTTCTTTAATTTGCTCTCAATTTCAGTAGCAACGACAGCGCAGCGAGCTTATACTGTGCTTGTGCGACTGCGCTGCTTTTGAGAGTACGCCTATGCTCAGTGTGAATTCCGGGTTCGAACTGGTTCGGTTCAAAACCGGTTTGCAGCCCTTATTATTACACCCGCTTGGACATCACTGCCTTACACTGTTTAATATCACTAACGGTTTTATTTTTAGACGCTGTACCCACGGCAGATGCTCCTATGATGGTCAATGCATTTGTGCTCAGGGCTATGAACTGCGTTCTACTCTCCTACATGGTCAGCAGTGTATGCCCCGGTGTGATCAGTAAGCGAAGTTTGAAGCAAGCTTTGTTTTCTTAACTTATTTTGTTTATTTTCAGCGAATGTGGTCCTAAAGCTTATTGTTTTGCTCCCAACATGTGCGCCTGCCGGCATAAGTATCATCATTATGCCTTTAACGGTATCTGTACTGAGGACTATTGACCTTGAAGACGTCATTCCCCCCACGAATTTTTGTGTACATACATACCTACCTAAAGCCTATGCCAATGCAATTTTCTATTAATAAATTATTTTTGTTTTTACTTAATGAACGCGCGGGCCCCTTATAGCCCCATTATTCCTCAACTTTTGCACACCTGTGAGAGCTTTAAAGAGCGCGAGAGAGAGAAAGCAAATACAGTGAACGCCAGATAATTAAAAACGGTAAAATTTTGGCCAATTTTGTTATTGTTATATGAAGACAGGCCTACAAAGTTTGAATTAATTATGTATGTATGTGCGCTTGAGTTTAATCGATCAACTTAGTTGAAGAAAGTCAAACAGGAACATGCGTACGTGAGCTGCAGAGGCGTCTCTTTTGTATTTAATCTTTCCCGGTCTTCTCAAAGGGGTTTCAGTCTGAGTACTTGTTCACCGTAAGCCCCTGCCTTTGTCACTCTCTCAAAAAGCAAACCAGTTATGCAGTTTTTTCTCAAAAAAAAATCCCTGATAAGCTTTAAGTATTACTTTTATTTTTAAATATGGCCACAAGACATACATAAGTATAAGTCTGAGTGCAGGGTATTTAGATTTGAATTGCTCCATATTTTAAATGAAGTACGTACGTATGTATGTATGTAATTATAAACTTTACTTGTCGCTGTCGACGCCGTTACCAAAACGAGCGCGTGTGGCGTGTTTTCATATTTCTGGCTGTGTGTTTGTTGTTGGGTTAGGACGCCGGTTTTCAGTTAGAGGTGGGCGCGTGATACGAAAAGACATAAATGAAGAATATCATTCTACACAAACTTTGTTGTCGAATTCCCATATAAACCAGAATCAGGGCTGCAAGACAAAAAAATTTTTTCGGAGCTCCGGCTCGCGGAGCTACCAATGGTAAAGGTTCGGAAGTTTGAGGTTCGAGGATTCGGTTTTAACCGAAGGTGTCCCAGAAATTTCCTTTGTCTCAAATTTTCTTTGGGAAGATATTTAGCTAACTCACCTTAAAACTTAGATAAATAATTAATTTTGGCAATCCAAATTTTTACTGTTTAAAACCAAGCCAAACAAAACCAACTGCTTACAAATGATTTACTATGATTGGCGAGATATTTTTTTTTCACTTAATTTTGATTACGCTTAAATTGAATTATATTTACCCTTTAAATGGAACTTCAAATCAACTCATAACTAAAATATGGGCAATTTGATTTGCGTGAGATGCAACCCTGTTTGATGAGATGGATATTTACATATCTAGGACACAAGCAGTGTTGCCAACTTACCCACCAATTACCATCCAGATCTAGCCATTTTGAAAGGTCCATTTGCAAGAAACCATTCAGTTTGGCTAGAACCTGAAATTCTAACTATTTAGGATTTTTTTTTGCTATTTTCTAGCTATTTTGACAGAGCTACATTTCTCCCTTAACAATCTTCCAATTTAGATATTTCTTAACCAGAATCATCGATCAATGGATCGAGCTAAAGCTTCATTCTGAAATTGCTGACAGAAACCATGCGCATCTCCTTCTTTTAAAGCCAATATTAGAGTTTTCAATGCCAATAAGTCCTTGGAGACAACATTTCTTGTAAATTCACTAAAATTGAAGATAATTGCTCTAGATAATGATGTCGATATTTTTAGGGCAGATTTTGCGAATCATGTTCTACGAGATTTCGATGCAGGATATGAATTTGAAACTAAAATACGACTGTACTAGTTAATATTGTTGCGGAACTGACAACACAATTGATACAGACTGCTGGATAATTACAAACATCCATGCTCCCATTTTCAAATTCGCAAAAATTGCTATTCCTTTTGCGAGTGCGAAAATGGGAGCTTGGCTGAAAGTTCTTGAAAAAATCGATAAGTTGTACGACCAAATTATGGCGATATTCTTGAAATACTCCTGTATTTAGTATACCTGCTGAAGAGATCGATCTGATAATAAAGCAATATAGCACCGTACACCTAATAAAGTGGGTTAACTTGGACGACACAATTAAGTTTTGGGCAGAAGTACGCCTGTTTAAAGACTCTGACGGGAACAACTCTTTTTATACTCTGTACCAGAGGTACACAGAGTATAATAAGTTTTTGTAAAAGTATGTAACATCCAGAAGGAAGCATTTCCGATCCTATAAAGCAGCGATGCCCAGCCGTATGCTCTTTGGGTGCGTCTTGTTTTTGGAATTGCACAGAAGATAGGAAATTAATAATCGTATACCTCGTCTGTGAGTATCGCATAGAACCAAAAGCGGTTTTGATCTCTTAGTTGATTGGCGTTTGCGAGTGCAAGTAAACTGAACAACAACGATGTATTGGTGCTTTTCTTTGTGAGTATTTGTGAGTGCCTGTATGCTACTTTTGGTCATGTCTGTTATAAAGTATATATATTCTTGATCAGCATCAACAGCCGAGTCGATATAGCCATGTCCGTCTGTCTGTACGTACGATCGCACAGATATCAAAAATGGTATGAGATAGAGGTTTGACGTCTCGGGGACAAAAACTTCTTATACTTGCAGGCAGATCAATTTTTTTTTTTTAATTCTTTATTTATTTTAGTTCTATGAGACTTTTAATACATGTGGCGATCGGCTTCAACTTCATGATCTCTCTTTTTCGTCGAGTCTCCATAAAACCGATTAGTTTAATAAATAAAGAGAGTATGTTTATTGATAATATGATTATATGGTTTATTACACCTTACATAAATAAATGTAGTTTCAAAGTTATTTCCAAAATTAGCCTAAACGTGAGCTGCGTGACACCATACTTAAATCACGCACTCAATTTTTTGTCTCACCTCTTGTATTGTTTAACGGTTGGGGGGTGGGGTCGGAATAGCAGCAGCAGCGCAGTCCGCAGCACAGGCAGACGGTTCCATTCGTTTCTGTTCTCCAAAGCATTTTAGTTGGAGTTTTGCTTTCGACTGTATTGGTTCGGCGTGGTTTTTGTTGTTGGACAATTGTTGCTGGAAGAGGCAGAGGCATCCGTATCCGTGAATTTTTTTGCAGTTTGTGAAACTCAAAAGCAATTTGCAATTTTAATTGACTTAAACAGAGTTACATACATTGCACTTTCTTCGATAAACAAAGCAAAAAAATGGGCCAGGTTAAGGTACGTACACACAGGCACACCTTGTACGTTTGTATGTATACATGAGGCACATCCTGTTATCCTGGGGCAATAACAACAAGTTGGCAGCTCCTTAATAAAACCATTAAGCGTGGGAAAAGCGCCAATTCATCAACAAAACTTTAACTAATGATTCGATGAGATTAGAAGAAGCCGCCACGCGTGTGTCTCGCAATTTAGATGTTTGTAGGCGTATGTATGTGTGTTTGTGCCTAGAATTATGTAATCAGTGTGTCAGATGCCTCGGATGCAACGGTTAATTTTGTAATGACATTGCATGGAGGCCAAGAGAACAAACTCTAAGGCCTGACATGGCGTGTGCAATTCGATTTATGACAATTATTTATAATAAGCTATAAATATGTATGCACGAGGGCTGCTTTTGATATTATTAACCCTGATTCCTTTTGACACTTTCATTAGAAAGTTTGGTATTCTTTAGCCTAAACTTACTCAGTACTTTTTGTTGTACGCTCGCTCTCGCTGTGTATTGTTTACATTAACTTGAAGAATGTATTCTGGCAAATAAATATCGTTGACATAGAAAAAAGTCTGTGTGTGCCTTAGGCTAGAAATATATACGGCAGCCCTCGCACATATGGTGTTTTTTATAGAACTGGAGACGTTAGCTGCTGCGCAATTTTTAAGGCCCGCCCGTCCGCCCCAACAACCAAAATAACAAAAAATTGGTGCTAATGCAGAAAAGCCGAAACCGGTTAATGCATTAGCACTCACATCGAATCTCGCAGGAGAATGATTTTATAAATAAATACAAAAAAGACCGCTCGAGTCGTCTTATCACTTTGTGCAAAAACATTTAGTTCCCTGATAACGTCTCTTTGATATTTCTTTATCAGATTCCCTAACCTAACCTTATTGTTCTCTGCTCCACCCCCCACAGAAAGCCTCATCCGCCTTGAGCAAACTGTTTGTCTATGGTGCCTTAAAGTATGGTCAGCCCAGCAATTCCATACTGGCCAGTACCGGCAATGGCTATGCCAAGTATTGGTGCCGCGCCACTACCACACAAAAGTTGCCTTTGGTCATTGCCACGCGCTATAACATTCCCTTTCTGCTAAAAAAGCCGGGCGTTGGTTATTATGTCACCGGTGAGATCTATGAGATCGATGATCGTATGCTAAATTCATTGGACAACTTGGAGGATTGTGGGGATGTGATTACGCGGGAGAAGCACGACATGAACATTGGCGTGGGCGAGGGGTAAGTGTTGACGTCATTTTCATTGATTTTTATTTTAAATATTTGTCTTTGATTGCAGAACCGTGCCCTGCTGGGTGTACCTGCTGCAAAAATATCCTGAAAAGCTGTTGACGCTACCCTATTTGTCCAGCTATGAGAATAACACCACCCACCCTTACATCCAGAGACATCGACGTACCCATAAGCACCCGGCCCAGGATGATCTCAGCTATGAGGCCCAAAACTAAGAGAGGTGAATTGTTTGGCCAGTAGTTGCATTTGTAGAATGTATACAACGATTTCCAGTTGGAAATGGACTTAACATGATATATATATTGATTATATACATATGTATGTACACTATATTAGATTCTAGCGAAAACGTAGTTTGTAATTTCATAAGCAAAAATACAAAACTGAAGCAATTCTGGGAGTGTTTACATTTAAAGTGGGATCATTCGCCAGCCTTGTGTTGATAATTAGATTTAAGTCTGAACCAATTGATGGCAACAGGTTGAGGTTTTGAGGCAGGACAAAGTCATACAAATTCCAAAGATTTACTCTTGCAAATGGTTACTAGTACGGGTTTAGTAAGAATTTTCAGAGCAGAGTCCTTTCTTGTAGAACAAGCAAACAAATTATACATAAATCACCAGAAATGTTTTACGATAGAAATGTTTTACAGATTGGAAGCGGTTAGTGTATAGGTTTTTTTGAAAGAATCAAGCTGTCAGTTTATTATTTGACTTTTCAAAACTTATAATGATTTGTTTTTCCGTCAATAGTCTCGAACTACAGGTGTGTTTCGAACTCTCTTTGAAAAGATCATGACCTCCCAATTACAGCATTATTGTCGCTCGTTAATATCCAAATCTCAACATGAATTTACTTGAGTTTACTACCCTTGTTAACAAAGGATTTGTCAATAAGCAGCAGATCGACGTAGTTTATACTGATTTCAGCAAGGCTTTTGACTCATTCAATCATGTGTTTTTAGTGCATAAATTGGGTTTGCTCGGCTTCCCTCCAATCCTTCTCAACTGGACCAATGCTTATTTAAACAATCGTTTTCAACGCGTTCGTTTTAATCAAATTCTATCGAGGTCCATTAGGGATCTATCGGGGGTTCCCCAAGGTAGTCGTGTGGGGTCCTTACTATTTAACCTTTTTATAAATGATATCCCGCAAGTTTTATCCCATTCGCATGCATTGATGTTTGCCGATGACCTCAAACTTTGCTTTTTGTATAATGACCCTGCGTCTCCCCTCTTGCTTCAATCCGATTTAAACTCTCTTCACGCCTGGTGCTCGGTTAATAGCCTTCCTCTTAACCTCAGCAAGTGTAAATGTATGACTTGTAGTCGAAATCAACCTTACGAGTTGGATTATACGATTGATACCAATCCACACGCATCTATAAAGTAGATGATCTGGGTATTCAAGTTATGTTTTAATAGTCATATAGCGATCATTGCAAACAACGCAAGGGAAGTTCTCGGTTTTGTTAAAAGATGGTCCAAGGAATTTGTTGACCCCTACGTCACCAAGCAACTATATGTCTCCCTTGTAAGACCAATTCTTGAATATGGGTCGTGTGTCTGGTCGCCGTACTATCAAAAATATCAAGATCAACTAGAATCGGTTCAAAAACAGTTCTTAATTTTTACTCTCCGAGGCTTAAATTGGTATCCTACCATCCATCTTCCTCCTTATGAGGATAGATTAGCTGTACTTGCCATAGTGTACTTTTTTTATATCATATCCGGGGAAATTGACTCTATCGCATTGTTATCTCAAATAAACTTAGCTGTTCCACAACGCGCTACTAGAAATTTTTATCCAATTTACCTTCAGTCTTGCCTGACCAACTACGCTCATCACGAACCCTTCAGTTACCTTTGTCTAAGCTATAATAAGTACTCTCATATAATTTCCTCTCAATTCTTGTTTGTAATTAAAAATAATTTATTGTCGTTCCTAAGTAGGCCCCTTTAAAGTTAGACAGAACATTGTTAAACTATAAAATGAATAAAACGAAAATGAAAAAAATGAAATTATCTTTGTAACCAGTCATCCCATTGGTGTGAAAATTTGACACAATATAGAATTTAACCCGAGGAATACATTGGTATTATCTCAATATCTCAATTTTGACATAACTCGAGGTATGTCATTATGCCTTATTGCCAGAGATATTATAAAATCAAAATGATCAAAAACTTGTAGCGAAAATCGTGTTTTTAACTTAAAAATGCTACCAAAATTAAAGAAAAAAACAAAAAAAAAAAAATAAAGACTTCGTGATTTCCTCGGGTCACATATTACCTTTTAAACGCAATTGGACTTTTTTGTTTTGGATGATGACACGCCTTCGGAGGTTCGCTGCCACGGATTTGTTAATGGATATATTATGGAACCTCCGCGCCGATCTTCTCTTTAAAGCGTTAACTTTGCAACACACCGGGCCAAATGGAGAGGACAGAAAAATTATCTTGATTCTTTCTTTTCCATGCTCTCTGATTCTTACAATCATTCAATCGCTTTGGTCAGTTCTGCTAGAGAGAACAAAACTGAAAAAGTCCACTCTCTCTGCATACCGTTTTTTGCAATTTGTTCTCATGCTCACCAATCGATGTGCTACTCTTTTAAGTGTAGTGGAACAACTTTTAGTTCGTCGTAAAACAATAAATCAGGGATGCAAACCGGTTCTGAACCGAACCGGCTTCATTTTAATAATGCTGAACCGAACCGAAATTACAAAGAAAAATGGTTCGGTTCGGTTCATTTCCCTGATGACTTTTAAAATGTGGATCGCTTTCCTCTAGCCAATGATACTTAATAATTTCGTTTTCCTAAGATAATTTTAATTCGACCCTCTTCAATGGGGACCACTGATAGACCGAATTGATCCTTGACATAGCCTTTAAGGATGACTTGGCACAGATTTTACAACATTTACTTCTGCAATTGCCCGCCATTATCTTAATATACCTGTCTTCAGTCTGCTTCCAAAACCTTCCTGAGAATTTCCAGAACTACCGAAACCGAAAACTCGAAACAAAGAACACAATAGAAGTGAAAAAAGTGTTCCGCTCAGTGAAGAGACCGTGTGGTCGCATTGCATTGAAAACTATGTTCTACAAGAAAAATTTTGAAATCTGTATAAATAATATCTGTGAGGATAAGGGAAAATTTCAGATAGTTTCGCCACTTTTTCAAAACAATGCAATTGGCTTTTTTCATTGCAGTTTTATTGTACAAACAAAAAAAAGTCCAAAATGTTGCCTTAATTTCTCCCGGTGTAGGTCCCCCCTATTTTCAGGTGAATGGCAAATTGAACTTTCGCTTATCAAAATCTGAATTCAAGCAAATCTTTTCAAGAATGACCCACACAGATACATATACCAGCTAAGCCTTTTGTTTATTTCAAATGCTCAGAATGTCTGGCCTGGCGCGTGTCTTCGTCTATGGTACTCTAAAACGTGGAGAGCCCAATCATTATTGGTTAACGGCCAAGGAGAATGGCCAGGGCAGATATCTGGGCAAGGGCACAACCGTGCAGAAGTATCCCTTGGTCATAGGCACACGTTATAACATTCCCTTCCTGCTGGCCAAGCCAGGACATGGGCAACACATAAACGGCGAGATCTATGAGGTGGACCAGTTAATGTTCTCCAGACTGGATGAATTGGAAGACTATCCCAGTTACTATGACAGGGAAGAGCAGGATATTGTAACCGAGAGCAATGAGTAAGTGCAGGTCTCTAATGTGGCAAAAATTCCATTATCTTGCCCTTTTACAGAACCCTGAAATGTTGGCTTTATCTTATACGAAACTATCCGGACAAGCTGCTTGAGAAACCGCATTTGAGTTCATATCACAACACTCCCGAGCAGCAGTACAATGAGAAGTCAGTACGCGATCCTTTGAAGCCAGCCAAGGATGATCTCTCCTACTGAATTAAAGCCGACTTACGTTCTATCTTCCAGCTATCTGCAGAGCCAGCCGTCCGATCTCTATGCTACATAAACACGCCGGCGGCAACTTGTACAAAAGTAACGTTTATAAACGGATTTCAACGCATGGCTATTATTCATATTCTATTACATAATGTTTTCGCCGTAAATTCAAAAAAATGCAAAAATAAAACCCGAAATGAACAATAGTTGTTGTAGTAGACGTAGTGGTAATAGGGGGAGGGAGCGGGGGCGCAGTGTAAAGATGAGTCGAAAAGCCTAGAAAATGCAAGGTGGCCGCTTTAAGTGGCCAACGGTTTTCTGTGGTCTCGAACCTAGCTATCTGCCTCATCGTCCAGCGACTGGAATCGATTGGTGGCAGCCACCGGAGCTGCGGTGGCCTCCTGAACACGTTGGAAGCGGCCACCATGACGGACTTCTTCGAAGGCGGGTTCGTTTTTCTTCTTGCGCTGCTCCTCGGGACGTGCCGCATTGAGGGTGGGAAAGAACTCCGTGTTGGTGATATCCGGAGCAGCTCGACGTGGACGCATGCCGCCGCCCAAACCGCTGCCGCCGCTGCCCATACCGCTGCTGGCTTGCTGTGGTGGCAACAACAGAACAAAGTCCAAAAGTAAGTGAAATGGAGGAGGAAGGATCACCTGCTGGGAGCAGGGCACAACTTACACTATAACGTAACGCGGGTGATATATAGACTTTCGACGAGGACGTCTTCTCCACCTCCACCGGCACCGGAATTTGCGTCACCTCCTCGGCCGGTATCAGCTTCTTCCACACCCCGTAGCCCACTCGCTTGTGAAAGTTGGGATCGGTGTTGGCATTGCCCTCACTGTCCTCCTCCTCCTCGTCGTACACATCTTCGGGCTGTTGTGGCTGCGCCTGCCTTTGCTCGTTAATGTTCAGCTGGCCAATTTTCAGGCCGCTGTAATCCTTGCGCTGTTCCTGCTCAAACTCTTTCCACTCCTCCTCTACGGGCTAAACGACGGGTGGGGGGAAGGAAGGGCTTAGAAACTCTCTTAAGTGTCACCTCTCTCTCTCTCTAATGTCGCTTACCGCTTCGACCTCTGGCACCTTCAAGTTGTTCTCGTTTTCAACGGCGCTGCTGCTGCTGCCGACGCCGCCTGCCACGCCGCCAGCAGCGACAGCGGGCGCTTCAGGTTTTTTTGGTTTTGCGACCACTTCGCGTTTGGTGGTGTCCTCCAGATTCTTCACCAGCTCGTCGGCCGTTACAAACTTGGTCTTGTTCTTTGACTTTTTCTTGTCCTTTTTCGCAAAGAAGTCATCGAGTTCGGCCATGTTTATTAAATAATTTATTAACTTCGCCACGCGCTGTCGATAACACACGTGCTGACCACTATTCGAGTGTCGAGGGATCGAGTACTTATCGATTGGTCATTGCTTAACGATGACAAAGCAGAAATTTCTATAAAGTGATTTTGACTTCTTTTTGAAAATTAATAAGAAAAAACAGATTTGAAGTAAACTTCAAATGGCTGCAATGATGATTATTTCAAGATTATGAAAACAAATAATAGTTCTTATAAAATATATCGATATATCGTTAGTCACTAATGTCCGGTTCTCACTACAGCTCATTCTTGCACACCTGCATTCTTGTGTCGGATGCAACTTTTACGCCATACAAAACTCATAGCGGCTAGTGGTAGCAAACAAGTTGCATCCAATTTGAATGTTTTTGCAGGGTATCGATAATTTGGCCTATCGTGCGGGTATCGTTACAAGTGCTACCACTAACAAAAACAGCTTTAAAACTTTTAGCGCAAAAAATTCGCCATCGCAAATCAAGCAGGAAAGGTTAAATTATTTTCTTGGTTTAAGGGCATGACAAGATTGGGAGTTTTGTAGCAACAGTAGACACCAGATTTGCATGAACACCAGAGTCCACAGTTGACAGTACAGGCGAGAATAATAGAAAAATAAATATGCATTGTATATAACAAAAGAATTTTTTGCAGAATTCTCCCAATACACTGAAGAAGGAAATTTGTATTCGGAGAGCACCTTCAAATGCAGCAGCAATATGCCTGGTGCATCTGGTTTGCAGACAAACAAGTTTCTCGACGTCGCACTGTGGTCCAAACCCTTGGACAAAACCCTAATTTTAATTTGGTTAATAAGTGAAACTTTTTTTTTGGCTAAATCGGCAGTTTAAACACACAAATTAAGGTAGCCAAAATATGGTTTAGATGTATTGACCGACAAAAATGTTACAGCCGCGTAAACTTGGTAAATTTTTCTCAAAACGAAAAATGCAACAATTTTGGATTATTAGTGTACTTTGACTTATCATATCTGCAGCGGTAGTGAACATTTTAAAGTTGTTAAAATTTTGTTGGATATGTCTATTATTTCTCTTTTTGAAAATATACAATAATTAAAAATCCAAGTTGTGGTTTGTGAACAATTGGTTTTGCCGCAGGTACCTATTTTACACCTATTTCTTTCTTCAAAAGTCTTCAAAGAATTGATTGCTTCATGTTAAAGTCTAATCTGTCCCCTTTAAGGAACATATTAGACGACACCGAAAGAAGCCCAGCTCCAAAAAAAAGTGATTTTTGTGAAAAAATTCAAGGTTTTATTCGTCATCAGCAAATTACATGCGCTCTCACGCTCTCTTGTATGGAAGCTATATCTAAATTAAATCCGATTAACATGAAACTTGGCAAAATTATGAATTCAACTAAACAAATAAGTTTGACAGACATGTGGCACCGTACATTAAATTTCGTGGATTTGAGGTGTAACAAAGGTAACACAGGGTGTGGAAAACTTTAATTTTATAAGAAATGCCCTAAATCTTGACCTTTTAAGTTCTAGTTTTGAAAAACCAGCTGAGTATCATATTATGTAAAATTTGAATTATCCTTTAATTGCTAAGAAGTATAAAAAAATAATTAGCTTCTTACAAATTGCTCAATTGTAAGCAAATTCATTTGTTGATTGCCAGCTAGTGATAATCCTGCCAAGTTCATCATTTGCAATAACATTGCCTCGTCTTTCTTCAAAACTAATAATAGCAAACGATCATCTGAATCCATTTTATTTGCAGCAACTTATCTTTTCACAATGTCAACAAATCCCAGTCGCGAAAACCTTATCGCATCTTTTCGATAAATCGTGATGTCGATGACAAAATCACGGCGGTGAGAACCTAGCATAACACACTGGGCGGTTGATTTCTAAAAGTGCCAGAGCAGCTAACCTGGCTGACCTTTTTCTGTTGATATTTGCCAAATTTGCGAATACGTAAGCAATTTGGCAATAATATTGCCAAAAATTAGCATACGAGATTGATAACCACCTCATTAAGTTGTACAAAATGGAAACAAGCCAACGACTGCAGAGCTAGGGCCATTGTGCAACGCACAACTAGACTCATCCATAACTAATTTGTAGTTTTTGTATGTTTTTCTCTTCTTTTTCTGTTTTTTTGTGCATACATAATGATCTATGCATATTTATGTGCCAAACTTAACGCAAATTTTGGGCCAAATTGCGCCTCTAATGGCCCATAGCAAGGGGTTTTGTTTGCCAGTGCAAAAGATTTGTCTCTGGAGCGGAAGATTTGTTTTGGCAAAAACTAAACCATTTTAACTAGCTTAAGTAAATGTTTGTTTTGCATTTCTGCACCAACACCCAAGTTAAATGTTTGCTACTCATCCCCAAAAAACCAAAGACCACAGATCGCCTCTTTGGCTTTGGCTCTTTAACCTGTTAATCAACTCAGAGGCGTAACCAAGGGGGGTCATTCATGATGGGGCTTTTGGTCATTCTTCATTAATTTTAATTTAGCATTAATGTGAAGCAAATAAATTTTTAAAAATACTTCTTCCCCTAACTAATATTTTTAATACTGCCCTTACGAAATTCATATTCCCCGATTCTTGGAAATCTCCGAATAATTTTAGCCAAACCAAAATTTGCCATGAGTACAGATCAATCTCAATATTGCCATTCCTTTCAAGAGTACCTGAACATTTTATGCTCTCCGAGAAACTTTTTAGTGAGACCAGTCCGCATTTAGGAAAGGAAGAAGTTGCATAACGGCTATTATAAATATAACGGAAGATATTCGAAGTAAAGTTGATAATGGTCATATAACATTTTTAACCCTGTCAGATTATAGCAAAGCATTTCATACGGTTAGCCACGAAATTCTATGCACTGAACTAAAGCAATTATATCGGAGGTGTCTCAGAAATCGATGACTTTAATTTGAAATATAATATTAGCAAGAATCAAACAACTTATAACCTATTAAGAGATTTTAATTAAACATCAAATTAATTCAAAACTAAATAATGTCGAAAATGAAATCTCTCGAAGTTCTGGGAAACCGACGGATCTCTCAAGCGATTTGCAAACCAGCTTAAGACAAAATCTCTAGAGATTTCCACGACACCCCCGTTTTCAAGCACTGCTGTAGAGTTCTTAAAATCATATCTCGCAGAACGGTGACAGTCTGTTGTCACCACAAAAGCACTTTTGTTGTGTCTAGTGTATAAAAAAGAATGAAAGTCGGACAAGCCCGACTATAGTATACTCTGTACCTGCGAAGTTTTGCCTTTTATGTAACAGCCAGAAGGAAGCATTTCCGACCCTATAAAGTATATATATTCTTGATCAGCATCAACAGCCGTGTCGATATAGCCATGTCCGTCTGTCTGTCCGTATAAACGCACAGATCTCAGAGATGGTAAGAGATAGAGGTTCGACGTGTATGGGACAAAAACTTCTTATACTTGCAGGCAGATTAAGTTTATTTTCAATTTTTATACGGAAAACAAACAATTATGGGCAGCACCGGTCGCAACGGTGATGGGCAGCACTTCACAGGTACAGAGTACCGACTTTCTTTCTTGTTCTTAATGTAATCTGGATAGATTTTTATAACAAGTTGATTTTAATTATCCAAATCATGAAGAGGAAGAAATGGTCGTTATAATCCCGTCATAACGTTGAATAAAGTTGCACGGAATATTTTGATTTATATTGTTACAAGTATATACATATATTCTTATTCCTTTAAAGTCCGATTTTTCATCTTATGTTTGTTCGTTTATGTGACAGGTAGTGCCAACTAAAAGATGAAAGGCATGCCCTACCCATACCTTTATTCCAGACAAATTAAAAAATCGATTTTTATCGGTGTTTTACTTAAATTATTGGGATAAAATCGATGCCATGAACATTGATTTTTTGACAGCTCTAAATAGAATAACCAGATTAGTAACGGCAAAGCCATAGAACAACAAGATTAGAAGACAATTGTGGTTATAGGGCTAAACTATTTTCAGTCCCATGGGTTGAAATGTGTAGCATTCTTTTAGAAGCACGAATTTATCATTAAAAATTTTTTTTTTTTAATAATTTTTGTTTTTATTTTGATGTTTTAAGCCATAGATGTTCCCAGGGGCCGAGCGCAGTCGGCTATTTACACGCACACGACCGCTCGGCATGCCAAAGTGGGGCATATGAGCGTAAGCAGCGCTCTCTTTGCTTGCCTTAGATGCCCAGACGTCGAGCAGCGCAGTTCAAAGCTGGGCTGTGTCGCTTTGATATCGCACACCAATACACTCTCACTTTTTGGCCTCGCTCTTCTTGATCATCGCTGTTTTAAGCAATGAATATAAAGTGCAGGTTATATAAATAAAAATAACGGTAAATGTAGTGAGCTTGACAAAAATTCTTCACGAGGTGGGCAGTCAAAGTCAGTACCATTTTGGGTTAATAACTCATAACCGATTAATCAGATCATGACAATTTTTTTTTCCCAAAAAAAAATGTATACTTATATGTATATACCTCTCTGCAAAATTTGGCTTAAATCTAATTAAAAGTTTTTTTGTAAATCAAAAAAAAAAAATTTCCAACTTTGATTTGGAATTTGGAATATTTTTTTTTTCAATTATGTGTTATATTAGAAATTTTGTAAAACATTTCAGCTTTAGATTTCTGAATTTCTTGTAACTAACTCTTGTTTCTTGAATCATTTAAAAAGCTTTGGAGTCAAGGATCTTTAAAAACAAAAGCTATTATTGGTGGAGATTCAATGTTATTCTGAACGATTTCCTAGATGTTTTATTTAACTTTCCTGCCGATTGTAAGAGTCAGTTGCCCAAAACCGATCAAATAACTGAAGAAGTCGCTGGACCGTAGATCAAATTTTTTCATGTCTATAATTTTTGTTCAACCAGACCGGTTCAAGGTTCGAGCCGGTATGGTTCAAAACCGGTTTGCAGCCCTGGCTTACCCTAGAATATTTAAGAAGTTTTTAATCATCCTGGCGCAATAATTTATACTGTATACTGTACTTGTAGCGCTAGGACATAAAGACAATAAATAAATCAAACATTTTTTTATGACCAAAAAATCTATGAATTCTTTAGGAGAGCAGTTTGGTTTCGGAAAGGCAATTTCTATTTCTATTAGTATTCTTTAAATCACTTTTTGTTTTATAAAATTCCCTCACGCTGCTCCCCCTCTGCTGGTAAAGTTCCTGGCTACGCTTATGCTCTCTAAAAAGCCATTCATATTGACAAGCTGTGGCCAGGCGGCGCTTAGTCTTCTTTTGAACGTCGTCGAGTCTACAACGTGAATACAACACTCAGCCAAGTCGCTCCACTTGCAGTTTGTGTCTTCGTTCAACGAATCGAAACGTGTTACTCGTAAAAAATTGCACCAAACATTTTTCAAAGTTTTTAATTAAAGCGAATCGCACTACAAAAGGTAATTAAACAAAAAAAAATCTGCACAGGCACACTTGCCTTGGCGTCAACAAAAATAAAGAAAAAATAAACAATTTGTGGCAATTCATTTCAATTGCTTTACGACCTCTAGTTAAGGTAAACAAACACTATTATGATTGTCTTCAATGTTTGTCTTGTTTTTTGTTTTCATTTTTTTTTGGCAATTAGTAGGAAATGGCAACATTTAGCTGCGCAGCCAGGCGTTTAATTGAAGACTTATCTATATTTAGTTAAACTCCAATTCACTTGGTCTCGATTCATGATCATATGTCAGGGTCAGGTCGTGAACCTGCCAATATTGCAGTAGTTTTCCGCTAGCATAAATTTCCATGTAAATTAGGTTTCGGTTGACCACAAAATTTGTGCCTCCATGGGGTTAATTATTTCATCTGCTTTTGTCTACTTTTGGACCTTAGCTCTCCCTCTGCCCCTCTCTTTCGTGTCTGTGTCAATGGCAATCGATACAAATTTGATTTACATATTGGGGGTTTTTTTTTTCTTTCTTTCGATTTCATGCCTTAATGCCCAGAGCCAAATGGTATTCGTGTATCTCATCAAAGATGTGCAGTATTACCACATAAGTTCGTGTGTTGAGCTGTCTGTTAAATCTTTGAAATGAGGTCAAACGCATTTAAAACTTATATTCGAGACGAACTCAACTTTATTAGCTGCAAAAATTTAGACAGGCAGACAGATTTTTAATGGCCCATTCACAGCATCATCAGCATCAGCATTAGCTTCAGCTGCATCAGATCCAGCTCCATCCACAGTTACTGTGATAAAAAAAAACAAGTATTTTGCATTAGAATCCTGTAGTTCAAAATTTAATGGTATACTTAGACTGAAATTTCGAAAATAAAAAGAACACATAGAAAAAGATGTAACTAAACTTTGTCTTGAATGTAGATTCATTAAGTCTGATTCATTCTTTAACTTAGCCCGAACTACTTTCTTTTAAATTATGTTATCAAACTTTCAAGAGTTATAGCTTTTGGGTGTCTTCTTAAAAAAATATGTGTTTATTTGTGTTGCAAAAATTACCGCACAAAATATATAAATGTCATGTAGTTAACTTGTGCCCACACAGCAGTTTTAGAGAGCGAAACGCATGTGACCATAGTACGCTAGCACCATTCGGGTTAATATTTTTGAAACAAGAATTTGCCATTCTACATGTTAGACTGCGAGCTATAAAACATCCAATTCAAGTATACCAAGACTTGGCTTAAGTTCGAAAAAGGTTTACAACACCAGGCCATAAATCTGCCTACAGAGTTTGCTTAAAACGCAAGCAATTTCATTTGGAATTGAGAACCGCAAAAGCAAACCGAAACGGAACTGCGTTTGGTTTACTTTTCAAAACGTAGCGGAATTGAGAACAAGCCTGATAGAGAATTTCTTTCTTGGTTCAAAAATTGTCGATGTCAAAACTAATTCCAACTGTTTTAAACCAGGCCTGGCCAGCCATAGCCCTGGGTCTTGAAGTCACTCGCCGATTCACTCCGAATGCTTTCCGAAGTCAATCATCACTGAGTGTCAGAGAGAGACATACATATTTTTCTGTCCTCCCTATTTGGCCAGGCCTGTTTTAAACGCTACAACATTGCTTTCTCTCTCCGTGCCAAATATTTCAAATTTCTCACCTAGCCTATCAAAATAAAATTGAGAACGACTTTAGCTCGATTTCAAGAAGAAAACAGCACAAATCGATGAAAAGAAATCGATGGATCCAGTTCGATTATTGTAATGAACTATTGCAATGTGCAATCTGATTGCTGATTTTTGTGATTAGGATGGATAAAAACGAGAGCGTAAGTTAAAGACGGCCCTGCTTGACTTCGATATACCCGTTACTCAGGGGAATTAATGTTTAATAGCATTTAATTATGTTAGTTAACATAGCATTAACATTAATCTGAGCATTTCAACACAATGTTAGCAAACAGCGCATGCGGCGCTGAAAAGTATGCAACGCTTTTTATAGCCTTAATAGCTCTGCCATTTATTATCCGATCTTTATGAAAACTTCAAAGATGCTGATCAAGAATATATATACTTGATGGGGTCGGAGATGCTTCCTTCTGCCTGTTACATACATTTGCACGATGATGTACTGTTTTTTACTAAATGTTCCTTGTAGATGATGTTTGACTTTTGTTGTTTGATGTATTCTGGTGAACACCGCCCTCTGCTTGGCCATATATTCTGTTCGCGTGCCTTCAGTTCGACCATGAATTTGACAAGCGATTTACATTGAAAACATACCCAGTAGTTTTTTTTGTGCCAGGTGCTGCCGAAAGTAAGCCGTCAGGTGACCGGATCGGCACAGTACCCCCGGACGCTCATACAAATATAGTTAACCATCCGGCGGTGACCTAAGGGTAACCATCGGCCTGGCCGATCAAGCACAGAACTACCAGAAGCTCGCACATGAAGTGTCTGCCATCATACTGACAGTTTTATGGCTTTTCCATTAGCCACCTGGCAGCCGGTTAAGGGTAACCATCTGACCGGCAGATCGGTTCAGCATTACCAGAAACTGTGCTGGAAACGGCAGGCGATTTTGGGACAGCCGTCGGCCAGCACATTTCTGTTAACCATTTTCTACAGTTTAAATTTACAAGATTTCTAAGTCGGGATTGGCTTCTATTTCGATCTGAAAGTAAGAAATTTAAATAGTAACAAATGTAAGCGGCCTAAAATCAAGAACTCGGGAATAAAGCTGTACTTTCTCTTGTCGAAATGGGCGAGAAATACCTCAGCTTACTGTGTGTTGGCTACTTCTCATGCAGCTTTTTATATATTTTTGTGTTTCTCAGATGGACTCAGATATAATTTTCCCATATGAGATATCAGACAAATGAAAATACAGCTTCAGAATGAGAATTTGATGCTTGGATCATACAGTTTACACCGATTGCAATTGACACAGATAAAATACCTGTTTTGTTCTCTGAGACACTATTTTAGTATTAAACTAGTAAGCAACTTAGAGAGTAATTAACGAAAATTCGATCGCTGTGCAGGAGGTCGTGGGTTCGCTCCCGCCTTGGAGCATTTAATGAAAAGTCAATTAGCCATGAAAAAGCTTTTCAAAATACTGTTCGAACTCGGCGTTAAACTGTAGGTCCCTTTCTCTTGTGCGAAAATTAGAAGCACACTGAGAGGAGCTCGGCTTTGGCCCTTTGGGACTGTGTCAAGCCATTTTAGAAGTGATCGCTAACGCAATTTGAACTAAGTGTTTCACAGGCGCTTAGGAACGAAAACAAAATGCTCGTTTTCGACAGATTTATTTGTTTTAATGGGGAGTGTTCCAAAAATCTCTAGAGATTTTCTAATAAACCATTGGATTTTTAACTAAACTAGGAGGAGTTTATATGTAAAGTGTCAAGAATAATGTCGCCTACTAGAATATAGGGAACGAAACCCCTACCCCCTAAACATAACTACTTGGCGCTGAGCAGTCGGTTTCAAATTTCTCAACTCTTGTCATCTAATCTAGTAGCTTTGCATTTTGGATACGCTTCACATGTGAGGACAAGCAGTTGTAGGTCGAAACGAAACCGCTTATACGAAAATCTCTAGAGATTTCTGGGACACCCCCGAATATCTGGAAAGTCTCGTAACGATTTCAATGATACAATGAACTAAAATGAACTGCACAGCTATCTCGATGTGAAGCAGTAACGTCTTTTACATGCTACCATGCTTGTCTGCATGGCATCTCTTTGCATTCTATTCTTTTTGTAAAATGTTTGAGGTTTTCAGCCAAATTAAATTAACAACTATTTCAAGCTTATGCTTTCGCTGCTCTGAAATTAATCCGACTCTTTTTGACTAAATCGTACTGGATTAAATTTTGTTTTGATTTAAATTCCAAATGCTTTAACATAAATCTCCGCGTTCTCTCTGTGTAAATTCTAAGGCTTTGCTCTAAGCAATTACAAACTTGCCTTCCGTTAAACTGGAGAGGGAAGACAAGATTCAAGTTTGATTTTCCATTGGTTTTTCATTCACTGCTTAATGTAAACAAGAGAAATGATTACAACCAGCTAATAAAACATTCCACATGTTTCAACCGGTTTTGATTGCAAAAATAAAACAAATAATTAATTATTATTAAGTCTTGTCACTTTTATAGCCAGCTTACACATTACAAAATATATGCCATGGGTATGTGGTTATGATATTGGACACGCCTGCTAACAAATGTTTCGTTTTTTTTTTGTTTTTGTTTTCATATTTGTTTAGAATAGACAACACAAACAATTTTACATAATGTTGAAGGGAGATAAGGTTTTTGGTTTTTAATTGTAAGCATTTATAAAGCGTTGAAGCTTTAGGCTCGGCTCTAACCAGTTTTAATTTTCAAGGTATTGAGGTTAACTAATTAAATAATAAGCCATTCACTTCCTGTAGAAGAGTTTCTAGATATAAAACCCTTCATTTACTTCCACTGAAAGTTTGGCAGCCTTGATAAAATTGATATATTACTTGGTATTGGTATTTATTTATTAACTTAATTTGTTGGTCTCTTATAGAAGGATAAATTAAATTCGTTGCATACAAAATGATTGATAAAAGCCAGACTATTTAAGTTAATGACTTCCTAAGCCGGAACCAGTACTGTAATTGACTTAGAAGTTGTATCATACTATCCATATATCTGCAGACAACTAGAACTAAGTATAAAGCATTGAGATAAATCGATATGATAAATTGAAATTTGGAGTAGGATCTTGGGCTTTAACTTTATTTTAATTGCGGCTTTATCTCTAGAATCTGTTAGAATATAAGAGGAGAAACAAAAGGCTGCCTTAAGGGAAATATAATTACGTGCTAGTCTTGTTGGTAAGGTCAGAACCAAATCAAGAGCTTTGAACTTGAACTAAGTAAAATCGGGGTCAATAGTACGGTTAGTACGAAAATACTTGACTTAAGTACAAAATTCTTATTTCAAGTATGGTTTTCCAATCCCAAAATACTGGATTTTAGATTGTTGAGGGATTTATAAAGAACATTTCGAACTATTTTTAAAACTTATTGATTATACTTTTAGTTTCTTATAGTCTTAAGTCAAGCCCAATTATCTCTAAAAATAAGTACACCATGTTGTATGTAGAAGTCTAATAAATTCTTAAGTCATTCTTGAAACTAAATAAGTGTTCATCGAACAATTAATGAATGTTCTTGGATTAAGCCCCCCAAATTTCAATACTATTCTTAATTTGTTCCTGAAATGAGGATATATTATTGATTCAAAGAAGGCGGCTCCGCCAAAGACCTTCTTATTCTTCTTCTTGTTTGGCCCGATAATTCAATCACAACCGTTTGACGGTCTCGGCCGCTGCAATTAATGACCGCCACTCGCCTCAGTTCTGAGCGAGCTGGCACCAGTTGGTCAGTTTCATTGCCTCAATTTCTTTCAGCACCTGATCTTCCCATCTTAGTTTCGGGCGTCCTACCCTTCTTCCTATCCCTAATTTGTTCGCCTTCCGCCTGTACACTTTTATTACTGGAGCTTCTTCATCCATACGAGTAACATGTCCAATCCAGCGCAGCCGATGTTGTTTGATGCGCTTTACTAGATCAGTCTCCCCATAGACCTAGATATTATAAATGAACGTCACAATCTACCATCACTCCCTATGAAAAGTGTTAGAACCAGCTGGAAATCTTAAGAACAGAGTTTGTTTTTTAATAATTCGGAATATTCATAGCATAAATTTAGGAGCTTGTATGGCAAGTCTATTCGGCTTCGAAAGTTTTTAATTCAAGAAGGTGTGTTCTCATATCAATATAAATATGAAGGTCGTTTTTCGATCTTAGAATGTTTTGTACTTTGTTTAGGTACTTCGAAGAAAAAACTTAGAATTTTAAGTACTAACGGTATAAGTTCTTTCCCGATTGATTTAAGACTTATTTTATTCGAGATATAAAGGTAGGTTCTCTGAGCCAATAATTTCTTTGAAGCGTAACATTCTATCCAACATAGCACTTCTATGCTCAAGTGTTGGTACGTCTAAAAGCTTCAGTTTGGATCTCTTAATTTTCACTAGTTGAGGGTTCCAAATACAAGAACCAAACTTCAAAAGGTTTTAGAGATCATTAAAATCCTAATTTCGTTATTTACAGAGAGTTCAATGTAAGTGTCAAAAGATAATTGATGGTCAAGGGTAAGATACAAATCTCGTAAAGCATGTTAAACATGTTCAATAAGGCGGACATTTGATGTATGCAAAGACCATCCCAGAAAACATTTTATAAAATTTTTGATCACATTCGAGTATTTTTTGAGTCCTCAGTCTGATTAAAGTAGTCATAATTGCGCTCTTTTTCTGATAATAAGTGATACTATTTGTCGGGAAAAAATGGTACCAAAGCCGCGACGCTTCTTAAAGAATCGTTTTTAACCCGTTCTTCTAATCAGTTTCGACACATTTTCGAGTAATTTCGCGAGTCTTTTTTGAGTCAAATTACTTTTTGAGCATATTTATGAGTCATTTTTGAGTCTTCTTTTAATCGTTAGGTAGTAATCTCTTTTTAATCATCAAAAGGGCTCGAAAAAGTCTCATTAAGGAGATTTCTGTTGAGACGATCTTCCAAATGTGGTGTGGGATATTACATCCTACTTATACAATTCGTTTTGGAGTACAAAATTTGGATACATTTTCTTGTGGCTTTCACCGCCTTGAAGCTCAGACAGTTCTAAGGGTGACGTCGGTGCAAGCTTGCTCCTACAGTTTTCGACCTTTTTAAGCCCCCCTCAGTCACATCATTGACTTCGTGCAACAAACCCCGCACGTGTAGCATGCGGACTCCAACCTGCGAGCGCGTTAGTCGCAATAAAGTCAGGCTTCAAAATCTTGTCCCAAATAGTAACAGCGTGAAAAAAACGCACCTCTTCGTTGGAAGTGAGCTCGCCCCGTCAATGTTAGGCCTTAGTGTACCCATCAGAATTCATTTGATTCCTGCTCCAGACACAATATCCATGAGGCGTACGTGTCGTATACATAATATTTGTGGAAACTTTGAAACCGTTTCGCAAAGGTTAAAACTCAAATAAAAATTTTTTGATTTTTTAATTTGATTTAAACACTACAAAACAATTACATATGATGCGTGTTGTTAAGTTTTCTCATGGGACCTTTTCAGCGTCCGCCCTAATGTTCAGGCTTATAAGAGTTCAACAAATAGCTATTTTGAGTGCCTCATAAAGATGGAATTCAAATCAACCTGAAGCAAAGCAGACTCGTTGGGCGAGTTATGGCTAAGTAATATCTTTAAATCATCTGCATAAGTGTGAGGGCGAGAATGCTAACTACATTAGCCAGGTCATTAATAGATACATGGATAGAAATATCTCATTAATACTGGCTCTATACTTATATTATAATAAGATTGTAGAAGCCACTAGATGATAATGCTAATTTCATATTTGAGCTAATTTAAAATTTAACATTTTAGTCATTTTTTCAAACTTAAAAAGAAAGTAATATGGTTAAAAGTGAAAGGTCATGAGTATCTCCGCAAAGTCTTTTGATGGACTGTTTAGGTTATTTAGTTGAAGATTTCTAAAAAAAGAGCTTCCTTAACTCAATTCAGAGCATTAGCTTCGATAGCTGAATTGAATTAAATATTATTGAATAACAATTAATTAATTACACGTATAATATATGTAAATTGTACTTCAAACTTAGCTTGGCATCTTTTGCGCGCTCTTCACATACGCTCAACGACGCACACACAAACTAATTGAAGATTGTCTGGCAAGTTCGTTGCTTAAGTCTTTCGTTTTGATAGTTTGACGGCCGTCTGTCAGACGAAGTAGTTAGTTGCCTGTGTGTCAGTGTGTTATGGTTATGATTTCGATTTTAGTTTTGGACAAGCTGGTAGACTTGGCTCTGTTTCTGTTTTGGATCTGGCTCAGTGAGCTATTGAGCTACTTAGTTGGGGGGGCTTGCATAAGTTGCAAGCGGGATGACGTAGTAGGCAGAGGTGTTTTAATGCCTCATAAACATGAAAATTCAGCAAACCCCAAATTAAAAGGCAGGCGTTAAGTGAGAGATTTAACTGTAGTTCAAGGTGATATATCTATCTGTGCATTATCTTGCCTTGTCATGCCTCTTAAGAGGGGGTTTCCTTAGCAAGTACTATCGGTTATGGTGACACGAGCAACGCAAAAACCCGTTCACTCATGCATAAAATAGACGACTTACCAAACCACTGCCAAAACAGCCAAACGAAAGCCCAGAATTGTCATGATGCGGCCAAAGTGCAAGGCGTGCTCAGAGAAGCGAGATGTTGTTGTTGTTGTGAATGTGGCCAAGTGTAACGCGGCTGCAGCAGATTGTGCAATTATTTAGTCATGATTGCGATGGCAGACTCAGACGCAGCTTGCAACAGCCGGGAGTGGTAGTGGGTGAGGAGCAAACAAACAACTTCTGAGCAGGCATTTTGATTCGGCGGTGGTCTCCGCATTACGTAATTGCCATTCACAGAAATGCGAATCCATATCGACGCCGCAATCAAAAGTCCAATTGAAAAACCGAAACCCGTTTTTGGGGCAACAGGTTGCACACCGAACGCGTGCCTCCGTCCCGAGTCCGAGTCGGTGTCTTTGGCCAGAATTAGCCCCAGTTTTTCCAGCTGCGCTTGCAACACGCTCCTCGATTGCAGTTTTTCTTGACTGGTTTTTGCTTTCGTTTTGAAAAATGCAAAATGTGTAAATCAAATAGCTCACCACAAGACACAATTAAACTATTAAAAATGTGGAAAACTGACAGGAGCCCCTCTCTCCTCTCTTTTGTAGCCATCAAAATGACGTTGGATCTATCGCCAGTGCAGGAATACTATAAGGACAAGACCATCTTTATAACGGGTGCGTCTGGCTTCATGGGTAAAGTGTTGCTGGAGAAGCTGTTGTACTCCTGCCATTCCCTCAAAGAGATCATCATCATTTGCCGTCCCAAGCGTGGCAAGACGCCCGAGACGCGTCTGGAGGAGATGTTCAAGTTGCCAATTTTCCAACGAATCAAGGATGAGCGCCCGCATATGCTGAGAAAGGTTAGCATCTTTCAGGGCGATGTGACCTATGATTGTAAGTATTTCCTTATTCACTTACCTGCTGTTCTTACCCCTACTCACACACTTCTTCAGTGCTGGGACTAAGCCCTGAAAACCTCAAGTATGTGGTAGAGAATACCAATATTGTCTTCCACATGGCCGCCACCCTTAAGTTGGAGGGCAATCTGCGTGATGCCATTGATATGAACTTATTGGGCACCCAGCGTGCCCTCAATGTGGCCAAGGAAATGAAGCAACTGGAGGCCTTTGTCCATTTGTCCACGGCCTTTTGCAATTGTGATCAGGAGGTGATGTACGAAAAGGTCTACGAGTTCCCACACAAACCCGAGGATCTGATGAGGCTGGCCAATTGGATGGATGTGAAGACTTTGGATGCCATTACCCCGGATCTGTTGAAGCCGCATCCCAACACCTACACCTACTCGAAGCGTTTGGCAGAGATTCTGGTGCGCGACCATTACGAAACCATGCCGGTTATCATTGCTCGTCCAAGCATCGGTAAGTGACCTATACGAAAGCAGCCACATTTTTCCGTGGGAGTCTCTTATTTTGTTGTTGCTTATGCTTGCCAAGTGTGCCACAGCAGCTTTTTAATGTTTATTAGCGCCATTAATTTTACGATTTTTATTTCTTATTTGTTTTTTTTTTGGTTTCGCGGGTTTTCGCTTTGCCCAGCTGCGGCGAAAAAGTCGCTTGACTTCTTCTCCAAATCCTTAAGCACCCCAAAAAAACCCCCGCATAGAAATTGAAACTGCAATCGCAAATTTAGCGTAAACTAATCTCTCGCCTTTGCCTTTGGTCAAAAGGCTATGCAATTAATTTGGCTTTGCTGGCGTGCCCTAGGGGCGTTTGTTTAAAAAGTGTACAATTCTCTGAATTCAGCTTTCAATTGAAAGTGTGGGGAGCAAACCGGATTTATATATTATCAATTTGGGAAAGTTTTTAAGAGAGTGCAATTGAGACTGGCAATTTTGGAACGTTAGTTAGGGTGTGGTTAAGTTTTTTAAATTAAATATCTTGTTTTTGTAATAGGACAGAAAATCACATTAAAACTTTGAAATCTGAAGCCTTTCTACTCTACCTCAATCATTTTCTCAACTTTACTTAAAATTTTCCTTTGCCTATGCTGGACACGTGCTTACAATCAACAGCAGAGCACTTTACTGCCAATTACTATAATAGCAGTGCATAGTACATTGCATGTTATTAAAATACTTTACTCGCCTTTTCTTGTCACTTCACAAACGTTTTCGAAATAACAATTTATTTCTGAATGCATAAATTTTAAATTTAACTGACCAGATAAGTGAATATGACAGCTGTAAAGCACAGCTGCAACTAAGGAATAGCCTTTGAATGCGATTTGCATTTTATTAAGACACTAAAAGTTAAAGCTATTTCTGTACTCTAACCTTGAACTGTAGGAATAAATCTGCCTGTTTTAAGTATTTTATTAGGTATAGCAAATGACTTGGTTTATAACCAGCAGCCATAACTTAACAAATCTTTCTGTTTTAATAACACTCGTTTACAAATTAAGAAACATTTTGCCATCCCGGTCATTTGACAGTCATTGTAAAACCTTCCGCTGATTCCAAAAATCCAGTACAATAATTACGGGACCGTTTTTGAGAAATTGCGAAAAAGCAGTTTCTTTAATTGATCCATCACAATTCTAATGCGACATTTATCACGTTAGTTGGTTGAAAAATAAAGAATTCATTGGCACTTAAGTAAACAATTAAAGCTTTGAAGTACCTACAAATAGACTTAGGGCCGATTTCACATTTTCTAGATAGCTGCTATGTGATTGATAGATAAGTCCAGAATTTACTCTCTTATTTGTAAGTTTATGTGACAGATAGGGCTATGTAGAAAATGTGAAATCGGCCCTAACAGCCTATTTCCACTGAACAACATCTAATATCTTAAAGCAAAATGTTTCTATCCCACACGTTTTTCATAAAATAATTGAAAGAAAAACTTGTCATGCACTTAAAAATTTTGTTTAGTTTTTAATAATAAGTCGGCAAGAACAGCTCTTAAAATATCCTTGAATAGAAACTGGCATAAAAAATTTGTTGATGACATGCGAAAAAAAACATCCCGACATGATGCTGATCTTCCAAACTTCTTCACAAAAGACCCAATTTTCTCTGATTAAGAAATTTTGAGCTGCGTCTGCATCGGTAATACCAATGCCCACATACCAAAACACTTAAGATTTGGTAACCAAAAAATGACGGCAAATTTATCAAATTAGAGAAAGGAACAGGAGAGTTGGCGAAAATTGTCCCCAAACACCCAACGAGTCTTACGTTGGGAGGAAGAACACAAAGCTGCTATTGTTGACCAAATATTAAATAAATTCCATGCCAATTTTTTTTTCTTTAAGTATTTTTGTATTATTTTAAATTCAATACATTTTTAATAACGTCAACTGACAGATGTAAGATGTTAGATGTTACCAGTGTAAATTTCCATTTCACATCATCATCCAATTCCATGCGGTCCCCTAAAAAGTACTCAGTGTGCAGAGACTATAAGTTTCAATGATTTACTGTTCATTATAGGAGGCATTGTTAACATTCAAACTGTGCCATTTAAAGGCTACTATGTGATGTCAAATTTTCTCTATGTCTGCTGTAGTTTTTGTTATTTAATATTTCAAATCGAGAAGGCTAAGCTTACTTCGTCTGGGCCGAAGTTTTAATACCCTTCCAAGTCATCGTTCTGATATTCTGATATCGACGAAATTTGCAAAATCTGTTTTTAAGCCTTAAGATTCGATAATAAGTGCCGACTTAAAGAACGCAAGCATTTAAAAAAAATAGTTTTTTTTACGGCATTCCAGCACTTAGATATGCCTGCCGAATATTTTTAATTAGTTTTTTATTTTTATTTAGTTTTTTAACATTTTAAGATTATTCTTACGGACCTCTCCTACTCAATTCGCATTAAAATTATATTTAAAACAATTTTTTAATAGAGACACACACGGGAAAACAGCTCACAATAACAACAATTTGCGATTTGGCCATGGTGTATATTGATATATGTCTATCGATAGACGCTCATCAGCTGTTTTTGTTATGAGAAATAACACAAAACAAGTTGGGAGCGCTCTAAATTAAAATCGTACGAATTTGTTTAAATCGCAATTCGCAAAATTAAGTGAAAACCGGAGCATGGCTGATAGTCATGCGATTTCGACCAAATTTGGCAAATACCTTTAAAAGCATAAAGTATATAACAGCGCTAGCATTAAAACAAACTATTTTTCTCACAGAGACCCATTTTTCGACCGATCGCTGAACTGGAGCTATACGCTATAGTCACACGATTTGGACAAAGCTTTGTAGAATTAGGTAAAAGCAAATGGAACAAAACAAATACCAAGTTATAGGACAGAACCATTGAAAACAAAACGTTTTTCTCAGTATGACTCTTTTTCAGAGCTATCTTTTGTATGAGCTATCTTTTGTATTTTTCGATTTTCTTCAAACTTAGTAGAATTATAAAAAAGATAAAAACCCAATAAGTACAAAGTTTGCAGTGGTTTCCATTAAAAACAAAAGAGTTTTTCTCACTAAAACTAGTTTTTCGACCTATCGTTCCTATGGAAGCTATATGGTATAGTCATCAGAACCGGTCGGTTCCTACATACATTCCTACATGCATAGAAAGATGACTCTGTCATAGCTACGATTGCTTCAAAACTGAGACACTAGTGCAAAAAGTCGTCAAAAAGATGCAAAAATTATACTAAAAAATAGGGGAAAGCTCACTTCGGCTCGGCCGAAGTTTTGTATACCCTTGCAGTTTGTTTTTCTAAATAAGACTACTTTCTTTTCTATGAAAGCTATATACTATATAGATGTTTCGACCAGTGGGATCATAGTAAACTATGAAATTCGAAGTTTCAATTGAAAAAAAAAGTTTTTTTCACTAAAACTAGTTTTTCGACCGATCGTTCCTATGACAGCTATATGCTATAGTCATCCGATCCGGCCGGTTCCGACAAATGTGCAGCGTGTTTGTACCAAAAGACTTCGTGCATAGTTTGGTGAGGATAGCTTTCAAACTGACGGAGGAGATAGCTTAGAAACAGACACTCGGATGGTCGGACCGACGGACAGGGCTAAATCAACTCTGATCAAGAATATATACTTTATGTGGTCGGAGATGCTTCCTTCAATTTTATAATACACTCTGCAAGGGTATACAAATTTGAATTGTCATTGTCAGATTGAATGCTAATTAAAATTAAGCATTATCAATTAGCATTACCAATTAGTAATGCTTATTGAAGAAAGTAATGCCAGGGGCACAACCCTGATGTTTTTAACACAAATTTCTACTGTCCGACTTTAAATTTTATATTCGCATATGCCTATTCTTCGGGTCTCACGGTTATCCCATACCGCACCTATCTTTGTTAATGCTCTAAAATTTAGTATTAATTTATCATTCCACTCTAGAACGGGCCCATCTGTTGAAATCAGGCACGGCCATCTTAAGCAGTGTAGTAAAAAGTCTAAGCTTTAACCCTGGCTTAAAAACTTAAGTACTTTAGCTGAGGCGCTTACTCTGTACTCACAGCAGCTTTGGGCAAACAAAACAGATCAGGTAGGGTTCATAGCACTCCAATAGTCAATCGAAAATTCTATAGAACTTTTCGCACGTTGCAATTACAAGTATTTAACAATGTTAGCTAATCTTACACATCCATCTATTCATTAGTATTTGGATGTTAAGCTTGTTAAGTGTTCGCAGGTGATTCCATGGCCAGTCTCAAAGAAAAAGAATAGTGTCAACCTTATCTTAGTGAGTAGAAGAGTTCAGGGCCTGCTTGGCATAGAAACAATTTAAATATTGGCGCATTGGTGACTTTGCCTGGTTATTTGCTAATTGGCTAAATAAATGTCCACAAAAGTGCAGCATGTGTGAAGTTGATACATTACCCAAATTGGATGCCTCAGCCATGTAATTTGTTAGAGGGTGTGGCCAGGGCAGGCTTTCGGGTGAGGGTTTGTACATTCAGTTTGTAAGTGCTTTTGCCGCCTTTTGCTAATTTGTTAAGTATTTTTTATGCTTCTGTGTTTTATGACTCGCTCTCGCCAATGCCATCGAATTGTGGCGCTTGTTTTTTTTTTTGCTGACACCGCCACAACCACCGCCTCCTACGCCTACAACTACAACAACTGTCAACTACATAAATATCAGCCACATCCGAGTGTAAACAAGCAACAATCAACGGGCTAAATATGCACAAGAACAACAACAAACAAGACAACATCAGCGCTTCAAGCAAATAAATACACTGTCCGACATAACATTGCTTATAACCCAGTACCCAGTATACATCCCCCTGCCCTGCTTCATCCGCCCAGTAAGGGGGGATCTTGTAATAAACCGAATCTCCTGCAGTTTCACCATCGGCCTATGAGCCCATACCCGGTTGGGTGGATAATCTGAATGGACCCACGGGTCTAATGGTGGGCGCCGGTAAGGGCGTCATACGCTCTATGCTCATCGATACGCGTTACAAGTCGGAGGCTATACCCGTGGACTATGCCATCAACGGCCTGTGCGTTATACCCTATCAGTTCAATCAGCATCGCGTGCGTCCCGACGAGGTGCCCGTCTACAATATCACCTGTGCCGACCATCGCAAGATGCAGTGGGGCGAGGTCATTGAGTTGAGTAAAAAGATTGGCTATCAATATCCCATGGAGGCGGGTCTCTGGTATCCCGATGGATGTATAACCACCAATAGAATGCATCACAACATCAATGTGGTGCTGTTCCACTGGCTGCCCGCCTACGTGATAGACTTTATACTCTTCCTGCTGGGCCAGAAACGCTTGTAAGTGCGCAGGATGGGATTTTGAAGGGAGCTACAGCCTAACATTCTCCTTCGCTTAGCATGATACGTGTGCAGACGCGCATATCGGTGGGTCTGGAGGTGTTGCAGTTCTTTACCATGCGTGCTTGGTATTTCAAATCCGATGCCTACGCTTCGCTGTGGGATATACTCAACGAAAAGGACAAGAAAAAGTAGGTAGAGCCCAGGAAGCAAGCAAAAGAAAATGTAATGCGAATCGAACAATCGTACAGCTTCAACATGGACATGGATCCCGAGGAGACTATACCCATGTATATTGAATCTTGTGTACAGGGTGGGCGTCAGTATCTAATGAAGGAATCACCCGACTCTTTGCCACGAGCACGTCTTCAGCTGAAGCTGTAAGAGCAATGATCCCCACTGATTTCCCCCATATTGATTTCTTAATTCTAGCATGTATATCTTGGATCGTACGTGTAAGACTGTAATTGTGGGTTTCCTAAGCTATTGGACCTATGGTTTGGTCTCACGTCTAATGGGATTTTAATGGAAGTCTTCCGAGAAGAGAGAGAATTGAAATGATGGCGCGCAGCTTAAAATGTTTTCGCTTTGATTCGCTTATGGGTACAAATGTGGTTTTTATGTTTGAATTAAAGAAAATAAACCCCCGGTTCGAAATGTTTTATGCGTGTTACGAGTGTTCAGTGTTAAAGGATTTCTCATACCGAAATCATATCAGGAAACAAGTGGAGACACTACAACACAAACAGAGATACACGATATATATATACACATGTACTTGGTTAGCCTTTATCTGTTTTGCCCCTTAACCACACTTAACATTCCTACTTACTACGATTTGTCATTTTTCCAGTTTAAGAAATGTGATTAATGTGATCAAAACTTTCACATAACTTTCATCAAGTTCACTCGATTCCGTCATTTTGCTGCGCTATAATTTTGCATCGTCTTAAATTCGACTAAGCTTTGCTTGAATATGTTCGCTTTAAAATTAAACTTGCTAGAAATTATGTGCTATTGCCACATTAAGTGATATTCAGCTAACATTTTCACTTTCGCAAGAATGTGTTTTCGAACCAATGATAGACTCAAAATCGCAAAGTTTATGCGAAAGTTCAAATGGAAGCACGAATTCGCATTTCAACTTAAATTTACAGCATTGAAGTCACTATTTAGCAGAGCTCGCAAATAACAGTTGACCGTTTTTTCGTTGTCCAAAAATAACTGTTATTTACGGACGTTTTGAGCAAAGAGTCAGAGATGAACCGTTCACAACGTCTCTTGAATTAATCTCATGAATAAATCGGTATGTGCTCAACAAAGAACCAATCGTTTTGCTTCCCTTTTGCTCTGCACATTCGCTGACCGTTTCGTCGCGAGCGAAGATAATAAAAGTCTTTTGCGTTTGTATGTGCAAGGGAGGCGTCTGTTTGGGCTTGTAAGTCACACAAGCCACACAGAGACACACAAAAATCCCAGAAATCTCAAGAGATTTTTGTTTAAACGAAGAGATTTTTAATTTAACTAGGAGGACTTTATATGTAAAGTGGCAAGAATAATGTCGGCTACTAGATTTTAGTGAAGGAATACCGTACGCATCAAATCAGCTTTGCCTTGAGCAGTCGGTTTCAAATCTGTCAACTTTTGTCAGCTAATCTAGTAGCCTAGCATTTTAAAGACACTTCACATGTAAAGGAAAGCACTTTTATTTCGAAATAAAACGGCTTTTACACAAATCTCTAAAGATTTCTGGGTCACACCCGTTAAAGAAAAAAATACCGTTTACACTGAGCCTTTCATATTTTTTGCTCATCTGCTGACTCTTAATGTGCGAGCGCTCAGTTGGACCGCTCTCTACAACAGTCGGCATAAGTATTTTCACAAAAAAACTTTCTTACCTAAACCATTATATCTTTTAAACGAAAAATCATAAAACTTTGACATTGTTATCGATTACTGGTATGAAAGTAAGCTTTCAGTAAAACATAAGTAGTCCACAATCAGCTCCTTGGATTACAAAATATTAATAAAATTGTCCAAATGGGGGTTGGTATGAGTATTTTGACAAGATTTCAAAATTGATTTAATCTCAGCAAAAGACATTAAATACTAAAAGATTAAATGATTCTAAGCTAATTTTTCACACTGAACCCGAATTCGGCTTAAAAAAACTCCATATCTCTAATGGATTAACTGTAAACAGGACATAAAAATGCAGAAAATGGCTAATTTGGCCAATATTTAAGGATAAAAAATTCTAGAAAAATGTATATTTTTGAAAATTGGATTTGCTCCTGGTAAAGTACCACAAGTAAGTACTTATAAGTAAGCACTATACCATGAGCAAATCCAATTTTAAAAAAGATACATTTTTCTAGAATATCTAGAATATTTGTATCTCTTTTTTGTGACTTATGCCTTTGTCATTTCATAAGAAATGAATTCGTGATCGATCTGCAAAGTATCGATCGAAAGTTTTTCAATATTCTGCAATTTCTTGTCTAATTTACAGTTAATCCATTGCAGATAGGGAGTTTTTAAAGCCAGATTCGGGTTCAACATGAAAAACTTGTCTAGAACCAATCATTCTTTTAGCATTGAAGGTTCTGGGCTGAGAATAAATCGCATTTTTATAAATGTCTAAAAAATTATACCACCGTCCATTTGCCATTAAGCTAGGTATGGATAACGCAAACAAGCGCTCGCCAAAAAAATGTCCATAAAAAAATGAGACTGTAAATCCGCTAGCAAAACGTTTTGCGGTTACTGTTCTGCGACGCGTAAGCTGACGAGTAAGCTGGGGGTGGTAAAATCCACACGGGCGTCGCCGCGTTGCCAACCTCCCACAGCGTGTGGATTTTATTGAACAACTGATCGAGTTCCGTTTGTGCGCCCAAACTAATTAAATTTATTTATTTCGACTGTCGATAGAGCAAAAATGTGTCAGAAAAAATTAAAAATTCAATTGAAGCGCTTTCATAAGGAAGAAATAAAGTTAATTATTTGGGGCCCCATCATTAGAGAGTATTTTGATTCAGTTACCATAGACAGCCTCGAAGTCCAGAAAGAGTAGCAACAAATTTGTTGCGTGCAGCGGCCAATGCCGATGAAGATAAACCACAGTAGTATAAACTAATTTTTTTGAAATAATAACAAATACATAATAAAAATGTGTAACATTTATTATTCATCTCGCTCTCCAGCAGATCCGTATCGCGTTTGAACCGAGTGCTTCGTTTTGGAGCCAATCAAAACTGTTGGCACTAATTTCGAAGTTTTGAATGAACATTTCAGTGACTAAAACTATTGGGTGAAATCACATTCGATCTAACAATCTCACCTAGCTTTGTCGATATACTCATATCGTTTGCAAATCTTGGAAATATGGCAACTGAGACGCTAGTTTGAGCTTCTTGCATCCTCTGTTTCTTCCTCATCCATGGGAATTTATGCGGATTAAATGAAAGCTTGTTTCAAAGTCTGTAGTATAGGGGGACAACTACCCCCTGGCTTCGCCATTGAACATTACCGATCTGCATTTCAAATACTTAATTTTTTTTATTGCTGTGATTGGAAATCCTCATTAAATTGTTGGTAAACAAACAGCCGGGAAAGTGTGACCGTACCTTTAAAAATACCAAATACCGCCTTATGTGGCGTTCTTTGTATTTTTTGGCCATCTCAGCACGCTATTTTGTATTTACGATCCACTCCGTTCCTAGCTTTAAATGATATAATGGTCTTTTTAAGAAAGTTTTTTTATTGATTTTTTCTTGATTCTGGCAAGGAAACGCCAATTTAATGCGATTCTCAAACCCATATATATATTTGACTAAAATCGAGTGTTTATTGGTCAAATTTATACCCGAAGAAGTCTGTATTATACTACATGACGATCTTCCGGTATCGGTTCGTGCACAGCGTGTACAATTTTCAAAAATCGATCACAAAAATTGGTTCTTGAGCGTTAAATGTAAGCCACTCGTAGTACTTGTGCTTCAATGCAATTGTGTTGATATTTCAAATTGCCTAAAAATGACAAAATCATAGTCCAATAATGACAAATTCCAGCTGGTCACACTAAAAGTGCCCCAGGTGCAAAACTTAAGAGGCAACCCTTGTACCAAACTTACTACTTTCATACCCCTATCAAACAAAGATCCAAAAAGGCAAATTTATGTTTGCCTATCCACTTTCAATTCCACAACCAAAATTATATGCTTAACCCATATTATGGAATACCTACTAAATCTAAGAACTCACCCACCCACCTCTTCATACCTCACTCCTCACACACACCCACACAAACATTTACACATAAATTACATAAATACATGGCTACGGTGACCATCATCATCAAGGGAAGGGCTAAGTGGGTATGTAGAGTCAACAACATTCCATCTCTCTGTGCACCTTTCACCACTAATCTTTGCTCTTCTTTCCCTAGTCTCACCCGCTGCCTATGAACCTCTACCAGGTTGGGTGGATAATCTGAATGGTCCCACTGGTCTTATGATTGGTTGCGGCAAGGGTGTCATCCGTTCTGTATTGGTCAATCAGAAGAATAAAGCCGAAGTTATACCAGTGGATTATGCCATCAATGGTTTGCTAGTGATACCCTACGAATTCAATAAACAAGCCCAGCGGCCCGCTGAGGTGCCTGTCTATAATATCACCAATGCGGATCACCGGAAAATGGCCATGGGCACCGTGGTGGAGATGAGCAAGCGTATTAATAAGGAAGTTCCATTCAATGCGGGTCTCTGGTATCCAGATCCTTGTGTTACTACCAATGTGTACTATCACAAGTTCAATGTGGCCATGTTCCACTGGTTGCCTGCCTATTTTTTGGATTTCCTTATGCTGATTTTAGGCCAAAAGAGATTGTGAGTGGTTAATCTGAGTAACAACTGAGTTGAGTTGACGTAAATTAATCTGTTTAAATCTATCTTAGCATGTTGCGAGTTCAGGAGAAGATTTCCACAGGTCTGGGTGTGTTGCAGTTCTTTACTCTGAGTGCTTGGTGCTTCCGTTCGGAAAATTATGCTTCTTTGTGGAATAAACTCAGTGCAGAGGATAAGAAAATGTAAGTAAATTGAGTTTTAAGTGAAGCAACCAGCTTACCTTTCTTTTGTTTATTCTTCTTTCAAGCTTTAACATGGACATGAATGTTAAAAACACCGAAGAAGAGTATATGATTAACTGTGCTAAGGGAGCTCGCCAGTTTATACTTAAGGAAAAGGAAGAAGATATACCCAAAGGCCCGTTTGCACATGAAAATGTAAGTGATAAAATCGAAAGCGAAGCGATGCACTCGCAGAACTGCGGGCTAACGTGAGCGTAACATTTGAAACGATTTGCCGGATTTCTTCAAGCGCGTACTTTATATTTAGCTCAGAACCTTATCAATCAGCATAAATTCGACATTTAAGAGAAATCTTCATTTTTCGAGGGAGTTTGCCCCGAATCACTTGATCCTTTAGTGAATAAACTAAAAAAATTATTCTAAATTCCCTTCCTTTACTTACAGCCAATGGATCGTGGATGTGGTGTGCAAAACTCTCATAGTGGGCCTCTTCTTCTACTACCTAGTGAAATGGTCTGGAATCCTGGCTTCGGTTTGAATCTTTTGAGATTCATTTCATTGTTGTTTTTTGATGGTCGCAGGCATTTACTTAGTCATTATCTGTAGTTAGTTTTAGTTGTAGTAGCAAAGGTTCCAAATAAAGAATATACATTTCTAGGTTGTTGTACACTCAACTGATCTGTCATGTGTTGTTTTGGTCTTACCACTAATCTTTAAGCCATTGTGTACTTAATTTAAACTCTATTCTGCTTATGCAGTCACCCCGGCTTTAGCGGAACCACTGCCTGGTTGGGTGGACAACATGAATGGTCCCACTGGTGTGTTAATTGGCGCCGGTAAAGGTGTGATACGTTCCATGATTGTGAATGGAGAGCTCAAATCGGAAGTGATACCCGTGGATATAGCCATTAATGGATTGATATTGATACCATATCATCATAGTCTGGTGGAAAGCAGGTACTACATGAGGTGACTACACATATTAACAAAAAGCTAATGCTTTTTTTTTGGTTAGACCCTTACAGATTCCAGTGTATAATCTTACCGTTGAAGAGGCCAAGAAACGCTCATGGAAATGGGTTATGGATGTGGGAAGAGACTTGGGCATAAAATATCCTTTTGAAGTGGGTCTCTGGTATCCTGATGGCAACATGACTACCAACAAGTTGTATCACACTCTATGCTGCCTGCTGTTTATGTGGCTACCCGCATATCTAATTGATTTCTTGCTCCTGCTCTTTGGTCAACGACGCTTGTGAGTGTTACTTCAGGAATCATTTGAAGGATTGATCTTTATATTTTGTTTTTAGTATGGTTCGTGTTCAGACTAAAATCTCGGTGGGATTGGAAGTTTTGCAGTTCTTTACCACGCGCAGTTGGGACTTTAAATCCACGCATTTTCAACAAATATTTAAAGAAATAACGAAAGAGGATCGAAAAATGTAGGTAGATTTATACTGAAACTTAACTATTTTAAATGTAATCTTTTGACAGCTTCAAGATCAACACAGATGATGTGGACGATTATGAGTACATGAAAATTAGCATTTTGGGTGGACGTCAATATGTGATGAAGGAACCCTTGACCTCTTTACCTAAAGCCCGCATTCAATTGAGATTGTAGGTGTCCTTTTTAAAGTATGATTGCCCTTGAGACTCAAATTTTCCATATTTGCAGCATGTATGTATTGGATCGCATTAGTAAGACACTCGTATTGGTCGGACTCTTCTATTGGATGTCAAACAAGCTGGGACTCATGGATCTTGTACGATATGGCTTGGAGGCAGTCAATAAATAAAATGGGGTGTGGGATGTGCTATGACATTAATAGGGTCGGTCTACTAAAGTAATTTTAGTTTAAAGGCTATCAGGGTCAATGTATACGCTAAATTAAATGCATCTAAAGTACGTATGAGATAAATTGTTCTTTAATCTTTTGAGGTTGGGACTAAGCTGTAAGCTTAAGAAACTCAGAAACTAGAACTGTGCACTGGCAATCTAGTATTTCCAATATCGTAAGTTTCGGATATAAATGACTTAGTTTTCTGAAACCAGACAATGATTACAGTTTTCTTCATTCTAGAAGATATATATTGTATTGGAGCGCTTGTTATTAACAACAGCTTAGAGGCAAGCGACGACCAGATTTGTCTAAATGGCAATGCACAATAAGAATACACGACGGTCTTGCTGTGGAAGCTATAATTTGTTTGATTTTTGTGCCCACCGCTGATTTACATTGTCCAAGTATTTATTTGAAAATGAATGTACGTGGATGCTTGCGTTTCAGAGAATTGGTTGAAGCTTTCCTTGTAATATTGCAGCAACGAAACGATAAGTTCTAACAAATAAGTTCAATATCAAATTTCACCCTACAAAATATTTTTATATCAAATATTTTTATACCCTTGCAGAGGGTATTATAAAATTGTCCGGATGTTTGAAACGCATAAAAGGAAGCATCTCCGACCACATAAAGTATACATATTCATGATCAGCATGACGAGCTGAGTTGATTTAGCCCTGTTCGTCCGTCTGTCCGTCTGTTTCTATGCTATCTCCTCCGTCAGTTTAAAAGCTATCCTCATCAATCTTTGAAAGAAGTCTTTTGGTACAAATACACTGCACACTTGTCGGAACCGGCCGGATCGGATGACTATAGCATATAGCTGCCATAGGAACGATCGGTCGAAAAACTAGTTCTAGTGAGAAAAACTTTTTTGTTTTAATGAAAGCGCCTCCAAAGTCCGTATTTCTTAGTTTACTATCCTTTCCCATGATTTCATTAAGTTTGGTCGAAATCGGATGACTATAGCATATAGCTGCCTTAGGAACGATCGGTTGAAAAAGTAGTTCTAGTGAGAAAAACTTTTTTTTGTTTTTAATGAAAATGTCATTTTTATTGGCATATTCGTATTTTAAATACTTCAACACATTTCTACAGTTTTATCAAAATCAGATGACTATAGCATATAGCTGCAATATAAATGATCGGTCGAAAAAGAAGTTCTAGAAATCAGACATCTATATAGATCCCATAGAAAAGTAAGGTCCAAAAAGTAGTCTTCGTTAGAAAAACTTTTTTGTTTTCAATGGAAGCTGCAAGGGTATACAAAACTTCGGTCGAGCCGAAGTTAACTTTCCCCTAATATTACTTTTTGGAAACGTTCGGAATTCGCAACAGCCTTGATAGTTCATGTGAATTCCATAATTTTCCACTTTATTTCTGAATTTATTCTTCAATCGACTTGTATTGACAGTTATGTTTTGGAGCAGTAAATCTTGACTTCAGCATAAAGATTGCTATTTCGATACCACTTGCTCGTAATTAGGTAATCACCTTCCGGAAATGGTAGCATAATTGTAACCCTGTGCCTAACAAAATCAATGGGAAGCTTGTCCACAAATATGTCATGCTGAAAGTACAAATCAAATTAATCAGCTTAAAGTTCATTGAATCATTCTCGGATACTTACATCGTATGGACATGAATGGTTCAAATTGGAGTAGGGCGCAAACAAATCATAAAAATATTTCACAACTGCATTTTGCTTTTTACCTCTCAACCACTGACACGCATCGGTGGTGACGTTATAAAGAAATGGCTTATAGCCATTCAGTTTTTGATACAATCCCACATTTACCTGAAGTTACATTGATTGAGTTTTAAATAAAGTCCATCAGACCTTTTTTGTTCGCTCACCTCTAAGTTTGTAACAGGCAGATTAAACATTTTGGTTCTAATTGACAGATATTTATAGGTGCGATTCAGCGATTTCAGAAAACATTGGTCAAAGTCCATCAAATTACGATTTGGAGAAATGCATTTAATATTTGTGAATTCGAATCGAGAATGAATCTGCATATAAACTGATTAACTTGAGTGAAATTTAATAGATACTTCATAAGACTTACCAAAGCACATTGAAAGAGCAACAAAAAGAGGCCATTCGTAAAAGTTTTCCATAGGTGCATCATTACTGCTCGAGTTGTGGGAACATTCTGTTTCGTGTCACCAATTGCGTAATATCTTTATATAAAGCTACATTGATGAACACTTAACTTTCGATTAAAAGTCAATTTCATGCACAATTGGATAGTTAGATTGCATTCAAATTTTCATCAATATATTTTGTTCCAAACCAAACAATGATTGAAGTAATCAAGCAAATCGCTTTTAAGCATTTCTAAGAATAAAATATAAGCCAACAACAAAAAATATTCAATATAGCCCTTAAAGTTCGAAAAATAATTTTACACAATTTTCTGATTTTAAAAAAATATTTGTGTAATTGTAAAGCCTAGTACGGAGAACGCAAAAAAGCGCTCGCAAACAAAAATCTTCATATAAAAATGACACTGTAAAACCGCTCGCAAAACTTTTGACGTAAAACGTTTTGCGACTAGTATGCTGACAAGCAAACAGGGGGTGGTAAAATCCACACGGGCGTCCTCGCGCTACCAACTACTCTGCGCATGTGGATTTTATTGATATATTTTATTGTGCGCCCAAACTAATGAAATTTATTTATTTTGACGGTCGGTAGAGCAAAAATATGTAAAAAAAAATAAAAATTCGATTGAAGCGCTTTCATGAGGAAGAAAAAAAGCTAATTATTTGGGGCCTCATCAATATTTTGAGTATTTAGATTCAGTTGCCATAGACAGCCTCGAAGTCCACAAAAGAGCAGCAACAAATTTGTTGCTTGCACCGGCCAATGTCGATGAAGAGAAACCAGATTAATATATATGTATGTACTAACGTTTATGAAATAAAAACAAATAAAAAAGAAAATGTAGAACATTTATTATTGATCTGCACCGGGTGCTTTGTTTGGAGCCAATTAAAACTGTTGGCGCTCATTTGGAAGTTTTTAATGAACACTTCTGTGACTCGAACTATTGGTGAAATCACATTAGATCTTACAATCTCTCTTAGCTATGTCAATATACTCATATCGTTAGCAATCTTTCAAATATGGCAACTGAGACGCTAGCGTCTGCATAAGTGAAAACTTAAGATTTCAGATACAAAATATGTAATATAGGGGTTCAACTGCCTCCTGGCTTCGCCACTGGACCTTACCGATCTCCATTTCATATACTAATTTTTTTAATTGTTGCGACTTGAAATCCTCATTAAATTGCTAGTAAGCCGGGGAAGTGTGACAGTACCTTTAAAAATTACCAATAACGCCTTATTCTTGGTATTTTTTGGCTGTCTCAGCACACTAATGTGTTTTTACGATCCACTTTCACAATAAATGGCTTTTTTGTGCGCACAAACTGTTTGGTGTTCTCCGTACTAGGCTTAAGACAATAAGCTTCTTTTACCCGAACACAAAAGCTACAATATCGATATTTTTTTTCGGAGTAGCTGAAAATTATACAACTAAACAATGGCCGATTTCAATGTGATCATAGAAATTTTTTTCTGAAATATCATTACCAAAACAAGAAAGAAAGTCGGCGCCCAACTTATATTAGTATGTATTGATTTTTTCCTTATAACTCAGTATCGTTCACGTCGTACATTTTTTTGCGGATCATAAATAATCCTGATTACTAAATATCTCTTACCATCTCTGAGATTGTTTTTCATACGACAGCACAAGAAAAACGAAGCGTAAGTTAAAGTCAGTCCTGCCGACTTGATAACCCGTTACTCAGGCAATTGGTGCCTTTCCTATGTTAATTAACAGATCATTAAAATTAATGTGACCATTTCAACATTATGTGAACAAAAAGTGCATTTAGCGCCAAAAACTATGCAACCTTTTTATACCCGTTACTCGTAGAGTAAAAAGGGTATACTTAAGTCGTGCAAATGTATGTAACAGGCAGAAGGAAGCATCTCCGAACCCATAAAGTATATATATTCTTGATCAGCACGACGGGCTGAGTTTCTGTCTGTTTCTATGGTTCTGTTTCTATGCTATCTCCTCCGTCAGTTTGAAAGCTATCTTCACCAAACTATGCACGAAGTCTTTTGGTACAAATACGCTGCACAATTGTCGGAACCGGCCGGATCGGATGACTATAGCATATAGCTGTCATAGGAAAGATCGGTAGAAAAACAAGTTTTAGTGAGAAAATTTTGTTGTTTTCAATTGAAACGCCTCCAAACTTCGTATTTCTTAGTTTACTATGCTTTTCCATGATTCCACCAAATTTGGTCGAAATCGGACATCTATATAGTATAGCTGTCATAGAAAAGTAGAGTCTGAAAAGTAGTCTTAGTTAGAAAAACTTTTTTGTTTTTAATGGAAATGTCCTCAAAATTGTCATGTATTTGTTTTTTATGCTCCCACACGATTATACAAAGTTTGGTAAAAATCGGATGACTATAGCAATAGCTGCCATAGGAATGATAGGTCGCAAAACTAGTTCTTGTGAGAAAAACTTTTTTGTTTGTAAAGGAAACGTCTTTTACGTTGGCATATATTTAGTTTATATATTTTTACACAATTCTACATAGTTTTGTCAAAATCGGATGACTATAGCATATAGGTGCAGTATGAATGATCGGTCGAAAAAGAAGTTCAAGTGAGAAAATCTTTTTTGTTATAATTGGGATCGCTTCCAAAATTTCGTAATTAACAGTTTGTTATGCTTTTCCATGATTGCACTAAGTTTGGTCGAAATCGGACGTCTATGTAGTATAGCTTCCATAGTAAAGTAAGGAACGAAAAGTAGTCTTGTTTAGAAAAACAAACTGCAAGGGTACACAAAACTTCGGCCGAGCCGAAGTAAATTAGTAAAGTAAATTTAATAAGCCCTTTTGATTTAAGCTACACTTTCAGATGTGCTAGAAGTTCTGCTTTGCTTGATTGCAAGAAGATTCCTAATTATATTTTACTTTAATAGATAAATGCTTAAAGATATTTTCCCTTTCTGTGCCAATCTTTATTTATTCCAACGCCCAAAAGGCTGCTAAACAAAATGAGAGTTTGCTGCTTTGCCATTGATCGTTTTACCCGCCGAACTATCGATAGCCCGTTTTGTGGCCTCAACAATCACGATCGGCGGCCAAGTTACGCGGGCTCGAGTCACTCGCAACTTATTCAGTTGGTCTTTAGATATTTCGGACTGCAGTCGACCCAGCGGAAGCGGAAGAAAAAGTAAAGCGTTTGACATTTTAATTTAAAAAAAAGTATTGTTGAAAAGTTTTCCAAGTATTTGTGTTTTTTTAAAAAAGTTTCCAAACTGTTGAATGATTCATCAACCGCGCACAAATTATGCAAATGATTTAAAGATGATGCGCCAGCATTTAATCTTAATCAATAATAACCAATGAATGAGTGTTTAAATTTCTAAAAGCGGTTACGGTTTTAGTGAATCATCTGGTGTAATGCAGAAAAAATGAAATGAGTAAAACCGCAGTGGCAAAGATCAGCTTCAACCCACACGCCAGCAATAAAACAAAAACACGTTTTAAAACATTCAACGTCAAGGTTAAAAAACTGCAGAAAAAGCGCGCCCCAGGCACTTGCAAAAAGTAGAAACTCCTTTGTTTTAGTGACGTTTAAAATTGATTGAGCTGCATTTTGACTAATGATAAAAGGTCTGCTCTAAGCCAACTTGTGACATCATTTCGCAAAGCTTTTGCCAGTGGGCAGAGACAATTATGAAACCGTCTACCCACTTGTGGCTGACTTCCTTAAAAGGCAGCTGGTGTCAGTGTCTTGTTTTTTATTTATAAATAAAAATATAACAGTATTGTGATTGCATTTTTATCAAGCCCACAAATTCTTGGAGACGCGACAGTAAGCTGAGCCCTTGTTTACCCAATTGAATTTCTGCTGATTTGCATGGACTTAAGGCAGACAGTGCTTCCGCTCTACCATCTCCCCTCAGCCTGTCGACAATCAAACTCACATATGTGGACAAATTTGCATATTTATTATTACTCAATTAGGGATAGATAATATGCTGATTAGACTATTTGTGGATAGCCATTCCTAGGTACACTACCTGCTCTATTCGCTTTGGCTCCGCCCCAAATGCTTATTTAATTTTTTGGTTTAGGTTTTGTCGAATCCAAAAGCCGCACAAAGGCGTAGAGCATTCAATATAAAAAGAGGGAGTTCGTTGATGTAATTGTGTTAATTGCTCATACGTCATCATGATTTAAATCAATTGGTATTGCTTCCATATCCATTCCCCCGCTGCAGTTCAACAGCAATGTGATTAATTGTAATTAAATTATTCTAAATTTTTCACTCGTGTGTGCCCGGTCGTGCTGGCCCCTGCCGCCCCCCAGCCACAGCCTACACGATCTCTTGTTTTGTTATTGTTAGAGCGTTGTGCTCTATATGTAGGCCAGTCAATTGTTTATGAAGTGCACAGAGTGTACATAAGTGAACTTATATATATATATAGAGCATATAGCCACTTTAGTTTAACACATGCGAGTGTGTGTGTGTGTGTGTGTGTGTATTGTCTGTATTGTGTTTCCAGCAAAACATTTTTTTTTTTTTGGCGGATGCTTCTACAGAGTCAGTTCAGCATGAAGTCATGCTTTTGGTACAACCTCATCCCCAGCCCACATCCATCTTAATTATGACTTTTTTTATGATGACAATTTCGACAGAGCTGAAGTTACCAAAAAAAAAAAAACACTAATTGTAGATTGCTCATTGTGAAGAAAGAAGGGGTTTGTTGTTAGTCCTAAGCATATTTGGATATATAAAAACTGTTTGTGCAAATTTAGTTTCAGGTTACTTTTAGTCTTTAACGAGAGTGGACTTAAAAGTCTATTGAGTATAAAAAACTTTATAAATAAAGAGTTGAAATTGGATTACAATCCAAACTCTGAGAAAACATCAACCCTTGCTGCTCAAATGACTTTAAGAAAAATTTTGATCACTTTACTGTACACAACTTGCTCCACCTTGGCATTTTTGATTGATTCTAAGTTCAAAATTTACTCCTTTCACTGTCCCACCCCAAACTTAGTTTAGTGTTAATCCGTTCGAAAGTTAAATCTTGTTGATGCCTTTGGCTTTATGATCCCAGTTTATTATATTGTGTGGTTACCCAGAAACAACGTCCACTTCAACTGCAACTTTTTCGAACAATCAACAGATTTGGTTTCCGACGCTGATGGAGTTCATAAAAAACTACATCGTAGACATCTTTGGTTTATTCTCTGGGTTCATTCATATTTGTTTGCGAAATGGCCCGTGCCTTCTACCGAAGTGGCTGCTTTAGTGGTCTGTGGTTTGCTCTTGTGGTTTGTGAACGAAAATTTTGTTTGTTTCACAAATTGTTTCTTCAGTTTCAGATATGCATTGAATGGGCCGGTCATTATATTTAGTTTTTATAGTTTTTCTTATATCGTCATGACCTCTTTCGAGAATTTTTCGACACAGAAAAGCAGAGTGTTCAGCTTGCAAATAATTTTATCTGGATGTGATCCAAATCAGCAGTTTTTAAAAGATCAATACTAATTCGGTTTAAAGAATGCATTCAAGTTGTCTACTACTTTCTAAAATGTATTTTCCCGAAATACTGTTTATATTCTTTTGCTAATGCGCCGACTTAAGCGTCGTCTTCCTCGCCGTCTTGCAGAGAAAAACAAATGTATTAAATCACTCACTTCCTCAATTCCGCTGCGCCATAATCACTCTCCTTAAATTCAAAAGAAACCGTGCCAATTTTTTTGAAATCTAACAAAACAATCTTTACCAAACTTTATCATTACTCAAAATAATTTTGGTCTCATTTGAAACAACGACAATGAAAGCAACTAATCAATTCCGACTTATTCCGCGAGCAACTTACTTATCACGAATTCTTAAAATGTGCTGTTATCATTTAAAAAAAAATTCTTATAATGATGTTAGACATTTAAAAATACAGAAGCTTTTATAAACATAATTTGTATACCCTTGGGTATTATATAATTGTCCGGATGTTTGTAACGCATAGAACGAAGCATCTCCGACCACATCACATAAAGCATATATATTCTTGATTAGCATGACGAGCTGAGTTGATTTAGCTCTGTCCGCCTGTCCGTCCGTCTTTCTGTTTTTATGGTATCTCCTCCGTCAGTTTGAAGCTATCTTCACAAAACTTTTCACCAAGTCTTCTGGTACATATACGCTGCACATTTGACGGAACCGATCGAAAAACTAGTTTGTGAGAAAAACTTTTTTGTTTTCAATATAAACGCCTCCAAACTTCGTATTTCTTAGTCTGCTATGCTTTCCCCTAACTCTACTTAATTTGGTCGAAGTCGGACATTTATATAGTATACCTGTCATAGAAAAGTATAGTCTAAGAACCAGTCTTAGTTAGAAACCCTTTTTTTGATTTCAATGGAAATGTCTTACAACTTGTCATTTATTTATGCTTTCAAATAATTCTACAAATTTTGGTCAAAATTAGATGACAATAGTATAGCTCCCATAGGAACCATCTGTCGAAAAACTAGTTCTAGTGAGAAAACCTTTTTTGTTTTCAATGGAAACGTCCCTATCTTTGGCATACACTAATTTTATATACTTTAAAACAATTCTACAAAGTTCTGTGAAAATCGGATGACTATAGCATATAGAAAATCTAGTTCTAGTGAGAAAAACTTTTTTTAAATGATAGCGTCTTTAAATTTGCCAGTTATTAATACTGTCTCCTTTAGCCAAATTTCGCCAATTTGGATGAAAATCAGATGAATATATCGAAAAACACAAAAGAGAAAGAAGATTTTTTTTATCTATTTATTTATTTGGTTAACAATGATCTGCTAACTTAGGCTAAATTTATATAAACATAATACGAAAAGTAATTGGATTACAAGTTGGATGATTCAAAGTGATGGTAAATTTCATTTAATATAAACATAAGTGACTTTTCAAATGAAAAAATGAAGTGCAGGGAATTATAGTTAGAGCATAAGACCCGAAAAGGTTCATGTAGGGCGTAGTTGGACCTGCAGACTGACAAGCGTAGTGGCCGAAATGTGCGAGTAAACCTCGAGAAAACTGTTAAGTTTATTGAAGAGAGAAGCGCTTGAGAATCAACCAATCCGAGAAGAAGCTTGTGCACAAATAGGACATCATTGCATATTCTGCGGTGATGCAAAGATTGAAGATAGATTAATTTTAACCTTGATCGATATGAAGGTAAAAGCCTGCTAGAGTCCCAATTCAGATTGCGAAGAGCGAAAATTAAAAATTGTTTCTGAACGGATTCGATAAGCGATTGCTGTTTGTACTGTGGGCCCCATACACTAGAACAGTATTTCAAAATAGGTCGTACTAAGAATATGTACAAAGTTTTCGTTGTGTAGGGGTCGTCAAACTTCTTAAAACTAGCGCTTAATAAATGCCAAAACTTCTTTGGCTTTTTTAGTGTTAAAACGGAATTTTTGGTTAAAAAAAAAATTTTTTTAAAACATTATCAAAAATATATTTTATTTTTTTTTTTTTTTTAAATTTTTTGGGGAAAAAGGGAGATGTTAGTTAAAATTTTTTTTTTTTTTAAAAGTTGTTTAAAATATGTTTATTTAAATTTTTATTTGTTTTTTTTTTTTTTTTTTTTGTGTGTGCAATTTACAAAAAGTTGGGAAGGCAGATTTTAACGTCATCTGCGTACATAAATACTGTTGAGTGCGATATGACTTGAGGGAGGTTGTTTACAAAAAGTACAAAAAGCAACGGGCCTAAATGACTGCCCTGCGGCACACCTGAAGTTACGTTCACAACTGTTGACAGAACATTATTAAACATCACTCGTTGAGTTCGATTAGATAAGCACGACGAGATCCAGTATAATAAGTTAGGAGGGAAGCCGAATAGCGACAGTTTGTGGATAAGAAGAGCATGATTAACAGACAACATCGGTTTGAGAGCCGGACTGAAAACTACGATTTATCAGTGATGAAAACTCGAGAAGATTCGTCGTCAAATTGCTTGTTTTTTTTATATTTCGTTAAATAATCTCTTTTCGTAAGGATGCTGTAGTTTCTTTTGGTAAGCTCTTCCAAAACGGGCTCTAATTTTGTCGAAAATGTTGAAATCTTAGATATAAAAACCCCCAATTCGTTAAACCACCCTCGTATTTGTATACTTTTAATAGAAAATCTCAACACACGGAACGCTGCTTCTGTTGTTTCTTTTTGTGTTCTTGCAAGCGATTTGCTTGGAGTGCATAAAAGTTTGCCATAAATTAAGTAAACAAAATACTTTCGTTAGCTAATAAACAACCAATTTGTGTATATGCCAGCAAATTGAAAAATTCTAACTAAAAAATCTTCGTCTGCTACTCAAATGTCTCACGATCTCAATGCCTGAAATTTCCAGCAACAACAACAATTTCGGGTCACGCCTCTAAGACACTTCGTCACGTATTTTGGAAATAAAGAAAAGAAAAATAAAAATGCTGACAACCATTAAAGTTTATGCCAGATCCAAGCAAATAAACTTGTCAAACATAAAAATAGTTTTGCAGAAACTTCCGTTAAACCAACGTAGTTGTTGTAATTATTTTGTGGATTTTCAGCTGTACCAGAGATTTGCAGAACTTGTTAAACAAGTTGGACCAGCTTGGGGAGTTGCATTCTCCGGAAATTGCAGTTTTGAGCCTGCAAAGCGGTGAGAGGAAGAACGCAGAAACTGCTGCCTCTGCGGCTGTTTAATTAGTATTACGCCACTTTTTGGTATTTGTTTGTCAAAGCTTAGGCAAACAATCAACTTGTTTGTCAATTGCTTTGGCAAATAAACCCATCCAGGTGCTTATGTTGAGGTACACCAGTGCCTTCTGGCCAATTAATGAAGGTGATTGTGCGATTTGTACAAACTTGGTGCCCTCTAATTATCTTATCTTCGTGTCAACTTCCCAGGGGGCCATTTACAATCGGATAACATTAGCCACTTATAAAATATCCACGGATTACTAATCGAAGCTTAATTCTCAGCTATTGATAGACAAGTTTTTTTGGAAAACAGCTGCAAAATATTCAAATTAGTTGTTGAGTCTTCTGTGTGATTAGCCGATTTCTCACACATTTCACAGATCAAAACAGACAGGCGAACAAAGAGCCAGACTTGAGGTAAAGAAGAAACATAGAAAAAGCCGCCTTTAAATTTACCAAAAGCCGCCAATAAATTCAGCACCTCTCAGCATAGGCCCGCAAGGCAGGAGATGGCTATGCCAAATATACATAAAAAAAATTGTATATAAAATTCAAAGCATAAAGCGTAACAAATTGATTGCTAATTGATATTGATATGTCGATTATTTTATGATTATTCTTTATGATCGTTAAAATATTTGGAGTCATAAGACGTTTGTCGGTTTCAGAAGCTAAACCACAAAAACCTGATTCAAATGGCAGCGGCAGCCACTCCCACGCCTTAAATGAAGTTCAATTGTAGAGCCCCCGCCCTGGCTCTGGCTCCTCTGGCCTGTCTTGACCTTCCTGTGGTTGAGCTTTGTTATAATTTAATCACTACATGCGTACCACAAAAACCACTTAAAGACGCTTTCTTTAATTAACCCATAAGCAGATTGGAACGAGTTGTAGTTGTGGGGGGCCCATCTACAGTCTTTTGTTTGCTACGTAGAAGAAGCTTGAGAAAAATCAGCCTACCATGAAGCATTTGTCAAACTGTTGTGTGGGTCACTCTAGGCTTTTTTGAAGTTGGATGTGATGTTTCAAGGCCATCTCTATTTTTCAGTAACTAAGAAAACAAATCTAAGCAAGTTAAAACAATGCGGGCGGAGACCATAACAAAAATATTACTTATACGCAGTGTGCTTATAAGGCTTCATTGTGGCGTCCCAAATTGGACTGCCAATCAGCTGGTTAGGGTCTTCTTCTTCTTAAGTAGATTAACTTATTCTGCCGCTGCTAGTAGTGACCGCCAGCTCCAGTTTTTCACACCAGGCTGGGTAATGTCTGGCCGCTCCTTTTCTGACTGCTTTACCAAAGCATTTTGCATTCCAGTGTCCCCCTCCTTATTAGCCGAATTATCAAATTTAGCTTAATTAATACGGAATATTTAATGCTTAGTGCACTGAAAAATAGTATTGGGTAATGGTTGTTTATTTCACTGAACATGTTCGCTTGTTCTTTTTTTCAAAGTGAGTCAACTCATTCAAGTTGTTCACTTGTTCAGTTGTTCTTGTTCAGTTCTTCACTTGTTCAGTTGATCACTCGTTCAGTTATTCTTGTTCAGTTGTTCACTTCTTCAGTTGTTCACTTGTTTAGCTGTTCAGTGTTGGTTTGAATTGTAGGCCGTTTCGTGTGCGTGTGCAAAGTCTGCCCAACAAACTATGTACTAGTGTTGGGTAAATGTTGTTCATTTCACTGAACATGTTCACTTGTTCTTTTTTTCAAAGTGAGTCAACTCATTCAAGTTGTTCACTTGTTCAGTTGTTCTTGTTCAGTTGTTCACTTGTTCAGCTAATTTTAATCCTTCGTTGCTGGTCACACTGCGGAATGTTGCCTATTTGTTAGCCATCCCAAAAGTGGTTGCCAATCCAGCATGTTGTTGCATTGAACAATCAGACACGCTGACAAAAAACAGCTGAAGAGTCACCAAATTGAGTGAACAAGTCACTGAACAACTCACTGAACAACTCTCAATGAACAACTCACAGAACAAGAGTGGCTGAACGTGAGAAAGCGGACAACTCTGACTGATCAACTCACAGAACAAGAGTGAGTAAACAAGAACAAATGAACAACTCTGACAACAAGAACAATCTCACAGAAAAAGAGTGAACAAGAACAACTGAACAACTCTAACTGAACAAAAATGAACAATTGATGAAGATCATGTTTAATTGCTCAGCTTAGTGAACAACTCAATTTTGTTCACTCACTCATAAACAACCCAACACTACAATATGTAACGACCCTTCCTTGCCTTAGGAAGGGCTACATCCTGGTTGTCGTTATCTTCTGCTCTTTATGTGGAATTACTTACTGTTTTTTGTTAGCGAGCGACAGCACAAGATGTTTCGTGTGTCCTATTTCTCCACAGATCATCCCGCTGGTACGACACCGTACATGTGGTTCAGCTCCTTTAAAATAGACCGACTTTTTCCGTCCCTATCTGTGCCTGATGAATTTGGTAAAAACTTCCGGAAAAGCATCGTTGAATTAAGGGAGAGAAACGATTATGTGGGCTGTTATATTGTTTTTGGATTTGTCGGTGGGGATTCTCTTGTGGTCTTCCTAGTTACCCGGCCCTTCCCGTGCCCACTCATTCTTCATTCCAGTTGGCACTAACTTTTTTATAATATAACTCCACGAAAAATTTTGGAGGAAGATAGCAAAGTCACACAAAAAGAGCTTAATCATTTCTGGTCCCTTTCGAATTCGAAAGAAGAAAGTGGTATTCCAATTGTAGATAGAGCCTTGAAGAACTTTTACCTTATTCGTCTGATGAAAAGAGCAAAAATTGACAAACAAAATATTGGTAAAATTTTCTGTTGGGTCTTCTTCGGAATTGGTCGTACCTGGGGTGTCCCATTAATATCTCGAGGATTTCGTATAAACTCGAAGCCAAGTAGATTTCTAGTAACCGATCTTTTACTTGTCAAATCACATATTAAGATATAATGATACAATACCCACTAGTACGGCTGGGATCACCCTCTAGTACGGCCGACCAATGCTGTATCAACGTTCCGACGACGATTTTGTGACTGTCGTCAACCCACCCTTATACCCCTCACAATGTGTTCGACTGACGTATTTTGCAAAGCGATGTCCGATCAATAAGTTAACGGATCTCCAGGCAGGCTAGGTCGACGCAATGCCATGCAGGGCACGACATGAGCGACGCTCTATTGACGAAATGCCATGCAGGGAAGCGACATAAGCCGCAATCGTTGTCGTCACGACGCATCACCGTACAAAAAGCAACGCTGGGTTGACGAAAATATTGTGACTGACCACAGCCGTACTAGAGGGCAGGATTTTTATCATCACTTAGAGTTTCTTCTACAATAACCGCTTAGAAACTAGAATCTTCATTTTCCTGAAACCTCTTGCCACGGAACCTTTGCAACAATTCTGTAGACTCATTCACAGTTTCCATTTAACAAACTTAAATTTTATCCCCCATTTTGTATTTGCTTTCAGCAAAATGGACTTAAACAACTGTGGTTTCATTGATCCACAGGCGCAATTAAGCGCAGCTTTGGCCAAGCATGACATACGTGAATTTTACAACGCCCTGGAGATGGGTGCACAGCCAAATCTACAGGATGAAAGACACATCAGCATCTATGAGAAGGCCCTGTCCACGCCGGGTAGTGGTGAATTTATAGAGGCCTGCCTTACGCATGGTTGCAATGTGAATTATGTAAGTGGAGTGTAAGAAAAGATCTCTCTTGGCAACTCTAATCCTTTCTCCCTTCCCCTTTGCAGATCAATCAAAAGCTTAACAAAGCGGCCATTAGCTATGCCGCTGACTCCAGAGATCCTACAAATTTGGAAGCCCTACTGCGTCATGGTGGTGTTCAGGTGGACAGAAAGTATGGCCATCTTACTCCACTCAATTCGTTGGCCAAAAATCTAACGGCCGAGAATGCGGACAAGGTGCGTGCCTGCATGCAGTTGCTCTTGGAATATGGAGCCTCTCCCAATGTCGTGGATCAGCGCGAGTTTACCGCTCTGCATCACGTGCTCAAGAATAACAAAATCAAAGCGGTGAAGCAGGAGCTAATCTTGTTATTCCTAGCACAACCCAAGCTGGATATAGATAGTTATCGAAACGGTGAGGTACGTCAGTTGCTCCATGAACAATATCCAGATCTAAAATTGCCCGAGCAGCGAGAGGTGGGAGCCGAGATAGACTGCGAGCGCCTGATGCGTACCCTAAGGGACGGCGAGGAAAGTCAGTTTGAGCAACAGTTTGCGGATTATCATCTGAACATTAGCGACAAGGCGGATAACTTGCGCAACTCCACGCAGGAACAGTATTTACCTCTTTTAATGGAGGCCATCAAAAGGGGCAAACAACGTGCCTTTGAGGCGATCGTGGAGACGGGCATCAATATAAATGGTACACTGCCCCATGAGGTCAGCTCACCCGTGGAACTGGCTGTCATATGGGGTAATTGGCGTGCCCTGGAGCAATTGCTAAAGCATCCTCAATTGAAGTTATCCTCCCGTGCCGCACTTCTCAATGCGGTCATCAGTCGACTGGAGGAACCACCACTAGATGACTTCTGTGATCATCAGCGTTGCTTTGAGCTGCTCTTGGCCAGCGATTTGGTGAATATCAATGAGGCCGATGCCGGCGGTCAGGTGCCTCTACATTATGCCGTCAAGTATAGAAACAACAAGGCGGTGCAGTGCCTGCTGAGGCATGGAGCCTACATTGGAGCCAAAAGTGTTTTCCAGGATCTACCCATACAGGATATGTCACCAGAGGTACTGGAAGAGCACTTTGATTCCTGCATTACCACCAATGGCCTGAAACCGGGTGTCCAGAGTTTCGAGATTATCATTAACTACATGAATCTCATGCGGCAGGAGTCGATGTCACCGCTGGGGGATAAACAGCAACCTTCTCATCCACATCAGCTGCAGGATGAGATGACCCCCATAGCCTATATAGCCGAGTCCAAGGAGTTGCGTCATTTATTGCAGCATCCCTTGATCTCCAGCTTTTTGTTCCTCAAATGGCATCGCCTCTCGGTCATATTTTATTTGAATTTCCTGCTCTACACCCTGTTCACCATCTCCATTATCACGCACACCCTGCTGAAGTTCCATGAGAGTGAACACCGAGAACTGACCGCTTTATTTGGCCTATGCTCTTGGATAGGCATAGTCTACCTGATCATACGGGAAGTCATACAGTTTGCCATGTCACCGTTATTGCATTTTTGGTCCATTACCAACCTGATGGAGGTGGCTCTAATTGTGCTATCGATATCGACCTGCCTGGAGGCCAGCTATGACAGGGAAACACAAAAAGTGCTGGCTGTATTTACAATTTTACTGGTGGCCCTGGAGTTTTGCCTGCTGGTGGGCTCACTGCCAGTGTTATCCATTTCGACGCACATGCTCATGTTGCGTGCGGTTTCCAGTAGCTTTATCAAAAGTTTTGCCTTATACTCGATTTTTGTATTAACATTCAGTTTGTGCTTTTACATACTGTTTGGGAAACCGGAAAAGAAGGAGGAGCCAGAAGTTAATACCACAACGGCAACAGCTGCGGCTAAGGAAGGCGAGGAAGATGATCGTTTTAATACCTTCTCCGTGCCCATTGAGGCTTTAATCAAGACCATAGTCATGTTGACCGGGGAATTTGATGCCGGCTCCATTAAGTTTAACAGTGTTTACACTTACCTGATCTTCCTGCTGTTTGTGTTCTTCATGACGATAGTGCTCTTCAATCTGCTAAATGGTCTGGCTGTCAGCGATACCCAGGTGAGTTTATTTTTAATGAGATTGGTATATTATTATTTATTCACATTTATTCTATGGGACCAAAACAGTGACCAACACAGTGACTAAACAGTGACCAAATAATAACCAAAACAGTGACCGAACAGTGACCAAAAACAGGTCCCAAAAAATGTACCAAACAGTGACCAACCAATGACCAGAACAGTGACCAAAAAAGTGACCAAAACAGCGACCAAACAGTGACAAAAACAGTGACCAAACAGTAGCAAAAACTGAGTCCAAAACAGTGACCAAATATTTGACCAAAACACTCTCCAAAACATAGAGCAAACATAAACCAAACAGTAACCAACCAGTGACCAAAACAGTGACCAAAACAAAGACCAAAACAGTGACCAAAACATTGATCAAGACAGTGACCAAACAGTGGCCATAACAGAGACCAAAATGGTGACCAAACAGTGACCAAAACAGTCTCACAAACATTGACCAAACAGTGACCAACCAGTGACCAAAACAGTAATCGAAACAGTGACCAAAACACTGACCAAACAGTGGCCATAGCAGAGACCAAAATAGTGCCCAAAACAGTCTCCAAAACATTGACCAAACACTGACCAACCAGTGGCCAAGACAGTGACCAAAACAGTGACCACAACAGTGACCAAAACAACTACTATATTGTGCCCGAGTTTTAGAAGAGACAAATTCAGGTTCAATAGTATCGGTCAGAACCAGGCGCGTAGCTTGAATGTTTTCAGGGGGGATTTTAGAACATTTTCCCTTAGTCGCTTCTTCCTTAGTCTAGTATTTTGAATGTAAATATCTATTCAGGGAGGTGGGACGTCAACACCCATAACCACACCCCTGCCTACGCCACAGGTCAGAACACAATGCAAAACGAGCAGGCGATCATAGGATCGGGTGTAGTCCCAAACAACTTCCAACACCTTCAAATGCTTCGGAAGAATGGGACTCGCAAGTAAACTCAGAGCTCGGAGCTCGTTGAGCTTGTTTAAGCTGCATACACAAAACAAAAATCGCAAAAGCTATCTTGAATTGGCGGATCATTGTATTTGCGAGCTCGATTATTGCCCAGTACGAATAGTCGCGATGACTCGTAGCTTCTGCAGCGAGTCACCGCGAGTACTTGTTGCCGAAGTCAAAGATCTGCTGCGAGTTGTTACGATCAAAGCTTAAACACAATCGTCACACGCACACAAAAAACTACAATTTGTGAGAGTAAAAGAGATGGCACGATAGACCAAATTTTGCATTTGTATTTTGCAGACGGTTCTCTTTTTCCTTCTTGTGGCTCGTTGTTGTTTTTAAGTTTTTCAAACGCAACAACTTTTATTTATACTCGTGCAAAATAAACAGCTCGCTCGTTCTGACTCTCCATGCTAGCGTTCATTTCGTGTGTGTCGAAGCAAGGCAACGAGCACAGGCAAGCCTAGTAAACGCACGAGTGTGATCGAAAATTAGAAGCTTGGTGCCAACACTTCTGTTTTTGTATCGGTGGATGAATAAAATAAAGATCCTCTCTTAGGCTCTTAATTTTACAATTCAAATTGTGAATTACATTTAAATTAAATTCATCCGGATGTAATTATACAATATCAAAACTACTCTATATTCTTTTGCAACTTTTATATTTCAAATCAGATTATCCCTCGACGAACATTCATTTTTGTGCGTCTTTTCTCATAAGAGATGAATGTCGGTTCGTGACGAATGTTCAAACTTTTTTCCGCTAAAATGTCAGATTATCAAATTTTGTTTTGATTGTTTTCGAATGCTAAAACGCCATCGTTTTTCTTATGAATGATCCCGATAACTGGCTACAACGCAGAAGGATATTCCTGCTTGAAATGTGGAAGGCAAACTTTGACTTACAATTGTGCATATATAAGAAATCATGGAAAACTTGTAGTACCTTGTTTTCACTTTTAGAACAATTTTTGGAAATAGTCAACTAAGGGCCAATTTCTCATCTTCTACATAGAGCAATCGGTCTTCTCATAAACTAGCAAATAACTGAGTAAATTCTAAATTTTTCTGACTCATAGCGGCTATCTAGAAGATAAGAAATCGGCCCTAGAAAAAATATTTGTTTGATTTTGAAAAACCAATTTCTGGACCTTGTGTGGCACTGAACGAACATGACTGAAATGGCATCATATTAACCTGCTCCATCGCACACTTCCAAGATGCTAAGTATGCTCATTACTGTGACTCTTAGAACATTTGTACTCAAAAGTTTTTAGAAACTTAGGTACTTATTTTGGGTTTAAGGCCCCTTTTCTCATGTTCATGTTTTTGCAAATCTAGGTGAGTCTTACGCATTTGCATAGCAAGTAAGCCGTGCAAATTAATCAAATCCACCTAGTTTTGCAAAAACAGGAACATGAAAAAACGCCCCTTAGACAACTAATACTAAGACTAATAAGATTTATACCATTGATCAGGAAAGCTAGAATACGAATGTTGTACAAATTGTATATGTTACTTACCTCCTTCTCTCCTCTTTCCAGGTCATCAAAGCCCAAGCGGAGCTGAATGGTGCCATTGTACGTACTAATATATTGATGCGCTATGAGCAGGTGCTCACCGGTCGAATGGGACGTGCTGGTTTCATTGTGAACAGCGAACCTTTCCGTAGCATTTGTCAACGCTTGATGAACATCTATCCCAACTATCTGACTGTACGTCAGATCTCTGTCCTGCCCAATGATGGTAACAAAGTGCTTATACCCATGAGCGATGCCTACGAACTGAAACCCCTAAAGCAGTCGCATAATGGCAAAACTCAAGCCAGCTTTCAACCTTTGGCCACGAATCCAGCACAAAAGAAACTACTGGATCCTCCGCTTAAATTGCTGCCCTGTTGCTGCTCTCTGCTAACGGGAAAGTGTTCCCAAATTGATAATCGTACTGTTAAGTTGGCTCTGGCGGTCATCGATCAAAAGTCCAGTGTTGATTTGAAGCGACAACGTGAACAAATTACGGAAGTGCGACTTCAGCATATCGAACAGAAGCTGGAACATTTACTGCAACTGATCCAGGAACGCTTTTAGGCCAGCAAATCATTCTCATATTTTGTAGTCCAGAAATTGTTTTTATTAACATACGAATAATTAAATTTAACAAAAAACCCCTTAATAATTTGTTTCGGTAAGTAAGTTAGTATATAATGGTTATATAGACGACAGTAAATATTGTATAAACGAATATCTTTACTGTACCATTTTTTGTACCCGAGTAAATATTTTTTTGTTTGTTTAATTGCAAATGTTAGATTTATGTTTTGGTTTTAGTTTTTTTTTTTGGTTTACGAGTTGATATGATTCGGTTCAAAGTGTGTGTGTGTGTGTGTCTGTGTTGGTTTTAACAATTGCCGCCCGAAACGCAAAGGATCAAATCAGATCAAATTGATCCCCTGCGTTTTGAAGCCGCTCGATATATAAGCTATAAATATTAAACTATGCCTTTACTTTTAGCTTTAAATTTGGTTTTGTTTGTGTGTGTTTAAAATGTTTCTTAGTTTTCTTTTTGTTGACTATGTTCTTGGGCGCAACTCAAAAATAATTGACTTAGTTTTCAAAGAGCATTTTCTAAACAATTTTGTTTTTTTTTTCTGTGTGAAACGTTCGTTAACTTTTTGGTATATATATATTTTATATATATATATATTTTTTAATAGTATTGTATATATATATAAATAAAATCGTGTGTATTCTTGTAAGGCATGCCTAATCAAAACCAGCCAGTTTATACAGTGGGCTCTTAATGTCTACGTACAGTGAGAAAACTTTATGTTTTAATTTTTTTACATTTAACTAGCTCAGAATTTCATTATAGTGTTCAGTTAAGAGTTATTTTTCCCAAGTATACATATTGTTTAAATATTTAAAAATCTTTTAAAGATAATCAGGAATTTCCGAACTTGAACTCAAAAAGATAATACACAATCTAAGAATTATTAATCAAAATTAAGATCATTATAAATTTTTGTTTTTGTTTAACAAAATATTTCAAAATTAGCAAAGCTTAAGTACCTGCCAGCTTTCCTGTAGATGGCTTAGACGCCACATCTTGGAATGATAAGTAGTTTGGTACTGTGTAGAAAGATTGACTTCTATTTCCCGGTTTTACTAAGCTCTTTCTTTACCCTCGCTTATGAAGCTCGATTGTCTTCGAAAGAAATAGTTTGAAATCATTTTTTAACTCCATCATCTTTCCAAAAAAGCTGATGAAGCTAAGATGGTTTAGATGGTTAAATTGAATCCAAGACGTACTGATGATTTCTAGTTAGTCTTAAGAGGTCCAGTTCCCTTGGTCCTTTTGTAGAAACCCCAACTAATCTAGTATCACATTCTTGCTTGTCACCAGTGCACATTGGTCGGAAAAGCCCTTTTTTTTGCCATAAAGTCCAAAAATAAAATATTTTTTTTCACGTGTTTGGTTTTTTCTTCATTCTGAATACAACAACCAGGATGAAAATACCCAAAAATATTTTTTTGGTCCATCCCTGTGGCTGATTCAGGGTTCCCAAGTCTACCTAAAGCCTGCCACGTGGTATGTTTGCTAGAAAAAATTGGTTGTGTTTAAAGCATCTCGTATCAACCATGGAAAACAAAGATCAAGGTATTTGGAAAGAGATTGTAAAGAAAACAGTAGGCTTGCTTTTGTTTTGTAGTTGTTTTTAGTAGGGATGCAAACCACCCGAAAATAAGTATTGGTTCGGTTTAGAGGTTCTCACTGTTTCTGAACCGCCGGTTCTTTTCATTACATGGTTTTTGGAGCTAACTGAACCGCGGTTTCGTTTCGGTTCAGTGGTTCATAAGGGCACATAATGCAATATTAAGATTTCTGCCGTAATGTGACTTTTCGCAAACTTTGAAAATTAAATTCCAATAAACCATTTGAATTTCTTTTGCAGATTCTCTATAAGTTTCTAGACGAATGCCCTTCGGAAACAGAGAATGTCGGCTAGAAAAGAACTCGTACCATGCTTCTTACAAGACCCTATTTATCGTATTTTATGAGAAAAAAAAACTATCCTGGATAAGATTGAATTATGGTAAAGAATAACTACAGAAAATTTAAAATATTGTCCACCAGAGGACGACAAAGCAATAATCAACTTTTAAGAAAAGAATGAAGATTGATTACAGGTGTATTAAGAGATCGGCGGGCGATTGCTGAAGACTTACGAGTATATGACTACATGTACTATATCCCAGCAAACATTTTATGAAATTTTTGATCACATTCGAGACTTTTTCGAGTCCTCGGTCTGATGTAATTAGTTATACATGCGACTGTTTTCTGATCATATATGATACTTTTGTCGAGAGAAAATGTTACCCTAGCAGCAACTCTTCTGTAAGTCATTTTTTAACCTTTCTTCTGATCAGTAATAACTTATTTGCTAGTCTTTTTCGAGGCGTATTTGAATAAATCATATTTTGAGCATCTTTTAATCGCACATGATAACACCCAGCAAGCAAAGTTCGGAGCTCTCTGAAAAAACCGAGCTTAAGAGGGTATTTGGAGCAAACTCCCAAGCAAACAAGTCACAAATGCGCTCGTTTTCTGATCATAAATTATACTTATGTCGGGAGAAAATGGTACCCTACCCGCGACACTTCATGAACTCATTCGACTCATTTTCGAATCATTTTGCGAGTCTATTTGAGTCATAATTCAATAAATCACATTTTGAGCGAATTCATGAGTAATTCTCGAGTCTTCTTTTAATAGTTAGGTACTAATCTATATTTAATCTTCAAAAGGGCATGAAAAAGTCTCATTAAGGTGATTTTGGTTAAAACCATCTTCCAAATACTATGTGGGATTGTCAAGTCATCTTTAAAGGTTCTATCGATCCGGCATCGCTAAGAATCAATTCGGTCTATCAGTGATCAGTGACCTTATAGAGCATCGAAGGGAATATCATATATTATCTTAGGGAAACGATTAAAATTCCAAAATTAATAAGTATCATTGGCTAGATGAAAGCGATTCACGTCCTAAAGCTTTCTTTGTGGTTTTCGGTTCGGTTCAGCACTTTTGAAACGAAGCTGGTTCGGTTTGCGGTTCGGTTCATCGGCTGGAATAAGCTGATCGGTTTGGTTCAAAGCCGGTTCGGTTCAGAACCGGTTTGTATCCCTGGTTTTTAGTGTTGTTGTTGCGGTCCATTATAATTGTCTTAAACTTTATTCCAAACTCTTTATAAAAAATAAATTGTTTTGGATTTATATGGCAGGTAGGTGAAGGTGTGGTCCAATCGAGACATAATTTTATTCGAAATTTACATTTGTCCGGTCAAATATAGAAGCCACATTACAGTGTTGTATCTTTATTTGTGGACTTTTTGGCAAAAATATGGCGATTTCGACCACAGTACAGTGCCGTTTTGCAATTAAGCAGGAGTTTGTGTGTATGCTGCACTTTGTTATTTGAAGCCTCAAATTGTGTTCTCTAACAAACCTTTCCGAAAGCTTGCGTAACAAATTAGAAGATTTTAAGAGAAATATATTGATTTCTTTACTAGTTTCTGCTGTTGGTTCTTTAGTTTCGTTTGTCTGTACGTTCAACATATTGAGCTTACACTGTATGGTGTATATATGTATATGTATGTGCCATATGAGCGTTAAATGCATAGGACTGTTTCTGTTTCTGTATCGGTTCTGTTTGTTTGTTTTTTGGTTGGTACTTTTGTTTGTTTGGTTGGAAAAGCAATTATCATATACTACATTTTGCAAACTCGATAATACATATTTATATATCTAATGTTAATTTGCCTTTTGGTTTTCTGTTTGTGCTTTTATAATTAAATATGCCTCGTTCGTTTATTGTCGTTATACGCTATGACTAAATTAAACTTTCCGTATTACAATTTAAGCGATTATTAGTTTCATTTTTGTTTTCTTAGTTTTGCATTATTATTATTATTATTATTATTATTGAAGACAACTAAAATTAAAGCTTCTCTTCTTGCGATTCCTCTTTTTGACTTCGTTTCTGGATGATTGATGAGGTTCTATTGCTATTTCGTTATACATATGTACAACATATATATGTGTAAATCTTATGTTAGACAATACATATATATATTTATATATAATCCTTGCAACTTGTTAGGCTATGTACCAATTTATTTAAATATCACTTAATTGACGAGTGTTTTTGGTTTCTTTTCTTTCTGTCTGTCGGTCTGACTGCTATAGTATTTCTTTTTCTGTTAACAATTCTAAATTTAAAAGTTATGTTTTTTGCTGTGTAAAAATTGCAGTTAAAATCACAAGTTAAGTATTTTGTTGTTTTTGTTGTTGTTTTTGGTGTGGAGAAAACGATTTATATAGTTTTTGGTACCATAATTTCAATTTGCTATCAATCGCTGTCTGATTGTCTGTTGTTAAGTTGGAAAAGTTGAGTAAAGAGTGTGTTTTTGTGGTGTACGGAGTGTGTGTGTGTGTGTGTGTGTAAACTTAGGGCGATCACATGACTTAAAAAAGAGAGTTTCTTGGAAACTTATACAAATATACCATACAAATGTAAATCGTGGAAGCGTTGTATAGGAGACCATTAATGCAATTTGATTCTTTTTTGATTCGCTTTTAGTTAGACTAAATAAATAAAGAAAAACATTGTTTTTTCGCCTAGAATAATAAAAGTTCTCACTGGTACACAATGCACATTGCTTTTTTAGGTAGGATTGCATTTAGTTGGTTTTGGTTTGGATTGGTAGAGTTTTTATTTAAATAATGGTTATCGCTTGCTGTCGTAAGTAGATAATACCCGAGTGGGTTGTTGCTATAAGATGTGTATGAGTGTGTGTGTGTGAATGTATTCAAAAATCACTTGACTTGGTTTATATATTTTTTGGCTTTAGTTCTGGATGTTACGATTTGAGAGATTGGAAGAGAGCGAGAGATAGTTAGATAGAGAGAGATAGAGAGAGACAGTGAAGGAGTCTGTACAATTTCTAGTATATATTCAAATCTACTAATACTTCGCTTTTTGTACTTGAACAATCGGTAATGGATATTAAATTTGGTAATCGTAACGAAAAACCTTTTTAAAAATATTTCATTTAAATTTCTCACTAACTAATCCGTATGTAAAGGTATAACTATAGTATTAGCTCATTATTTTTTTTTAAATACTTCCTTTGGCATATGTACAAAATATATCTAAATGTATGCATGTAGAGCAGAGTACGACCAAATTGAACAATCAAAATTTCCCCCCTGGTAGACCTTTCAATTGTGACCCACGGCAGTTTTATTAGGAACCGATCTGAAATTTTTGAATACATATCTCAAAAAGCATTTGGTAGATTTTTAAAAGAATTGAAATTTATTAAGGTGCAATTGACTTTAACATGCAAGTCAAAAGTCAACCCCTCCTGCTGGGTGGGTTTTTTAAATCGTACCAATAGAAGGTAACATAAGGGCAAAAATGCATTGCATTTCGTTCTGAGCGGAAGACGGGGTGAGGCCAATGGTTGTGCTAAACTCCACTGTATCATGATAGCCAATTTGACGTATAATGATAGAGAAGCATGTATCGAAGAAATAGTATGCTACTTTTAAGTGATATTGCTACCACCAGCTGCAATTGTATATTGATAGGCTTCTTTTTGATACCGATATGCGAATCTTGTTTCATTTTGCGCACTTAATGTAATAAACAGTTTTTAATAGGCGATAAATTATTAAAAATAAAATAAAAAATTATTAGAATTTGCTTTTATTATGAAATTTTCATGATGGCATGGAGTACAGCCAATGTCTGCGCCGCCTTTATGAAATCGTCTTTGGCAAAAAATGTAGCACATCGTTGAGCAGAAACTTTTTGATGTATAATATTTTTCTGATACAAGCTCAGCGATCAATTTTTGCTGAGCACGGCCAATATGTGCCCTTCACTGATCCAGAACTTAGCTTAGGCCGAATGGGCTTTAATGCTTTGTGTCAAAATGAATTATATAATTCGATTCTAGATAAGTTCGGTGAAGATTCGAAGATTTTGCTTGGGAAAATTCACGTTTCCATTTATATTTTCATTTTTTTGACATTGTTTTAATGATTGTTTTTTATTTCATATCGAAAGCATCTTAATTTAATTATTTAATGCTAAAAAGTATCATTAAAGGGTTATTTAAAAAACATTTAGACAGAGCTGCCCTTACATTTTTGGAAAGCTTGCTACGGCCCTTGTGATGTTTATCCAAATTTCACTCTTTATTGTATAAACCAATAAGCACTTTACTTTTAAAAACACTCTTCTGTCTACGATCACCCCAAACACTTATTAAAAGTACTTCAGTCTCAGAAACAGACTACTTAAGAACTGTGCGCGTGAGCTAATTTCTTTCACGTCACGAGGAATTCACAAAATTAAAATCTATTTACGCATGATTCACGCACCTAGTTCTTGAGGCGACTTGCATCACCCACGAATCATGCACTACTCACGCACGATAAAAATGCATCTCTCGTCAAAGAGTGAGTTTGGCGAAAGTTTTTTTTATCCAATCGGGAGATTGTCAAAGCATACCCGAATTTCAGCTACATCCTATTATTCAAAAGTGAAATTCGGAGTGACGAATTAAGGCATACTCCAGGGCTGAGGTGAAGGTTTTAGTTCGAACTTTGGTTCGGTAAAAATTTTACTCAAATTAAAAAGAAAACCAATTAATTTGTTTAATATAAAATATGTGTTTCCGAATTTCTTTACATATGAAAAAGATTGATCAACTCAGACTGGAGTAATGATGATTTAGAAGGTTCAAAGGCTCAAATTATATTTATAACCGTTTTTTAATACTTATTTAGCGCCGACATTTCGGATAAAACTTTGTACATCATAATCTTCGAAAGTAATGTGAAAGCAATGCGTTGTTTGCCTCTTGTATTGGGAATCATTCAATAAACTTCGAGGATTATGGGTGCCAATTATAACAATCATTGCATACCTTTATCTAGAATTTTGAGACGCTCTCGATCGGTTTCGACCTGATAACAAATAAATCTCTAGTAATAGTTCAAAATTTTTTAAGGTATAACTTTAATTAACCTAACCAAAATATTTCGTTCGGAAAATTTTTTGGCTTAATTATTGTTCACACTTGGTTCGTTTAAACGTTTGGGTGACAGTAACAAATAAGACGGAATTCAGCGCTCAAACCAGTAGAAATAGCTTTACTACTCATGAAATTCAGTACAGTTTCAAACAGGGATGCAAGCCGGTCGAAAATAGGGACTGGTTCGGTTCAGTGGCTCACAAAGGTTTTAAACCGGTTCAGTTTATTATTGTTATGGTTTTTGAAGCCAACTCAACCGCATTTTCGGTTCGGTTCAGTGGTTCAGTCTTATTTTATTATAATTTTAATGAATCATAATCTTTCCTCAAATCTGTGCGGAAAGAAATTCGCAACGAGATTTATGTTCTTGGATTCCGAAAATCTGACAAATCGCTAACCTTAAAGCCTATTCTTAAGCATAACAACCCGATATTTTCATGGACTTTAAAAATTTATATTAGTTAAAAAGAAATGACAAAAACTTATTTTTAGGATCGCCCTTGATTCTTTCAAATCTCAACCCTTGAAGCCTGTACTTGAGGTTAACGACCCTAATTTTGGTTAAATCTGTTCGGAAAGTTACTTTTTTTTCAGACTTTCGTAGGTAAGTCAGTCCGAAAAATTGCCAAATCACATTTCTATTCAAGGATCGTCTTTAAGTTCGTTGAGTCTCAAGCCTTAAAACCTTTCTTAAGTATAAAGACCCAGTTTGCCCTCAAATTTGCGCCGAAGATAAAGCAGTCCGAAACGTTTCAAAAATTCCATTATTTTCTTGGATCGCCCTTAATTTCACCCTATTTGAGTATGTTGTCGCAACTAACCCTGAATTCTACTCTGAAAGTCATTTTTTCCTATATTTGAAGTCGCGGCAAATCCGTTCGAACATATTATAAAGTATTAGATCTGGTGTTTAGAGGTGTTGTTTGTTTAGCCCATGGTATAACAACTAAGGTTAGGCGCTCACTGTTTGCGCCCTCAGCAAAGTAATCAAAGAGTACGCGAAACGTTTGTGCTTTGCGTACTCTTGGTGCAAAAGCAAATGCTGAGATCAGCATTTTTTTGTTCTAAGATTCGAGTTATTGTAGGATTTTAGTCTCAATAACACATTTTTTCTTCAATCTTAACTCTTAGTTGCTCTTTTTCAGCTACTTTTGATTTATTTTTAGCTATTGCCAGCAATTTTATTTTGCAAGTCCAGCAACTTTTGGATCTTATTTTCTGGCAACACAGCAGATGAACTATTACCTGAACTATCATAAACTATTACAATTTCAAAGCTAGAAAGAAGAAAATGGGTGATCTAATAAAATCTGAGGAATTTAATATCCAATTTTAGGGAATTTTAAGCTGACAAATACTATAAATATAACAAAATCTTATTAAGGTCAATTATACCATATCAGACATCAATTCTTATAAAAATTCATCGTGTGCTTTTTAGGATATAGGTGTAAGTTTAGGATATAGTATGGGTGAATGTAAATATAACTATTCGGGGGTGTTTTAGAGATCTGAAGATATATATAAATATCTACAAATTCCAAAGACCTCCCTGATTGTGTTTCCAAAGAACCAGTCTATCTATGCAGAATTTTGAATCGCTGCTGCTGTTTTACATAGACTATTGGAAACCAAAATTCCCGCGTATCACAATTGTTGGGTCCACTAGGGAAAATATTTTGATTGTTGTACTGTGTACTATATTTAAGGAAAACAAACTCTACTAGTTTTTATGAGCCTAAGTCTAAATCGCGATAGTTAGTTACATATGTAATATGCATGTATGTTATGTATGTATTTATGTTAAAACAACCTTCAAAATATCCACGATATGACTACTGACTGACCAAACTGAGTTAGAAGATATATATATATCTAGTTATATGTATATATTACGTAAGTTAATTAATGCTAATGCTGGTTGATCTCCTTAGATCTGGTTTGATTTGATTCTGTACGGTTTAATGCACGTTTTGTTAACACAGAGTTAATATTGATTTCCTTTAAACTATGGCGTTATATGTATATATGTGTATAAATTTTGGATAGTTTTTTTAAGCGACTAAGTTATATAATAATAACAAATGGGAAACGGTCGGACCCGTCCCCTGACTAGGCCTAAGAAACTACAAGTACTGACACAGAAATGCAGGAAAACAGGAATCGCACTCAAACAACTGGAGGTGGTCAACTTGTTGAGCTGCTGCTGGTGCTGCGGTTGCTACTGCTGCTGCTGCTGCTACTTTCGCTGGAGTGCTGCTCCTGTGCGGTTGGACTGTTGACTGAAGGTCATCTCTGCTTATTCTCGTCATTAGCAGCCTCAACTATTTCACTGGTTTGTGTGTGTTCTGGATCATAGTCATAGAACACTTGCGAGGTATCGCCCTGCACATTTACATCAATGGGCGCATCCACATCAACGGCTGGCGGTATCACAAATTCGCCACTGAAATCTCCACGTGGCGGATCCTTGGGACTGTCCACCATTATCTGCACTGTGGGCATTTGACAGGTATCCATCAGTTGACTCTCCGACGATCCTGTGCTGATGCGTATTTGCGGTGGCTTCGGCTTGGACTCCTGGCCATTGCCTGTCGAGGACAAGCTACTGCTCTCATCCTCCTCCTTGTACTCCTCGCTCTCACGATGCACCAGCACATGCACCAGAGTGGCATTATCCGGCCTTAGGTTCAAGACATGCGGATGCGTCTGCTGGTCCGGAGAGGGTTTGGTCACTATCACCTCGGGGGCCGGACCATCCGCTGGAAATTGGTAAAAAACATAAGACTTTTAGTTCAGGATGCCGGGCAACAGATTAAATACGAATTCACACATACAGACATAAGCGTTCTTGTTAACTCTTAAAGCGCTTTGTGCTGACAAACCTCGTTCAAGGGGCGGTTTTTTGCGTATGAAACTCGTGGCACGCTTACGAGTTGGAGTGGGCGCCACCTGGGTTTGTCGGGGCTCGCCGTCGGAGGAGGCAATAGCAGTTGCAGTTGCGGAGGCGGAGGAGGTTGAGGTGGTGGTGGTGTTGGTGGTGTTTATAGCGGCTGTTGTAAGTGAAATGCACGCATTAGTGTTGTTAGGGTTGGTACAGTACAATGGTGTGACAGGATAGAACAGAACCGAACAGAACAGAGACTTCAGAGAGGTGGAAGAGTGGATGAGGTAAACAAAGACATTCGAGAGATGTTTAAAGCCACATGACCATGATATGGATATTGAATAAGAGAGATAGTAACTGGTGCAGTCTAGGTAGGTGTGAACTATGTACAGGAGAGTATATAAGTACTATGTACATCCAAAGATATAGATATGGTGGTATTGTGGTTTCGAGTGAATAGGCACTTGTCAATAATTACTTTTTCTATGTACTGAAGGTGAGGTTAAGCTGTCATCGACAGCATCCTGATGACGCAAAAAGAAATTATAAAAGCTTCGGCGACGACTTGCTCTAGGCGCTTCCACAAATATGCTACCGCTAATAATAATAATAAGTAGTATTAAATGTAAAAAAGTCCAGAAATTATATTTGATATACGTGTAGGAATGTAAGTATATATATAGAGAGCATAAGGTTTAAGAGATCGATCAAATTTTTTTTATAAATTTCTCTGCAATTTTTTGACGAAAATACGCACAAATTAAAAGCTGTAAAAAGCTGTACAGGATGGCATAATGGTAAAATGGTAAGGTTAATAGTTTCTGATTCGTTTTTCCAATTGATAGTTAAAATGATTATGTTATATAACAATGCAACTACTTGAAGTTCAGGAAATCAAACCGAAACTAAGCGACTTAAATACTATACAAGAAACGGTACTGATATTCTAAGAAAAAAGGGAAGCCGTAGAGTCGCTTAACTGTCAAAGGAACCCTTCGACATTTAAAAATGTCGAGTGTCGTTGCATTTGAGGATAGCATTAAGAATATCATTGAAAATATCCACAGTATGGTCTTAAACATTCGGCGAAAGTGGAGGACATTAGTCACTTGGAAAAGGATTTTAGTCTAGATAGGTGCCTTGTTTGCTTACCGGGAATTAACGCATCTACTTAAAGACCTTTTTGAAATCTTTTTCAAAATAGATCTGATATACACCCAAAATACTAAAATGAATTTCCAATTTTATTCTAAATGTAAACTTTTCTTCAAAAAACTACACAAGCCTTTGTAAAGTATGTAAATAATTACCCCTAGCAAGAGTTTGGATATCAAACCACTAAACTAATCTGAAGCCAAAACGCGAAGTACAGGATCTGTTCGGGACTTTTTAAAGAATTCAAAAACCTGAACACCAATCAAATCCCATCTATTTTTAAAAACCAGTGTCATTTTCGGAGCGAGACGAAAATCTGGCGGAACCCGAAAAAAACCTTTAAATTTTAAATTTTAGGTTGGGATCTAGATGGAAGGGAGTAAAGGGAAGTTAGGGACAATCGGTACGGTGTCCAATTTGCCTTTAAGCGTTGATCATCATGAAAATGCTCGAGTAAAGTATCCAAATAGTCTAGGACGAACATTCTGCTCAGCAAAGGCAGCAAAGTCAAGCAGCGCCTTAGCTAGGATCATGCTGAACACGCGCGGTCCTAAACAGGGGCGAAGAAGACTTTTGGCGAGTGTAACTAAGGCCACGATCGTATACGCGGCGCCAATCTGGCACAGGTCCATGGTTTACTCTAGCTACATAAAAGGCGTCTGTGGGTCGTACCGTCTAAGTGCGCGCAGGGTTACTTCTGCGTATCGTACGGTGTCGGAAGATGCTGCTTTGGTCATTGCCGGGATGATTCCACTTAACGAGCTGGCCACAGAAGCAAACGAGAGGTACCGGGCTTCACGGTTGAGTGCCTCAAGTCAACCAAACAGGAAGCAAGGCAGCGGAGCATCGAGAAGTGGCAACAGCGCTGGGACCAATCCACGAAGGGTCGCTGGACCCATAGCCTAATCCCGAGATTGTCACCATGGCTGTCTAGGAAACATGGTGAGGTGAACTTTCACCTAACTCAGCTCTTTAGTGGACATGGCTGTTTTAGGAGTTACCTAAAAAGAGTCGGCCATGATGATAGCGAGGAGTGCACTTGCTGCAAAGAAGGACCTGTGGAGGACGCCAGACACGTCTTATTGGAGTGTGTAAGGTTTCACACCGAGAGGGCGGAATTATCCAGGGTGATGGGCGGAGATATAGCCGAAGATAATTTAGTCCCTTACATGCTGATGTCGGAGGGAAACTGGGAGGCAGCGTGTGACTTCGCAGCTAACATTATGGCAACTCTGCGGAGACTGGACTTGCAGCGTAGAATCAGGGAGTAGGTGGGTCATCAAATCTGCGAAGCAATGCCTTGCGGCCGTACCGCAGGTTTTAGATGTTCTGTCGAACTTTCCGTGATTTCATGTTGTCCCAAAGTGCTTATTTGTAAATAGTAGTTGTTAAATAAAGGAATTTAAAAAAACAAAAAACATTCTGTCCAAAATCAAAATTCGTTCACATAACCCACCCGACAGTCGACCTCAAGAACGGATCCGTTTTCGACATTTTCAAGACATTTTCTCTTACAATACTTTTGATAAAGTGTTCCATTTTCGGTCCGAAAAAGTACTACCTGTCGCTCAGTTTGTGGCATCAAAACGTAAGTTCTCGATTAACTTTTTCATATCCGCTCTCGATAGCGAAAACGGGTCAAAAACGGATCGAAAACTGAATCTTTTCCGTTTGAAACCGGCATCTCTAAGGAATAACACATGAAATCTCATCTCTTACAAAAAAGGAACTTCGATTTTTAGAGAAACTTACGTAATTCTCGTAGGTCCGGAAACATACGAGAAATTGTCGGGTGAGAACCACTGAGCTAAGTACCCATATACATATATTTTGCGTACAACTTGAAAAATGCGGTAGCAATGCGGTGTCTACGATATTGAAATGCGGTAGTAGGCGGTGGTAAATGATATTTCATATTGTTAGCACAAACAGAATATGATTTTTGCCCTTCAAAAATGCGTTTGTATTTGAGGTGGGAAAAACATTGCGATAAACCGCTGCAGTTCTCTGGTTCATAAACATAGCATACTTTGAAGGGAATTTATTGATGTTTTGTTTGAAAATAAAATGGATTTAAAAAATAAAATGGGAAAGAACAAATTGTTTTTTTTTTAATTATCTCAAGAGTTTGGGAATTACCCTACTCTCGTCAACGAATGTGCTTGCTTTTGTTAGAATTCACTAAAAGTTTCCCATGTGTATTTGAGTAAGTAGTCAGATCTGCATGATAAATGGTTTAAAGTTTACGGGCTATCAGTCCTGTACCGGTTTTCACTTTCGGAACGATTTTGCGAAAACAGAATTGATATATTTTGTTGAATCAAAAAAATTATATGTCTATTGAAGATTCAGGTTGAAACCGGAAACCAGAGCCCCAAATTTCGATTTGCTTTGAACTTAAGAAAAGTAAACTGTATGATGAAATGGGTGAATCTTAATCCTAAGGGCAAGCATTGAACTCTAGGCAACTTAGCACATAATCAAACTCAAATGGCGCATTCCGTTGACTATGATGATAAACAACAGTATATAGAGACAGACAGAGATAGTAGAGGACTTTCGTCTAGGCCAACTACTTACAAATCATAATTTTTGTCATTTTACTCGAATGTTTGTTTTTTTAAACTGCAAGTTGTAGTTTTGGTTGTTGTTTATAGTAGTAAAATTTGTAGTTTTTTTTAGTTTTTTTTTGTTTGCGGCAATTAATGAGTATTTGACAGAGAGCGAGAGAGTTAGAGAGAACTGTACGAGTATTTTTGCTTGCGTTCGCTTGAATGATGGGGCGAGTTGGATGTAGGAACTAAGTAGATACAATACATAAGTCGACTTGTACGAGTACTGGGTTGAGATTGAGATATACATATATAATTTATAGACATGAGTGATTGTAAGATTGATTGCTTGTAGTTAACTAGCTAAAGCTAGAGAGTACGAGCAGTTGCCTTTACCTAAGTAATTCAAGCCACTAGGCTGGGAGCCACTTCTTAAAACGGCTGTGACCATATCTGCGAGCAAGGACTCATAGTTTAGGGAGATACAAGAGGATATGCTAAAAAAAGGGCTTAAGTTCATATACACTGTGGAGCACAATACGTTAAGTTATCGGTATATATCGGAGATGTGTTTCATATGAGCGAGTGAGAAGCCTTTCGTCTAAAAATTGCATTTCATCGCGATGGGATGACCAAGTGTGTGAGGGTGTGTGTGTGAGTGTTTAACTACCGTTTGCCGAGTTCATCACTCTGCTGCTTGAGATCCTTGACCACATCGTCGGCACCAGAGACGAGCATCAATGGCAAATTGAGCCAGGGACCCGCTAACTCACTGAGATCAGAGGCATCGGAGGCACGTGACGATTTGCGTGAAGAGGCGCGACTTGAGCAGGCAGTGCCGCGACGACTGACCTGAAAATTATGAAATTTTGATTTGGTTGTGTTCTACAAATCGCTTTCGATTTCACTCACCTGCAGATGAAAGAAATTCAGAGCCGATAGCTTCGATTGCCAGCCACCTGGACTGGAGGTCTGTGTGGCACTATCTCCCGAATTCGAGCGATCCTTCTCCCTCTTCCGCCTGAGAATACAAAACCAAAAGTTGTTTAGTTAGTTTACCCCCCACCACACAATCAAAAAACTAAAAATCTGGTTTGGGCTCTGCTGCAGTACCGCAAATAGTCCTTCCAACCCATCTGTATCGTCTTGGCCGCCTTCTCCTGACGCTTCCAGATCCGCGTCGATGAAACAATTTCCAATTCTTTGCGCGTTGGAAACTGTTTCTTAAACTTGACATCCATTTGTTCCTGCAACTGTTTGAAGTTATCGGTCTCCTCGACATGACCTAGCACGTGCTTCACTAGCGCGTGCAAAATGTCAAGACAGTGTATTTTATTACCCCTTGATATGGGCAGATTAAATGACACTAGCGCGACATTATTGGGCTTCGAGATGCCCAATGGTGGATCGAGAGAGGCAATAAAATCGGACAGTTGCGAGAAGTGTATAAATTGGGTGGCATGTGGATCATATCTGGAACACAGTAGAGTGGTTGAGTTGGTTGGTGTGAGTAGGTGGATGGCGCAACACCTACTTGGACCAGCGTATGTAAAACATTTCCAAATCATCTTCAACGATGCCGATCTCCTCCTCCTGATGTGCCTGATTGAAATTCTCCAAAATGATGGCAATGTACATGTTAATCACAATCATATAGCTGATGATGATAAAGCTCGTAAAGTAGGTGATGGCTAGCAGTGGATGGCCACAGTCGCCGTTGGTCTGACGATTGAAGAAGGGATCGCAGTCGGGCGGTTGTATCATCAGCGACTCAAGCACATCGTTCCAACCGGCAGAGGTCATAAGGCGGAATAGCAATTGCATGCTTCGTCCAAAGGTCTGAAAGTTTACCATGTCATCCAAGGCGCCCTGCAGCTTGACATGCCCGAATAATGACATGCCCAGGATGGCATAGATGAAGGTGATCAGACCCAGTAAGGCGCCAATGTTGAATAGGGCCGGCAGCGATACGACCAAGGCAAACAGCAGTTTCCGTATACCCTTGGCAGCTTTGATAAGTCGTAGGATCCGTCCAATACGAAAGACTCGCACCACTCGAAGCAGCGTGGGGCTAATAGGCAGATCTATCATGATATCCTCCATTAGTATGCCAAAAATGGAGGCCAGTACCAAGAGAAAATCAAAGACATTCCAGGGCACGGTGAAGTAATGATACCGCAGACCCACTATCTTGACAATGGCCTCTAAAGGGGGTGGGAAGAAAAGAGTTAACTTTTACCAAAGATCTTACTTGAATTACAGGCGATATCTCACTTACCCAGGCCAAAGACTGTGGTGAAGAAGGCATTGCTTACTTCCAGTATAAAGAATACTGCATGAGGCTGATCATAGTGCTCTATGCCCATGGTAAGCATATTTAGAAAAATCAGTACAAAGATCGCAATTTCGAATCTGCATTTGAGGTTGATGATGATTGGTAGTAGTAGTAGTAGTTGTGGTAGTAGTGGATAGTAAAATGGAACCACAAATATTTGAGAGATTAATTCATGTGTAACAACAAAGATCAGTCAAACTTCGTGCGTGCCGAAGTCGCAAGGCTGCTTGGGGGTTCTATTTTGGGATTAACTACACTATGTACAGGCATTTTTATAATTGTTTAAAATATGTTTGGGGAGCAGCTTATTTTAGGTACATAAAGAATTGTATATACATGCTGAGAGACAACCTTCTCTTCATATAAAGTGGTGGCAATTATTTCCTCTGTCATTATTCCGCGAGTACCAATGTTTCTTCTTTGAAAGGCTAAATAATCTGGATATTCTATTCAAAACTTTAAGTCTAAGGGCGAAGAACCCCAAAAGGTCCTTCGAGCCGGATATTCTGGAAAGTACATTTTGAAGGGGGCGAGAACAGTCGCTCATCAAAATCGTTTATAAAATGAACCAACCTCAATTATTTCAACGAGTACACTTAATATATTGTCAAGCCTGTTCTTGTTTCCTAATTTCCAAACTTTATAGTTTTAAAACTTTTATATATAAAATTTAACTACTAGAAAACATAAAAATGCCTTAACCTTAATCGGCCCCGTTCACTTCGGTTTTCGTGTAAACGTTGGCTTTTCTAATTTAAAACTTACAAATTTATATAGAGGGTTACAAGCATCCAAGACAATAAGAATTTGGTGTATCCCCAGACTTCAGCTCCGTAGCACATTATTGATTTTGCTGTTGCTTGAAACATCTTATATTTTGTACTGGCGCTAACGTTATACTTGCTAAATAACGTTTTTCACGTGCTGTTTGTAGTTTGTTGAAGTGACAAATATAGAAAATTATAACTATCTAACAATTTTAGTTCGCTTGGCCTTGACAAGATGGTTTTAATTCGGCAAACTTTCCGAACCAGATCTAGTGACTGAATATACATATATTTGTCACTTCATATGTAAAGTTCTACAATTTGATTTGGAAATAAGAACTTTTAAACGGAAATCGCCGTCGAATTCTCTTCCTGAGGAGGTTAAAGAGTTTTCTATCAGGGGTATAACTATGTGGCATCTTTATATAAATGCACCCTTAAACTTTTTAAATGAACTATCAATGTTAGTTAAAGTCAACATTTTCATAATACGGAAGTTCAACGTTTGGAAACTGTTAATAATTACTACCGAAATTCCGAGTCGGTGGTCGCAACTTACTCCATTTTTCGGCCGATCGTGCTAACGTGGAAAATTCAAAAAGAGGTCATAACGCACGAACCGAAGAAAATATCGCAACCGTAAATACATCTATTGAAAATGGACCAAATCAATCGATTCCACATCGTTCTCCATCTCCAAATCAAACTGACTCAAAAACTAAAGTCACTTGATCATTTGAAACGACAAAACTAACAAAAATGAAGCATTTCATCGAAAAATCATCTTCAACGAAGAAGCTCACTTATGGCTTAATGGGTTTGTTAATAAGCAAAATATGTGATATTGTTCAGCAACAAAACCACATGTGCTTTTGAGACACCGTTGTATCCGCAAAAAGTTACTGTTTGCTGCGGTTTTCATGCCGATGATCATTGGGCCGGATTTTTTAGTAGATAAAAACGTCAATGGAAGATGTTGGAAGATTATTTGTAACCAGAATTAGATGAACCCGACATCAACGATATGTGGTTTCAACAAGACGGTGGCACTAGCAAAATAGAATGTGTTGAATGGTGGTTTCTCTAGAAATGGGCCCTTCGAACTGCCGTATTTCTCACTGGTCTATATCAACAAGCCAGCAAATTTTGACAAGCTCAAAGACAACATCCAACGCATTTGTGCCAGAGTGGTAGAAATCCACAAAAAATTGTCCTCTGAAATCGGGCTCGTGATAGTCATAAGACCGAAATCGAACTTCATTCATAAAAAGTAATGCTTTCAATACACCCACAATAAATTTGAACTCAATATCTCAAATATTTCTGTGTTTTATTTCTAGATAAAATTGTTATCTCCCTAATGGAAAACCCATTATATCCTTTACCACTTGAACATCCCGTCGTCATCAAAATCGTCATATTGATGGCGAATACCAAAATGAATTAATTGCTTAGGGCAAGTCAGCTTAGAATGTTGGGATTGAAACTGGATCAAGGATAAGCATTATATGATCTCTTCTAAGCTTAATATCAATGGCTTAGTGGAGGGAAAACCTCGAACAATCCATTCTACCGTACAGTTAAACATATATAAGAGGCGATTCGAGTTTCTAAGTAGACCCCCTAATCTGTCCATTACTTCTTAGGTTAATTATTTATTGGCTTAGCTTCAGATCTATCAAATCCAACGACCTGATATTCCTACCTCTAGGAACATTAGCCGAAAAAATCAGTAACTTACCAACCAATGGTACAAGGACCTCATTAAGATATGATCTCGTCTAAGCTTATTCAAGAGTAAAGCTCTTTTTTCGAAAAACGAAACGAAACTTTGGAGGTTTTTCAAGCACCTCTTTAATGATCGCTAAGTCAGTAAATAGAAGAACTTTTATTGGTACTCGCTTCTGAATTACAATGGAAACATTTTACCTATACACCACAGTACATGCTGAGAAATAAAGCTCACCCTCCTGCCCCACAACCCCATATAACCCATATATAAAGAGAAATAGACTAGGACAATTAAATGTGCCACTAGAAGAGAACATCAATATGCATTCGATACAGAGACAGAGAGAGAGAGAGAAAGAATAGTTGATACATTTTTGATGGTGTTTACTCAAGCCGCAAACACCGCATCTAATCAAAAATGCTGAGAATTGAGTTAATCAAGTGTTTAAATGAATTCTATCACCAAATCGAAACAGTTGTGGGTTTGAATCGTGTCCTAACTCGTAGCAGTAGTGGATGGGTAGTTTGGTAGGTGGTAGAGAGAACTAAGATAGGGCTAAAGAATTTGCAATTTGTAAGTAAGCTTTGATTGGTTTACCTTCTCGAATTGGATAAATCATAAAACATAGCTAAAAAATGATTTATGGGTCGCTTAATAACTTTCTGTGGTTTCTTTCGTCCCAATTTTTTCATAGCCGTGTAATAGTGTTTTTGAGATTCGGTGAGAAACATTTCCAACACTCCTCCTTCATACTATTGTAGGATGTACATAAAAAAAGTGATGAGAATAGAAGTGAACATTTAATCGAATATATAATACTATATACAACGGCATAACGAAAGGATGAATATACACATAGAGGTACCTTTTTCTATGTAAAGTTCATAGGTCCACCGACTTACCTTCTTCTTGAGCATATTGAAATTATCAATGATAACTCCAATAAACAGATTCAGGGTAAAGAACGATCCGCAGACAATAAATATAACAAAATAAATATATGCATATAAATTGGCTTCTCTCTGTGGCTGCAGATCCACGCCACGTGCATCCACCGCATCGGCCATCACTTCCATCCAGCCCTCAAAGGTGGCCACTTGCAGCAGGGCCAAGTAACCCATGCCGACATGATCGAACGTGATCTTTGAGTTAATCCAGGTATAATTTTGCTCTATGCAGTCCCATTTGTCGTTCACCTCCTGTTGATGCCGAGGAGAGAGAGAGATTAGTTTAGAGCACTCCTCGGAGAAGAGCAGCAGTACTCACGGTAATTGGCAGCAGTTCGCCCATTTCATTGACGCATTTGAAAAATTTACCACCAAAAAATTGTACACCCATTATGGAGAATATTAACCAAAAAACCAAACAAACCAAAAGTACATTGAAAATTGATGGTATTGCATACATGAGAGCATTTACTACAATCCGCATTCCTTGCCACCTGGAATAGAAATGGGTTTGTTGTTTTGGATTGGCTGTGAGTACTAATCAAATACGGGATGTTGGACTTGGGATCTCTTATAAAAGGAAATAGTGCTTAGTAATGGAACGAAATGGTTTCACTCTCAACTCAACTACATTTTTAGGTATATACAGAGCTACCGATTGGTTGACGATGCGATTCTACGTGTAATTTCTATTCGAAATCCATAAAGAAGACGAGATTGTATTAAACACTGCGCACTAAACTAAACAAGGCAGCAACAGTTCAGCAGCAAGTGAATCGACACCGAAACGCATACTAATGAACTGCAGCTGCCTCATTTAGGTAGTGCCTCAATCCGTAAATATCCTGGGGGTTGTTCGTCCTATTTCTTCTCTTTTTTTCATGGTGAGATTCACAAGAAAGTGCTGCCTAATAGCCTAGTCATCCCATTAAATCCTTAACTTACCGCGAAATGGCTCTCAGGGGTCTTAAGGCTCTGAGGGTGCGCAGTGAACGTAACACCTTGAGATTCTCATTCTCCTCTATGAGCAGCGAGAACACCGATACCTATTATAACAAAGGATCAGCTTGTTTCACTCATTTACTACTCCATTTACTCACAAACACTATGATAAAGTCCAGTATGGTCCAGAAGCTGGTAAAGTATTTGGAGAAGCCCAACGCCAGCCACTTGAGAATCATTTCCACCACAAAGATCAGGGAGAATATGAAATTGGTCCAGTAGAGCACACGCTTTAGGTTCTTATTGCTTTCCAGGTAGATGTCCTCGAAGCAGAGCGTAATACTTGACGCAAAGATCAGCACTAGCACAAACCACTCAAAGGCCGGAGTATCGACAACCGTTAAGACAGCCGTCCTAACGCGCGTCCAGTGCTTGGCACTCTGGGTGTCCATGCAGGACATGAACCAGGGACAGCGAAAGTAGAAGCTGCAAGAAATAGAAATCAGTTTACTAGTGCTCCGCTCTCTCCCTGGTTTACTCACTGTTCGTAGCACTTCTGTGGAAAGCAGTCATCTGGCACTTTTGGCGGCTTCACCGTTCCGAGGCTCGGAAAAGTCATGGGATCATTGTAAGCTCCCTGCGAGTTACGTCTCCCACCGACAGTGAGATCGTCTACGTAGGAAACCAAACAATGCCATGGTTTTTCAGTCAGTCGCGAGAAAGCCGAAGGTTTCTGCGTGACAGTGGCGTCCGCCAGCATGGGCTCAGTCTTATGTGCCAGGGCCGAGCTGGTATCGGCCGCACCCGAGCTATGCGACTCGGTGCGCGCGGACTGAAAGGAAGCGGCTTTGTCTAGGGTCGATTGTGGATGCTCCGCTCGTCTTTTGGCAGCCATTGGGTGTGAGTGTGGGTGCGTAGTGTGTGGCGTGTGGGTCTGTATGCTGGTGGCGTGAAAGTGCTGCTGGTGCTCGGTAAGGGCAGCCAGCGGCGGTGTGGCCTTTAGCGATGAAATTTGCGCCAGTGTTGGTGGCTCAATGCTCGACTTCAAGGATGTGGGCGGCGTGGCCGGCACAGCGGAACGACCCAGTTTTTGTTTTGTGATAAGCAGATTCTCATAGGAGTTGGTGCTCTTCAGCGAGAGGCTGTCCAGGTGCAGCTGTTCGCTGTTGGCAAACTTGCGTGGCATCTTCTCGGACTCGATGCGTAGCGTGGAGATGGGCTTCTCCTCCTCGGGCAGCTCCTCGACCCGATCAATCAGGGACAATCGCTTAAAGCGATCAAATTGTACACTAAAAGGATCAACCTTGCGGCGCGGAAAGGGTGATCCAGCACTGCTGGTAGTGGCTGCCACTGCCATGGCTTCCATGGCCACGAAGGGGGCATGGATGTGATCACAGATTTTGCGTATCTCATTGGAAATGCTAAAGTCCTCATCGATCTTGCGCTGCTTTTCCAAGCTGCGTCGCTTGAGCTTGACGGATTGACGCTGAGCGGCTGCACTGACGGACTGGGAACGTCGCGGCACACTGGAGAGATCATAGCTGTCATAGGGATTAAGTGGATGCACCACCTCATCGGCGGCAGTGCGATCGGAGGCGGCTGTAATTATGGCTATATGTTCCATAATGGCCTTGGTGGCCTCATCAGCCGCCGGCGAGGGCTCAGCAAGCACAGAAAGCTTTCGCTCCAGAGAATTGGTCGAGCGCTTGATCTCCTCCAGCTCCTTTTCGAAGCTCTGTATAATATTATCGAACTCCGAGTGCTCCACCAGCGGCTCACTGTCCTGCGTACGCGTACGCAGTGTACTGGTTATGCAGCTCAGACTCGACTTGTGCATATCGTCCTCCTCTTGCAGGAACAGGAACAGCTCTTTCTGATCACAATTTAACAACTCCTCGCGCAGATTGCCTCCCTGCTGGGAGAGCAGTTCATCCTGTTCAATGGAAATGGAGTTAAGCGAGTGACCACTCGAGTGTCGCCTCAGATCGCCCTCTTCCGACTTGAGCAGTGAGCGTTGCGATTGTCCACTGGACTGGGAGAGGCGATCCAGTGACTTTCGGTAGCTGGGCGAACGCGTGAGCAGTGATTTTTGATACTTGAGATAGGCCTCATCATGCTCCTCGCTGCCATAACGACGTGAGGAGTTGTCCTGCAGCGAATCACCTCGGGCGAAGGAGCCACTCCTTTGATCATTGGCATAGGGATCGGTGTCCGTGGAGTTATATTGGCCCAGCAGACGCAGCTCTATGGATTCGGTATATGTGGCCTCGTCACGGGAGTCATTGTGTTGAGTACCCACACCCGAGGAGATTTGATGCTGCAGTCTGGGCAAGAGGGTTGCATCATAACGACCACCATTTTGAGCTAAAGGACAGCTGGTGGCTGCCTCATAAGTGGGTGGCAGGGAATCGGTAGCTGTTGGCAGTGCCTGTTGTTGCTGTTTAGCATCCTGTTCAGCGGCGGACTCTTCATACTCCAAGCCATCCACAATGGTATGGAGACCATCACGCAATGGAATCTGAAAGCCAAAGTCGGAGCCAGACACAGGACGGTTCATAGATTCCTGAAAGATACATAAGTAAGGTAGAAAGGTTTAGTTGAATCAAAGACATGTACATAAACTAGATGTCGCATGATAATGATAGCTTGATAATACTTCTATGCGCTCAAAAAAGGAATTTAGTATATTTACTTGAAACAAGCAGGAAAATACTTGATCCAAGTTTTAAATTTTCATTTCAATTAAATATTTTTCTGTTCCGAATTAGTGATTTTAGAGCGATTCTATAGCAATAACTTGTTCTGAAGAGCTTTAAATCAGTTTCCAAAGCCCAAATAACTTTTTGTTCATACTGAGGCCCAGAACATTTTTAAACTATTTGTTAATGAAACAAGAAGTTATAACCACAGACTTTAGAAACCAATGATGCACCCCGATCCAAATAGGTTCTGGTTTATTGGATCCCTTGAACCGGACCACCAACTGAGCCTGAACCCAAAAAGGACCTCTTTTTTGGAAAACGTTTCGGCTCTAATAATTAAGATCTTCTTCAAGAATTCTACTTATGACTGGAACGAGAGGTTTCTGTAGAATGTAGAAGACGCTTATAGTTTAGAGAAAATGTAACTTCTTGACCTCGCCTTGACTTTGATAAGTATTTTCTTAATATTTTCGCCTTCATAATAATTGTAAATTATTGAATCGGTGCCACAATTAGTAAAGGTTTCCAAATGTTTTCAAAAGATTCGGCATGTTTTTACACTTGCAAAGGGTACACTGAGAGAAAAAAATGATATGAAATGGCAGTCATTCCCAAACTTTTTCATATCAATTTTACTACGATATGACAAAGATCAAATTGATATGTTCGAATATATCAAAGTGGTATTTTTTCACACAAATGATAATAAAAAAATGCTGATCAGCACCAGGACTTGAGCACACTTCCCCCAGTCTGGGAATTAAGCACTTAGCTAGCAGCGCCATCGAGTTCTGACGTAAATTGATTAAATAAAAATTTAAAAAAACATTAAGGTGAGTACTGAGAACAATCGAATTTTCCTTCAAGAAATTTACTATATATTGCTTTTTCGCGTGAAGGAGGCCCAAAAGAATACGCTTCGACCGCATAATGCCTTTTGCTAAGCCTCCTTTGTGCTGCCCCAAGGCAATGTGTGATTTTCAAACTTCGAAAAAATTATAAGATTAAAGAGTTAATTTTAAATATGAACCTGACAGTTTTTTTCTCTGTGTATTATAATTTTTTCCAGTAGTTTGATACGCATAGAAACATTCAATTCTGACCCCATAAACTATATATTCTTGACCAGGGTGACGAGCTGGGTTGATTTAGCCCTGTCCGTTTGTAGGACTGTTTCTATGCAAACTAGTCTCTCAGCTTAAAGCTAAGGAGCTCAAAGTTCATAAATTTCTCATATTTCTACAGCACTCTGATAATATGTCGGTACCGATCGGATCGGATGACCATAGCATAAAGCTGCCATAGAAACGATCGGCTTAAAAACTAGTTTTACTGAGAAAAACTTTTTGTTTTCAATGGAAGCGTCACCAAACTTTGTATTTATTGGTTTTCTGTGCTTTTTAGGTCGTTCCTTGTTTATTTTATATACTTTCACCTTATTGTATAAAGTTTTGTCAAAATCGGATGAGTGTGGCATATATTTAATTAGTTGTCATACAAACGATCGGTCGGAAATTGAGTCTTAAGCTAAGTTCACACAGGCAAATAATTTGACCAATTTTTGATGAAAATTTTGCTCAATAGCCATGATGGCAGATGTTGTATGGCTTAAAACTAAAGCTATGGTTCCATTTACAAATAATTTGCTCAAATATGGGCAAAAAGTGCACTATTTAAGCCTATTTAACCAAATTTGTACCGAAATTAGTTCAAATTATTTGAACTTAAGCTGCTTAGCTATTGCGAATTCTATACTTAAAATTTGATTAGGATCGGAGGAATATATCGTATAGACCGCATATGGCTAATCGGTTGGGAAAAAGGATTTTGAAAAAAAAAATTTCAAATACTTTTTCTTTTAGAAACCTTCTATATTGTTGTTCAGAGAGTAACATTAGAAAGGCAAGGCAAATTTTGACTACGTCTAAATAAAATTGAAATATATATATACCGTATAACATTTCTGTACACTTATTAACATCGCAAACTTGACTACAAGTATTGTTCAATTTGTAAAAAGCTATGGTTTTGCAAACAGTGCACGTCTAGGTACTTTCATTATGCCTAAAAATGAAATAAAAAAGTAAATAGGCAAGAACTGGCAGCTGATATTGAACGTTTTACTTTAACAATGATCTAAACAATTGATAAAAATTAAAGTTGGAGCGGGATCTTGCGGAACTCACACGATACACCGTCCAACAAAATGTCATATGGACACTTAAACGACACAGCCCCAAGTGTTAAGATATACGACGATTTACAGCTAATACCCGTAATGACTGGTCACAAGCACATTTTTAGAACATAATTACAAACCTCCTTAAAAGACACCTTCGGATGAGTACTATTTCAATATTTTTGCAAGCTTTACAAATATGCAACAAGTATTTTATTTGCAGTAACATATGCTCGGTTTGAACGCTCACAGCTGTGAGAATATTGAACGCAAAACGTAACGGAAAATAAAAAAAATGCTCAGTGAGGTATCGGTAATCGATAAAAAAAAAAATTAATTTTAAAGCAACCCAAGTTATGTTAGAGTTATGGTAATAGAAGATCCTTACCTCCCACTCACACTCTCTTATAACTCACGGAATAAGAATGGAGTATATTTGTTAAAGATCCAATAAGTTGTGAACCAAGGAGCGAAACGAAATCTTGGGTACGAAGCTTTTGATAACAAGTCAGCGAACAGAACCTCTCTTTCTACGAAAGGTTCGAACCTCTAGAATATTGGGTGTTTGCAGGCTTATAAGAATCAGAAGCGCAGTTCAACAAAAGTTCACATAGTATGTAGTATATTTTTATGGCGAGGCAAGCTCATTCAAATGCATATGTATAGTATATGTATGTCTGCATCCAGAGCTTCATAAGTCTGTCTTATCAAACCAAGAAATTATGTGCTCAAATTAAGGACACATTTTAAACAAGAAAGAAAGTCGGTCAAGCCCGACTATAACATACTCTGTACCTGTGAAGTGCTGCCCACCGTTGCGACCGGTGCTGCCCATGATTGTTTGTTTTCCGTTCATCCGATCTTTACCATTTCCTTGGCGGATCGATAAATAATCTTGATTTTAAAATATGTCCAGAAGGTTCGAACCTTCTATCATAAAACTGACGGAGAGGGAGGGGGGCGTGGCAAAATTGAAAATAAACTTGATCTGCCTGCAAGTATAAGAAGTTTTTGTCGCATGCACTTCGAACCTCTATCTCTTACCATCTCTGAAATCTGTTTGCCCATAAGGACAGACAGACAGACGGACGGACGGACAGATCGACTCGCCTGTTGATGCTGATCAAGAATATAGATACTTTTTAGGGTTTAAAATGCTTCCTTCTGACTGTTACATACTTTTGCACAAACTTAATATACTCTGTGTACCCCTGGTACAGAGTATAAAAATTGTTGACTTATTTAAAGTACCAAAAAGCTACAGAAAGGACCAAATGAGAGTTTGTATGAGATGTCTTTGGTTAAACTTACCTGATAGCTTAATCTATGGAATTTCGTCTCGGCCAACAGACTAGGCTTATCCAATTCCAAGCCTGCCGAGGCCTGTGCCTGTGCCTCCAGCACAATCTGCTGGAATTTCTCCGCATATATACGCTCTTTGCGATCCTTACGCTCCTGCCGTTTCTTGCGTATCAAATCGCGTACTCGCTCTATACTTCTGGCCAATTTCGATTCTTCGCCAACTTCCTAAATGGTTTTGGTGGAAAGGAAAATGATCGCATTAGTTGGCTTTCAGTGTGATTGTTCAACTAACTGAATTGAATCCACTACAAGATCACACGAATTACGGGCAACATAAAAGCTATAAACAACAATTATTATTATTATTAATATTTGGTTGACTATTTACACACATTGGAATTTCTAGTTTCATTTTTGAGCAATTAACAAAAGGAATTGAAAGCAAGCCAGTCTTTAAAAATTTAGAGCGATTTTTTGTATTTAAAGGTTTTAGTTTGGAAAAATTACCTTTTTCTTGAAAATCTGTTTAACGGTTTTTAGGTGTGTGTGTGTGTTTGTATTTAGAATTTTTGTATTTGGTTTTTGGTGTTGTTTGTGTTTAGTGTAAATAGTTAAGATTTAAACGCATGGTGCAAAGTTGACAACAGAAGTTTTAGTTAATTGGAGAAGATTTTGGTTTTTAGTGCATTATTAAAAATGGGTTTATTTGGATTTTTTTTTTTAATTTTTGGTTTAGACCTACAAAATTGAGACTTAAGCAAGAGTTGAAAATGTAAACATAAAGCTAGCGGCAGTGTTGGGAAGAGGTTAGTGGCGAGGCATAAGTTTAAATAGTTAAAGTCGGACATAAAACATGGGAGTACTTAGGCTTGTTCTTAAAGTACCGGACGCTATACGGGAGTCTATTTTAAAAGAGAGTTTCCTTGCCTTTTTAAGAAGCTCAGGTGGTCTGTATAGCTATTTTAAGGTTCTTCCAAAAGTTTTATCAGCACTTCTCTTCTTATTCTAAAACTATTTTCCACTTGCAACTCTAGTTTTATGAAAGTCAGTTACCTTATACACTAACTTATCAAGCCAGCAGTAGTTCAGCAGCATTCGTATCGGAGTGGATTCACTTTTAGACTCTCAGAGTTCACTATTTTGTGACCTGCTTTCTCTTACTGCCTTTCTTCCAGTTGTTCTACCTAGAGTTGTCGAGCTTAGTAGCTTCAGAAGAGTTACCTACTTCATTTCATGTTTCAGACTAGAATTTTTTTTAAAAATAACGCATTTGTAGTCTTTTATACCAAATTAATAATCTGGTCACAGTCAAGAATGTAAGAGCGTCGGCCATTGTTCGCATTACTTTCCCGAAAGTCGAGGCTATCAAGTGACTTGTTTTCCCACTGTAAGAATCCTCAAAACTCTCCCAGGTTATGGGCCCAGTTTATGAAACTTAAGAATCCTCTTTCCCGAAAGTAGTGGCTATCAAGTGACTTGTTTTTCTCACTGCAAGAATCCTGAAAACTCACATAGGTTATGGGCCCAGCTTATGAAACTAATAAAACCTCTCAACCATCTTATTTTTGTAACTCCACACCTGATTCCACTCGCTGTAAAACTTCAAGAAACATACCTCGAACCTGACTTTGTCTACTCTTCGGTACCTTACCCAACACTGGCTAGAGATTCGACCAGTGCCGAATTTCAGGTTGTACAAAAATATTAACCTGTATCAAAATTTTAGTTCAGTTTTTGATTTATTATTATATTTATATTTAAAACTTAGTCAGGCAAAGTCATGAAGGTGTATGAGAATTTAGGCAAAAAGTGTAAATCATAAATATAATTTGTGTATTTAACATTATCTTTTAGTGGAACTGAAAAGTGCTTAATCTTTTGGTGTATAATTCAATTGGGGTTTGTTCAGTGCTTGATAGCATCCATGAGAAGCTAACAGATCGCACCCACACACAAAATGGATTACGTAGAACACACATCAAAGTGCAAGGCAAAACACGTAGGATATTTTATGTTTAGAATTAGATTTTGTCATCGATTTTGGATTTAGTTTCTCACACACACAGATTAACATTTAGACATAGACATATACATTCCACCAACGTTAAGAAACTGAGAGAGATACGTTTATAAATAAACGTTTAGAACTTACCTCTTTCTTTGACTTAAGCTCCTCGGAATTGAAACTATTGAGCAACAAGGCCAAGAACAAATTTAAGACCATGAAATTTCCCATAACCAAAGTGGGCAGGAATATGGCAAAGCAGGTAGATGCTCCTTGCTGTAAATTTAATTGCTTTAGAAATATAGTTTGTACATTTCAAGTTTACGTACCTCTTCTTCGGCTCTCATACAATCCCACAGAGGTTCAATCCATTCACCGCACAATATGCGAAAGATCATCATGAATGAGTGAAAGAAATCATTGAAATTCCATCTAAATAAAGCCAGATTTTAATCATAAGTTGGAATAAAGTTAAGTCTGAGCTCACCTAGGAACTGGATCAGGATCAAATTTCTCGGGCGTATAATCTTTGGAGAACAATTGCATGCCAATCACAGCAAATATGTAAATGACTATGACCAGAATCAGCGTCAGATTACCAAGAGCACCAATTGTGGATATGATAATGCTTAATAAAACCTTCATGGTGGTCCAAGACTGAGCCAGCTTCAAAACACGCAACTGAAAAGGAAATAAAGGTTTTTAGATTATAAGTTGGTATAAACTTTTAGAGATTTTCAATAGACTCACCAAACGCAGACCTCTTAGTACACTCAGACCATCCACCAACTCAAATATGATATCCAACAGGCTTGCCGTGACAATAATTAAATCGAATATGTTCCAACCGCAAAGAAAAAAGTCCTTAGACAAAGCCATCAGTTTGACTATACACTCAAAGGTGAATATAGAGGTGAAGACCTGTAACAGGAAGAAAATATTTATTGTATTGTTTTTAAAAGTTTTTAAAGTTAATATATTTAATAAAAAGAACTAAGATAATGTTATACCCTCGAATTGTCCTTAAAAAATGTGCCAATAAGATGTAGGTAAAAAGTAATCCAAGTATATGTCTTACTGTGTTCGTTTTAAAAGAGTTCGATCCTACCATATTCAAAAATTTGTTAAACTTGGTCGTTCTATTCACATCAAATAGCACAAAAACACCTATTTCCTTTGCTTTCAAATTTTGTGATTTAAAAAAAAACCCAATTTGGTCCAAAATTTAAACTAAGAATGCAAACTCCTTTAAAGAGGCAAGGGATTCACTCCAGGGTTTGGAACCGCTAATTTTTCTTAGTTTAGGTTTGCGAAACTCCATCAGAAGGTTTCTTATTCTTCGTTTCTTATTCAGGTACGGTTTGTTCTGACAAAAAAAAAATGAGAGTTTCGGACTTCGGATCTTATTGATATTGAACTGACATTGAGCCATTATTAAAAATAGAATTTTTAATTCATTTCTCTTTAAAATAAACCTCTGGCTCTCACCCAACTGTAAGTTTTTTAGCTCTTTTTATGAATCTTTGGCTTATAGAATCCTTAGGTATTATACCATCCGTTGTCTCTGGTACGCTACGCAGAGAAATTCTGTCTAGCTCATTGCCCCCAGGGGCGGAGCGCAGTCGGCTATTTACACGCACACGAGCCGAGCGCATGCCGAAGTCGGGCATATAAGCGTAAGCACAGCTCTCTTTGCCTTTCTTTCGCTGCCCAGCCGTCAATGAGGGCAGTTCAAAGCTGGGCTGTGTCGCTCTAATTTCGCACACCAATACACTCTCACCTCACCACCTCTCTCATTTGTTCCACGATTCAGGTTGAGATGCTAGGATTAGAGATCAAGTAGGTTCCCAAAGAAACAGTTAAAGCCTTCAGCTGCGATTAAATGTTGCGATTATTGTTGTTCGAAAATTTTAAGCACACAAGCCAAGAGATTGAGGGGAGCTCGGCTTTGACCCTTTGGAGCTCATCTTGAGGAACAAATTTAACCAGAACTTTTGAAGAAGGGAAGAGTCTAACTAAACTGGCCTCTAAAGTCAGATCTATGGAATTTTTTTCAAAATTAATCTTAATTTCTAAGCTAGCGCAGTTATTGAATTAATATTTAGCCATTTAGCTATAGCCAAACACAGTATCAACGAATTCAAGATTTTGATTAAATCGTTGATTGATGTTTGCCGGTTTTTGTTGAAATGTGACCCACCTTATTGCCAACATCGAGGGCATTGCGAAAACTTTCGCTCATGCCGTGATGCTCCATTGCCAAAAAGGCAGTATTCAAGACAATACACAGCGTGATGGCCAGCTCGAAGAGTGGATCACGAACCACCTTGTACAGGCAATTCTGGAATTGTAGCCAGCTCTCGTAGTCGGAACAGCAATGAATACAGCGATCACAGTTGCGATCAGGCAGGTCATCTGGAAGAAAGCAACCAGTAATATAATATATTCCTAGATTCCATTTAAGACTCACCTATCACCACCACCTCCGAAGAGAACTCCTGATGCAGTGCATAGACGTTATGATTCTTAATTCGTGCAATATTCCCATTGCACTTGATCAGACGCACCTCGCGTGGCGAAAGGGCCAGCTCCACTGTGGACACATGACCCAACTCATGGGTGGTATCCTGCTCCTCGTGATCATCCACCACACCGGAGTCATCCTGCGAGGATTCCCGATTGACACCACTTGAATTGGAGCTGGTCTGACGACTACTGGCCACCAGTTGGCCCTTATAGTCCGAGGGGTACAGCATATTTGGGTTCTTTACACTAACACTGGGATCCTGGAAGCTAATGCGTGACTTAGGCGTGACCGCTGATTGAGCCACCGTCGTCTGCCTCGGTTAATTGTTGCTGTTCCTCCATTTGCTGATATTGCTTTTGGGCCTGCAGCGCCAGTGCCGTAGGTCTCTCGCTGGCGCTGTGACGCGGACTTGGTCCCGGACTGGGGGTGGCCTCATTACCATTGCTGCCATTGCCATTGCCTCCTTTGGTCCCCTTTTTTCGTCGCGTCTTCTTTTTACTATACGAGGCCAGCAGCACACCCTTGCGGGAATCTACCTTCTTTTTGTTGTGCTTATTGAGTTTCTTGACGTTCAGAACAGAGGGATCAAAGCTGAAGGTGGAGTCATCTCGATGATCGAGCAGATCCTTCTTACGCTCCTCGTTCGTAATCTCCGCCTCCTCCTCGTAACTTAAGGCGACTACGGCTAGCATCAGATTTATAAGGTAGAATGAGCCAAAGAACACAACCACCGTGAAAAAGATGACACTCATGGGACCACAAGCGGCCAATACCTGCAAAAAGAATGGGGATAAGGTCATCCAAGAGCTAGCAGGGTGCCAGAGATTTGGACATACCATGTTATAGACATTCTCCCAGTAGTCCAAGGTGATCAACTGGAATGTGGTTAGCATGGACCACATGAAGTTGTCAAAATTGGTGTAGCCATGATTGGGATTCTCGCCCACACAGATGCACACGTAACCCAAGGGGCAATGGCGAGCCCCAGTAAGATTGCCACACAACATGGGCATCTCGTCCTCATCGTACAGCCAATTGTCCGTATCGTTGACCCAACTGCACGGGAAACAGATCCAATTAGGAAATACATCAAGTGGACAGATAAGACCTACATTTGCCAATCCTGATGCGAGACATTGTTCCACTCGGCTGGCACCTGACGCACACACTTGTTCCTCAGCTCACCCATATACACCTGCAGGGCGAACAGGGCAAAGACCATCAGGCAGAAGATGGTCAGCGTCATGACCTCCGCCAGTTGACGGAAGGAGTGCAGCAAGGCATTGATAATGGTCTTCAGGCCAGGCATAATCGATACCGTCTTGAGTGCCCTCAGCACTCGGAATGTACGCAATCCGGCCAGGTTGCCTACCTCCATGCCAATGGTGGCATAGCCACTGGTGATTACCACAAAGTCCAGCCAATTCCAGGGATTACGTAGATAGGTGTACTTGTTTAGCAGAAATCCCTTGGCAATGATTTTAATCACCATTTCGATGGAGTAAATGGCCAGGAATATGTATCTGGAGTGGGAATCATTAGAAAAAGTTAATCAAATGTAGATTTTTCAATAGGGAAAACTTACTCCGCTTCCTCCACCGTCTCCGTCATGGCCAGGAAAATGCAATTGAAGAGAATTGTGGCCATTACACAATAATCAAAGAACTGATTTGTGGCTATGTACACGCACACGCGTCTTGCCGGACTCCAGGGATAGAAGAGGAATAGGCTTTTGGTCCCCGTAAAACGATGTATATAGTTTTTACGGAACCGTTTCGAGACCACACAGAAAGTCTGCAAGCATACAAAAAAACAGGGATCGTAATGGTTATGATATTTTCAATTCAAACAAGAAAGATAGTCGGTGAAGCCCGACTAAAACATAGTACCTGTACCTGTGAAGTGCTGCCCATCGCCGTGGCGACCGGTGCTGCCCATAATTGTTTGTTTTCCTTATAAAAAATCATATTTTCAATTCTCAAAAAGGGTCACCCCATCATCTGATTTAGATTTGCTTTTACAAAATCTAAATCAAATCTAAATCACTTTCAGGAATACTACTACTATAATTTATCATATTTTCACATTAATGTTAATGCTCTGTTAACTAACATAAAAGAAGGCTATACAACATTAATTCCCCTGAATAACGGGTATATCGAAGTCGGGCAGGACCGACTTTAACTTACGCACTCGTTTTCCTAAAATTTCATGCCTATAGATTTCATTAGTTAGTGGGAAAAACTTTTTTGTTTTCAATTGAAACGCCTCCAAACTTCGTATTTCTTAGTTTGCTATGCATTCCCAAGATTCCAATAAGTTTGGTCGAAATCGGACATCTATATAGTATAGCTCCCATAGAAAAGTAAGGTCCGAAAATAAGTCCTAGTTAGAAAAACATTTTTGTTTTCAATGGAGATTGCAGAGCCGAAGTTAAGTTTCCCCTATTTTTTTGGCCTGTTTTGTTGCATAAAAAAACGACGTAACATTTTTTAATCATCTCGTAGCCCCATATGTGCTGAACACACTATCAAAATTTCAAGGCGATCGGTCGTCTTTTTTGAGATATCAAGCGAACCAGTTGAAAAAAAAACATGGTTTCGAGAAAAACGCGTTTGAAAGTTCAAGTACGCTCTCTTCTCAGCGCTATAACTTTCTAACGACATCGAATATCGAAAAATCCGTTTAACCACATATTCTACATGAGTTATAGATGCGATTTAAAAAAAAAATTTTTTTTTTTTTTGAAACCATCACACGGTTCAAGCCCCTTAACATTGATTGTAGTGACAGATCTCTGTATGTCAACATTGGCTGTCCACGGCGCTGTAATGACTCCACCATATATCGAAAATGCCACCTTAAACAAATGGCAGAATCATCACCCTTGCTTCAGGAAAGGTCAAGAGAAACATGCGGCAACAATATTCCTCTGCTTCCGATAGGCGACTCCATTTTCAACAACAGCTTTAATGCAAAAAACATTTATTTATCATTTGTATTAGGCTAGGCGAGTAGTTGAAAATACATTTGGGCTCATATGGGCTGGATTCCGTCGCATGGACCAAGAATAAGATAGTCACCCAAATAATAATGCAGCTATAGTCACTTGTTGTATTCTGCACATCTCACATCAGACCAGGGGATTTCCATCTCCATCTGCAGGGCCATCTCCTCTGCTCCCTCTAAGGTCGTGGATGATTTCACCCCAGATCTCCACCAAAAGGTTCTCCATTTCTGGGGTCCACACAGTGCGCGCAGACGTTATTTTTGTAGCTAACATTAAACAAATGAATCCCTTTTTTCAGAAATACAAAAAAAAATAACTTAAATTTTTCGAAATTTGAAGTTTGACAATCACTTGCGCGCTGACAGTGTTTACGTTTTCGTTGCGAATGTCAATTTTTTTAGTGGTGGACGCAAAAATATCGCAAACACGAGTAGCTGACGGGGGAATATATTTTGAGAAAGTTTGGCCCTTTTCGGAATCGAAAAGTTTTTGTATTTAGTTGCTCAATTTATTAAAAACAATACAAAAAAGTTCTCGGTCTCCAAAGTAGGGTCTTCTAAAAAAGGTGTGTTGATGGCTCACTCCTTTCCGGGTGTCACAATATTCAGAAAGCAAAACGGAAAACTCTTAAGTATAAATGTCTTTATGGTCCGAAGAATCATTAAAAAAAATTTAATTTGTAAAAGTTTTGGCCATTTAAAAATGAAAAATTACATTTTAGACAAGTTTTGGCAATGTTAGTAAACAAAAAAATAGTAAAAAATTGTTTTTTTTTTCAATGATTGAGGCTCGGGCCGTAGCCACGTTAATTTTGCGTCCATTAAACATCTACGCTAAAAATTTAAAAAAAATGGTTATAGAAAATCGAGTTTAAAGTTGGCAGCTGCTAGAAAATATGAATTCAAAGGTTTAGTCAATGAAGAATGGCAAAAACCTATCGTATACATTTTATTGAAAGGTCTACTTTTGGGATAATTTTTTTTTTTGATATATCTACGCTTAAAAAATTAAAAAAATGTTGCATAGATACACAGGAAAAAGCCTTAAATATGACATTCACACCGTCTACCTTCAAAGAATTATCGTAAAAAACCTATCCGATCACAATTAGACCAGATTTGTGGCCCTAACTAAACTACTAGTTTATCCACATAATCTTGTTTTATTTATACTTCATTTAAGATTATAAAATGTTAACTTTGATAATAAATAAAAACTCCTAAAATGTGTTTTCCGGATTTGGAATAGGCTGGTTGGTAGGTTTGCTCATTGTTGCTTTCTGCTGCTCTTTGGTTTTTGCGTTGTTTTGGTTGAAAATATTTTAAAACTTATTTGCTATTACTTAGAACTCATAAAATATTTAATAAGATGAATGCAACTCGATTGGTTAAGCATCAAAGTGTTGATCTTAAATATTTTATTTGACTAAAAAATTTAATTAATAAGGTTTGTTTATTATAAACTCATGACTCTTATTTGCGATCTCTGAAAAAAAACACAAAAATTCAAAAAGTGCGCCTTGCCCATCGATAGCATTCAGTGTCTGGCAACTCTGCTGAACTATCGCCTCTCAGCAACCATGCGTCAGCTGTGCGGTATCGAGTAATCGATACTTTAGCACTGTCAAAAAGACAGCCACGCGAGGCTGCCAGCTCGACTTCCGTTTTCACATCGTTCTTTCGTTCTCAAACCGTCTTTGTGACCAGAAGGAAAATGAGAGCTAAGGTAAAAATAAAAATTCAATCTCTCTCAATAAAAAGTGCAATCAAGTGTTTAAATTGAAAGTAAAAGCATTTAACTAAATTAAAATTAATTATTTTGTTGTTTGCTTGTATTTGCAGTGGCGTAAGAAGCGTATGCGTAGGTTGAAGCGTAAGCGCAGGAAGATGCGTGCACGTTCCAAGTAAATGGTACGCCCAGGCACTTTAAATGGTAAGTAGCGGTCATCCGCTCTAAGCCCCCACCTCGCGCCAGTTCATTTGACTAATTTTGCGTGTTTTTCTTTCCGTTGCAGGAACTTTTGATTTGACCACACACACCGAAAACTGAAAGCACGCCGCCCGGGCCCTCTCGCCCGCCTTTTCAAGAGAGCGAGGGCAAGCCCTACGTAATTTTGCCGCAAACAATTTTCACGCAAAACGAGGAAATGTGCATTTAAAATTCACTTACAATTTTCACGTTGAAATTGCTTCTAATAAATTACTTGGATTTTTCACAAAAGTTCCACAAAAACTAAATGCATCGTGTGTTCTCCATTATTTTGAGTGTGTGTGTGTGAGCAATTGGAAAAATTTCAACCTAACCACATTTGTATTTTATACATGTGTGTGTGTGAGCACGTTTTGCTTAAAACGTCTTTTGTATTTAGCAGAAAATTGTTTACTGTCTCTGAATCTGCAGCGGAATAATTTAATTTGAGGCTTGGAGCTTGCAGCAGCAGGGGCACCCAACATCAGTGAGTACTAATTCATCCAGCATCTTTGAGCACCCAAGGCCAAGCAGCAGCAGTCAAATTCTTGGCTAATGAAATTATTCCAAGCACAATCAGTCTCCGCTTACCCCCTGCCTCCCTACACCACGCTGCTGTATTCATCGTCTAAGCTTCACTTTCTGTCCGGAGGGGGAAATATCGATTTGTTGCTGGGCCACCCAGCAGAAGGAAGGAAACGGCACACCAAAGAGGCAAGCGTTTTGTTCATTAGCGCCTTGATTTCTTCCTCAATTATATATGCAGATGCGCACACCATCAAACCCCGTTCCCCCTAAACCCCAACCCTTGCCTGAAGGTCGTTTGTCACTGTAATACACACATAAACGTCTCGTTCAGGCGCCAAGTAAGCAGAAATTTTAATGTAACAAGCAGAAACTACGATTTTTTGGTTAGGGAGGCAGCAGCCAGCCATCAGTTTATATGCCTTTTTGTGGGTTTTAAGTTGAGCAGGGCGGTGGAGAGGGGGCAGGGGCAGAGGCAACTTGAGCCGCATGTGCAAAAATGAAAAGTTGTGTGTTCTCTCTCGGGTCTTTGTCTTGGGCGGCGTTTTGGACAAACATGCGGCGGCGTCTGTGCCGTATCACTCAAACAAGACGTGTCCTCGTTTTAGGTAGAATTACGCTTCTCTTTGCCGGCTTTGAAAGTTGCTTAAAGTGTGGCCATTAAATGGCATTAAGCTTTTGGGATATTTCCCATGCATAAGCGTTCTATTTAGTATGCTAGATGCTGGCTTCTCTAGCGATTTGAGAACAGGGATTTCTTAAGTAATTTATTTTTATGTTCATTTATTTAAATGTGGGATAAGTTCTTATTGGAAGTGTCTATCGGTATCGAGCGCTAACTATGTCATAGAGATGAACCACTGTGACAGTGAACGGTAACCGCAAAAGTAGCAGTGACTGTGGATATTTATATGCTCCTTCAACATTAGTATATTAACTATATACATTCTGCCTAAAAAGTGCAAGGTGAAAATTAATTTGGGCCGATTTCACCTTTATGTATCTTTATGTAGAAGATCATAAAGACATGAGACAGACTCATAAGCTAGCAAATAACAGAGTAAATTGTGAATATACGAGTATGTGACACTTATAAGCTATTTAGAAGAAAAGCAATCTGCTTAGAGGGGACTATAATCTTTGGACGGGAATTAACCAAATTCCTGGTTGTTGGTCCATGATCCATTAATAAATTTAAAAAAGAAGTACAATTTATATTTTCCTAACAATTAACCTAAATTAACTGTGTGTCAGTAGAGTCCTTTTAAAATCAGTGTCTAATTGTCTTAAAATTTAAAGTTGTCTTAAATTCAATACAAGATACAAACCAAAATCTTAGAGAAAGACCATTGAGCAAACTTATCAAACGGTTAACGAAATGTTCTTTGGGAGTAGACAAATCATGGGTACCACATGTTATTTCTACAGGCATATTTATTCATTTTAAAACAACGTGACACTGTTTTTAAAAAGATCCTACTGACACACTGTTATTTTAGGATGTTTGTTCGGAAAATATAAATTGTACATCTTTTTTAATTAATTTATGGATCCTGGACCAACCACCAGGAATTTGGTTAATTGCCGCCCAAAGATTATAGTTCCCTCAAGCGCATCATTCAGTTCAAGATGGCTTTTGAATCAATTTTTGAAAAGTGACATTTTATGCACTTTTAACAACTTTGACCATTGATTTCTCAAAAACTTGACGTGCTAAAGAAAACTGACTTGTGTTCAGCTTGATAAACTCCATCAAACGGTATCAACTTCATTCCCCGGCCCGCATGGACCCAATATTTGTTGAGCTGTGTTATTCTTGATCATAACGACAAGCTAAATCGATTGAGATTTGTCCCTTCGTATCAGTGTTGCCAGTAGATGATGTCCCAAGGTTCCCAAATTTACAAAAAAAAATTCTAGAAATACCAAAAATTAAAAAAAAAATGGCTGAAGAAAATTTGCTTAGGGTTGAAACTTAATAAAAAAGTTTCCTCTCCAGGAGTTACGACCAACAAAAAATACTTCAAATAAAGTATATATATTCTTGATCAGCATCAACAGCCGAGTCGATATAAACATGTCCGTCAGTCTGTATGAACACCTAGATCTCGGAGACTAGAACAAATTTTGTATGTAGACTCCTATTGTCCCTAAGCAGATGATGTTTATTTCAAATTTTGTCCACGCCCCCTCCCGCCCCTACAATAAAATATGGAGAATAACTCATACAATTTTGAAGATATCAAGATCACATTTTGCAGTGTAGTGTATGTGCCCATTATCTACATTCTCTAAAATTTGCATAGGATATTAATCGGATAATAAATGGCAGAGTTATCAAGGTTATAAAAACGTTGCCTACTTTTTGGAGCCATATGCGTTGTTTGCTTACATAATGTTGAAATGGTCACATTAATGTTAATGCTCTGTTAATTATCATGAGGCTATTAAACACTAATTGCCCTGAGTAACGGGTATATCGAAGTCGGGCAGGACCGATTTTAACTTACGCTCTCGTTTTTAAAAAAAATAAGCGTTGGCGTTACTTTTTTGTTGCTCTTTATACTCGTACTATCAAACTGAAGTTATTAATATACTATTTTTAACGCGACTACAAAAAAACGTTGAAACTTGCGAAAAAGCCAGTGGGATATACAAAATTTGGGTGCCAAAAAAATATGTAAAAATCCCTTATGAACTTAACTTAATCTTTCTACCAAATATTAGGAAGAGCTTCGACTTTACAATAATTCTTAATCAATGTTGTTCTAAAATTAGTTCTTGATATACGAAATTATACCAGATCATTTCCTCGATCGTTTCTATTCCTATTTCTTCAAATATGCTAAATAAATTTCAGCTTAGTCACAGTTCGATCACAGTGACTGCGCTCGCTAGATGCTCATCTCTATGGGCCAGCCCTCGGTCACTTGCATGTTGTGTTTATTTAGCCCGACCTATACCCCTGGCTTTGGGAGTCCCGTTATTTAAAAATATTTTGCCACGACACGTGTATTTCTGGCCATGGGTAATGGAACGCCGCCAAGTCTTGAGTACACTTGCATGTTCGTCTATAATTTGTCCTGGAGGGGCCTGGGCTGCTGCGGCCTGGCGGCGGGCAGTTTCAGTTTTGTTTGAGTCACGTAAATATACTGTTACACTGTTGTCAACTTTGCTGTGTGACCCATATTGCCCCCGCCCCCTCCTCCTACCACTGTACGGTACTTGTTTGTTTCTTTGTGGCCTACCAAAAGTGTACACTTCTCTCTCTCCCTCTCTTTTGCACTAATTTAAACGCCGCGTCACATTTACGCTGATTTCCTTTTTAGCGTAGCTTCGAGGGCTGTTCTGGGCGTTTCCATTAACCCCGCCAGTTTGCCATGAAAAAAAGTGCAATTCCATTTCCCATTTTCCACTTTGGGGCACAATGCAATTGCAACAACAATCAAATGGCAGCGTCGCGTCGCGTTCCATTTCCGCTGTGCCACTTGCCATTGTTGTTGCTGCTGCAGCTGCCGCTGTGACTGCTGACTTTTTAATTAGTGGCATTCGTTCCACTTACCTCCTCGTAAATAAAGGTGTCAATCTCCTCCAGCGGCTTGCCATACATGTCCTCCGGAAAGGGTTCGAATTTTCGGGGCAGTACATCCCCATCCTCCACGGAGGCTTTGGTGCGCGGATGAAAGCCATATTCGCGCACCAATTGAATGTGGCGATTCTCGTGTTTGACCTGCGACTTTTGCGTGTAGGCAACGACTTGGTGTTTGGCAACTGCAAGTAGAGTACAAGGAAGGGGAAAGCAGGAAGATTATATAATGATTCGTTCAAGATGTAGGCAGGCGCGGATCTAGGAATAGACTTCGGTGGATGGGGGGCTATAGAATCTCAAGAAAATTTTCTTAAATCGATGGTATGTGTGTATTACAGACAGGGTGAAACATTCTTGGATCAAGTATGTTTGATGTCAGAATTACGTTAAGAATGAAAATTCTTAATCCAAAAGCTAATTTCTTAATCCAACTTTTGATCCCAAATTTTTGGATTTAAAAGTTTTCAACTCTATTTTATTTCACTTTGTTTGCTCTTTCCGTATTTAACGTATCCTCGCCTATGAAATCCGGAAATCCATTAGACTCGTATTCTCGGTGAGAAAGTAAGAGCCCCTTTTTTGCGAAATGTTTAACTCAAATCGTATTTTGTCACCAATTCTTTAGTTTTCTTTATAAATTACATCGAAATTGTTTTAATTTTTTCTTGTTTTAAGTAATATAAGTAAAATGAAGACTGGTAATCTGAATTAATTTAAACATCCAACTCAATTTTCAACAATCTTTCATAATATTCCAAAGTTCATCGATTTGTAAATGCTTTTCACTGCTGATTGCTTTGTGCAAAACTTGATATATTGTTCAGCCTTTTCTGAAATTCTTGTATAATGCAGATATATTGCGCTTTGCGTATGTTTGTTGAACTAAGATAGTTGAGCTCTGGGGGCTTTAGCCCCAAAATCCGCTACTGCTTGTAGGGCCCCCAATCCCACTTATGACTCAAACTCAAAGCTACAACTTAATCTTATCAAACTTCTTCTTCAGATGACCCAGAACTCGCCGCTGGTACAACTACTCCAAGCTGTGGGTGGCGGTGTTGCTGGCGCCATCACGCGCTTTGTCACCCAACCTTTTGATGTGCTCAAAATACGCTTCCAGATGCAAGTGGAACCCTTGATTGAAGATAAACAATCGAAATATCATGGCGTTATTCATGGCCTGAAGTCCATTTATCGTGAGGAGGGATTTCGTGGCGTATGGAGGGGGCACAATGCCGGACAGGTAATGAGCATTTCCTATGCCCTGGTGCAATTCTGGTCATACGAACAGTTTAGGACCCAGGTCCATCGAAATGAATACTTTAACAATCGGCCGCATTTATCCTATTTTCTGTGTGGCGGTTTGGCCGGCTGTCTGGGCACCATAGCCTCCCAGCCCTTCGATATGATAAGAACGCTGGTGGTAGCCTCCGATCCGAAAACACGCACCGCCCAAATGGGCACCCTAAGCGGCGTTGCTCGTGTGGTGCGCAAAGAGGGAATTCTGGGCATTTCACGTGGCTTACTGCTTACCCTGGTGCAAGTGTATCCGCTGGTGGGTGCCAATTTTCTTATCTATAAGTATCTAAATGAGATGGTCGTTGTGTTGGGAGAGCGTTTTACGAAAAAGGAAAATCCGGAGCGTGTAATACCGGGTGCATTGCTGTTCGTGAACGGCGCTTTGGCGGGTGTGGTGGCCAAAATGTTGGTCTATCCCGCAGATATGGTCAAAAAGCGCGTACAATTGTGTGGTTTCACAACTGATCGCAAATCATTTGGCAGTAATCCCCAGTGTCCAACTGCTAGGGTCTGCGCTATCAACATACTGAAGAAGGAGGGCCTGATGGGCTTCTACAAGGGATTGTCCCCCACGCTGTTGAAGTCAGGCATGACCACGGCTTTTTATTTTACGGTCTACGATCATTTCAATCGTTATTTTATAATTCCCCTAAAGGAGCAAGGAGAGAAGGAGGCGGAGCTTAAGAAGACACAAATGGAGAAGGAACAGAGGGCAACGGCATCGATTACAAAAGTTGGTTTAATTTGGGACAAATAAAGATTTTGCAAGATTTTCCGAGACGGTGTCCGGAGCAGAACATTAAAGTTCCTAATTATACAAAATGAAAGTAAAGTAAGGAAATTAAATGTACTGCTCCGTACAGAATAACAGCAAATATTTTCTCATGTCTTCTACAAAATCGATGGGCATGGAAATGGAATCGATTTGTAGAATTGGGATTTGGCTAGAATTAAATGGAAGAAGACAAAATTAGGCTTCATTTGCTGTAAACTTTTATTGTAACAGTTTTGACCACATCCTTTCATAAGCCACTGTAACTTAATTTAGTGTATGCTAAGAGTTAATTGGGTAATATAAAGCAGCGATGTTCAAGAAGAGCGAGGCCAAAAAGTGAGAGTGTATTGGTGTGCGATATCAAAGCGACACAGCCCAGCTTTGAACTGCCCTGCTCAACGTCTGGCCATCGAATGCAAGCAAAGAGAGCGCTGCTTACGCTCATATGCCCGAATTCGGCATGCGCTCGGCTCGTGTGCGTGTAAATAGCCGATTGCGCTCGGCCCCTGGGGGCTATGGAGGAACATCGCTGCTATAAAGACACAAAGATGAGCTTTCAAGTTTTGATTTTAAGAACAAGCATAGTTGAGATATTGATTGGAACTGAGAAAATAAGCCATATTTTCGCATAACTATAAATTAACTTCAAAAAGAGAAAGTTTCGAGTACCTTTGGGTCCCCTCATCAGAGTAGGCTTTTGCTCAACACTACAGGTATGCAGTTGTAAACTCTAGTAGGCCTTGATATTTCCAAATTTGACAAAATTATGAAAAGAATTAGAAGTAGTCTCATTTTTAATTTGGCTTTGCCCGGAATTGGTCTTCTTCGACTTTGTCTTATTTTGGTTTTTTCTTGTTTTTTTTTTCATTTGCATTCTCTGTTTATTTGCTATTTTTTTTTTTTTTGAAGCTTGCATTTTATTAAGGCCAACTTATAATACTATTTCTCGGACTTTTTGCCTTTGACTGCAACTTTTTCTTACAAGTCGTCATTCTCCTCGGGTGGACGTCGTTAAATCTGTATAGCGTGACAAGTGGATGCTCAATGGGAATGCCGAGTCGCCAATTAACAAAAAATACTTACTTTGCAATTGTGCCTCGTCTAGCCGGGGGTTACCCCAAATGTTATTCTATTGTTCAATTATTTTTTTCAGTTGTTAGTAAATCAATTTCAAAAAAGTCTATGAAAAAAAAATATTTTTTTAAACTATACTTGCTTAACTGATATTTAGAAATTAGACAAAGCGAAAGAAAGACTCAAAATTAATTATAAAAGCGTATTTTTTTTAACAAAAAGTACATTTTTTCAATGAGTTACTTTATTATCTATAAACTAATGACAGCACCAATATAATTTATAAATTATTTTGTAACATTGTCTTAAACACTAGAGCATCGTGCATGTTGATTGGTTGGCCAACATTCTGCACAATGATTGAGTGCACTTATTCTGTTATAGAAATCGTAAGCATATCCGACTGGCTGATTTATAGGTATGACGCCTGGTATGTTGCTAGACCGGCAAGAATGTTTATAATATATAATTAAATGTTTGGTGACTGGAACACTCACCAAAATTTCCAGTTCATAGGTGAAATAAATTCAGAAATTTGGAAATCGTTAAACGTCGCATGATAAACCTTTAGATTACTGGACCTGAAACACTATTGAAGTGGTTCAGTCGGATGGTTCGGCGCCGGGAAAATGTCGAACTTCATAGTGCCAGCTTACACACCAAATTTCAAGTTCTTTTGACTTTTGAACCGGTTCTGAACCATCAAATATACAACTCAATATTACCTACCTACAAGTTCTTGGCTTCAATAGCTTCTGAGATATGGCTCCGTACCACTCTTGAACCGGTTCGAAACCGGCTCTGAACCAGTTAAATATCAATCTCATTACCAAACTAACCTACATACCAAATTTCAAGTTCGTAGCTTAAATAACTTCTGAGAAATAGCTCTGAGAAACTGTTAAACCGGTGCCATTTTGAACCGGTTTAAAACTGGTTCTGAACGAGTATAATATCCAGCTCTATATTTTCAACGTATAGCCCAAATTTCAATTAAAATTTATATACCATACCACAGTTTGTAACGCATAGAAGGAAGCATCTCCGACCACATAAAGTATATATATTCTTGATCAGCATGACGAGCTGAGTTCATATAGCCTTGTCCGTCCGTCCGTCTGTCCCGTCTGTCTGTTTCTATGCTAAAATTCTCCGTTAAAGCTAACCTCAAAACTTTGCACATAGAAGACTTTTGGTACAAATATGCTGCACATTTATCGGAACTGGCCGGATCGTAAAGATCGGATGACTATCAGCATATAGCTGCCATAGGAACGATCGGTCGTAAAACTAGTTCTAGTGAGAAAAACTTTTTTTTTTGAAAACGTCCTCAGCATTGGCATACACTTATTTAATATACTTTTACACAATTCTACAAAGTTTAGTCGAAATCGGATGACCATAGCATATAGCTGCCATAGGAACGATCGGTCGAAAAACTAGTTCGATTGAGGAAAACTTTTTTGTTTTATTTGGAAACGTCCTTTTTATCGGCATATTCTTATTTTATAAACTTTAACACATTTCTACAAAGTTTTATCAAAATCGGATGACTATAGCATATAGCTGCAGTTTGAATGATAGGTTGAAAAAGAAGTTCTAGTGAGAAAAACTTTTTTGTTTTAAATGGGATCGCGTCCAAATTTCGTAATTAACAGTTTACTATGCTTTTCCACGATTTCACCAAGTTTGGTCGAATTCAGACATCTATATGGTATCTATACCATAGAAAAGTCAGGTCCAAAAAGTAGTCTTGGTTAGAAAAACTTTTTTGTTTTCAATGGAAGCTGCAAGGGTATACAAAACTTCGGCCGAGCCGAAGTTAACTTTCCCCTATTTTTATACCCTGTTCCCATTGAAAATGGGAAAAGGGGATCATGAAGTTGTGCAAAAGTATGTAACAGATAGAAGGAAGCATTTGCGACCCCATAAAGTATATATATTCTTGATCAGCATCAACAGCCGAGTCGATTTAGCCATGTCCGTTTGTCCGTCCGTCTGTCCGTATGAACGCGTCGATCTCAGAGACTACAAGAGCTAGAGCCACAAATTTTTGCATGTAGATAGGTGTATACCCGATTCAAATCGAGTTTGTTTCAGATTTGAAAAATTCCTCCCCATCCCCGCAAAAAACTGTCGGAGCCACAATTTTTAAGATAGACCTTCCAAACTTTATATATGTATATCAAGTAAGGCCCAATATCTATCTATTCTAAGAAGATCAATAAGATCGGACGAAAAACACCGAAGTTATATACAAATCAATTTTGCTTGTGGGAGAGAGGGGGGCCTTGCATTGTCAGTTACCGCGTTTGCGCGTTACTTGTTTTAATTGAAACGCCTCAGTATTTCTTAGTTTACTATGCTTTTCCATGATTCCACCAAATTTGGTCGAAATCGGACATCTATATAGTATAGCTGTCATAGAAAAGTATAGTCTGAAAAGAAGTCTTAGTTAGAAAAACTTTTTTGTTTTCCTTGGAAATGTCCTTAAAATTGGCATGTATTTCTTTTTAAGGGTGATTTTTTAGCTATTATCATTTTGGCAACACTGGTTTAAACAGCTCACGCACGTTTCGTGTTTTGTTTCCCTGTCAAACATCTTCAGTTTGGTCTATAATTTAACCATGAATCGTCTTACAAACGAACAACGCTTGCAAATTATTGAATTTTATTATCAAAATGCGTGCTCTGTTAAGAAAGTTCATCGAGCGCTTTTTCCATTTTATGGTCTGTTTAATCGACCCACTGAAGCGGCTAAACGGGCTGTTGTGACTAAATTTCGCACCAAATTTTCATTGTTGGTCATTAAACCACCAACACGCTTACGTAGAGTGCGAACTGAAGAAAACATCGCAGCTGTATCGGCCAGTGTTAATGATGACCATCAATTATCGATTCGTCGCCGTTCGCAGCAATTGGGCCTCTGTTACTCAACAACGTGGAAAATTTTGCGGAAGGATTTAGGTGTGAAGCCTTTTAAAATACAGCTGGTGCAAGAATTGAATCCGAACGACCTACCGCAACGTAGAATTTTTGGTACATGGGTTCTTGGAAAGTTGGACGAAGATCCATTTTTTTACCGAAACATTGTGTTCAGCGAAGAAGCTCATTTTTGGCTCAATGGGCAGAATTGTCGATTTTGGAGCGAATATCAGCCAGAAGCATTGCAAGAGCTACCAATGCATCCAGAAAAAGTCACAGTTTGGTGCGGTTTATCATTGGACCGTACTTCTTCAAAGATGATGCGAATCGTAACGTAACTGTGAATGGTGAGCGCTACCGTGAGATGATATCCAACTTTTTTTTGCCCAAAATGCAAGAGCTTGACTTGCATGACAAGTGGTTTCAACAAGACGGTGCCACATGCCACACAGCACGCGCAACAATGGACTTATTGAGAGGCGAGTTCGGTGAACATTTTATTTCACGTTCGGGACTGGTCAATTGGCCGCCTAGATCGTGCGATTTAACGCCTTTAGACTATTTTTTGTGGGGCTATGTTAAAGCTCATGTCTATACAGACAAGCCCGCTTCAATTGACGCATTGGAAGACAACATTGAAGCATTTATTCGTAAGATACCGGCCCGAAATGTTGGAAAGAGTATGCGAAAATTGGACTAAGCGGATGGACCATTTGAGGCGCAGTCACTGTCAACATTTGCATGAAATAATCTTCAAACATTAAATTATATGGACCGTACTATCGATTCAAATAAAGATTTCATGAATTTTTCTAAATTTTATGTGTTTTTTTTTTTTGAAAAACTTTTCTATAGCTCTTAAAAAATCACCATTTACTTGCAGGAAGATCAAGTTGATTTTCAGTTTTTGCCACGCCCCTTCCCGCCCCGCAAATTGGAAAAAAGTCATATCTCCCACAGTTTTATAGATAGAAGGTTCGTTCCTTCTGGACATATTTAGTAATCAGGATTATTTATCGATCCGCCAAAGGAATGGTAAAAATCGGATGAGCGGTTGTCGAGTTATAAGGAAAACAAACAATTATGGGCAGCACCGGTCGCAACGGTGATGGGCAGCACTTCACAGGTACAGAGTATGTTATAGTCGGGCTTGACCGACTTTCTATCTTTTCATTTTAGTCTCTGAGGAGTGAGAAATACCGCCCGCGGGCGTAATTTCACTTTCAAAAGTGAAATAACGCCACTCCTTAATTTTGAAAGTGAAATAAGGACCGCAGGTGTTATTTCTCTATTAGGAGGGAAATAACGCCCCGGGAGTGTCTTTTCAATCCCCACTGCTTCTTGGGTAAGACAAATGTATCTTTTCAATCACTGTTTGGGGTCAATGAGGGTCAAGTCTAATTAAATGATTAACAGAGCGGAAGAGCAGCTGAACAACAAAAAGCATCAAGTGTCTCTTACTTAACACAGTCCGGGAAAACGGACCACTGATTTGAGGTCAGCACCCCCTAATACATATAGAAAATATTGCTATCTTCTCTGATCTGATTTGATGTAAACCAGTTCCCAGTTTGCATTGACTCTTATCAGTTTTAAAAATTTTGGGTATTGAGATATTTAAAAAGAACCTTAATTTCAAAGGGTTCATCAAACTCCATAGTGCACCACTCTTACGAGTCGTTAATCGCTCAGTGGATTACATCAGACCTTGGACACTTTCACTCCGCGGAATGAGTTAATTAACCACAGATACCCAAACATACAAACACACAGACGCTTGTCTAGTTTAAATTATTACACTACATGATTTATTTTTGTACATCAACATTTGCAGATGGAAATGAACATGGGAATGGGTATGGGATGAGTTAACGAGTTGTATATAACTTAACGATCCAATGAAATTGGATGAACTGGAAGGCAATGAGCAATAGACTAGATGGCCAAAGCTGGTTGTTTGGGGAGTTTACGACCAGCTGGGGCTGGAGCCCGCCCAACCGCCGGCAGCGGGTGCCGAGTAACTGTAACCGGCATCTCCGCCGCCGCCGCCAGAGGAGCCACCACCATGTGAGGAAACAGCTGCCACGGCCAGTCCATCATCATGTCCACCGTAGCCTCCGCCGCCGCTGTAACCACCAGTGCTGTAGCTAGATGATCCTCCGCTGCTGTAGCTAGATCCTCCACTGTAGCTGGATCCTCCGCTGTAGCCACCACTATAACCACCACTGCTATAGCCGCCACCTCCAGTTGAGGCTGCAATAGCGGCCACATGGCCATCATCGTGTCCACCTCCTCCACTGCTGTAGCCACCGCCATAACCACCACTGCTGTAGCCACCTCCACCTCCTGCTGCAGCTGCTAAAACGGCCACATGACCATCATCGTGTCCATGTCCTCCTCCTCCACTGCTGTAGCCACCACCATAACCACCACTGCTATAGCCACCTCCGCCGCCTGCTGCAGCTGCTATAGCGGCCACATGACCATCATCGTGTCCACCTCCTCCACTGCTGTAGCCACCAGAATAACCACCATGCGATGAGGAATCAGAACTAGCGGCAATGGCTGCTATATGAGCCACTCCATGATCTCCACCATATCCGCCTCCGCCGCCGCCTCCATGACCATGACCCGAACCAGAACCAGCGGCAGCAGCAATAGCGGCAATCTTGGCATCATCGTGACCACCACCAGAGCTGTAACCACCATGTGAATAACCGCCTCCGTGACCATGATCTGAGCCAGAACCAGCGGCAGCAGCTATAGCGGCAATCTTGGCCTCATGGTGACCTCCGCCACCACCTCCTCCTCCATAGTGACCTCCACCGCCGCCCCCATGGTGTCCTCCACCGCCGGATGAAGCGTGGCTTTCGGTAATCACAGCATAAGTGTCAACATGCCCTCCTCCGCCGCCTCCTCCACCGTGTCCACCATGACCACCATGCTCATGAATCTCATAGACTCCTCCTCCACCGCCTCCGCCGTGTCCACCACTGCTGTAGCCTCCAATATCATGACCTCCGCCTCCAAAATCATGTCCACCGCCTCCACTTTCGGGCAAATGTATGCGTATGTGCACATGTTCCCGTCCAAAGGTGGGCTTACCCCAAATCCCCAAGGGACTGGCCAACAAAATCACGCTTAGCTAAAGAAGAGACACCACCAGTTAGTTAGTCCGAAATCTCTCCGTCTCCTGGGTTGGTTTACTTACAATATAACAAGCCGCCATTTTACTGCTGAAGGATGTGTGGTTAGGGTTTAACGCGCTCTCTCTCTCTTTATCCTACTCCTGCTCTACCTCTGCTGGGCTATATGGACAGACTGGAAATGATTCGGCAAGCGTCTCAGCGCGCCGTTTTATACACTTAGCGCGCCAGTTTGGGTTATGTAAGTGGTGCGCAACGCTTCGCCATTCGTTGAGGCAAGTGCAAGAGATAATCTATCTCTCCGGAGCCACACGAGATGAAGCCACCAGCCACTGCCAAGACCACGACCCATTGAAGGCCACATTGTCTGCAGCGCGCGACGTTTCTTTCTCTCGCTAGCGAGAGTGTTGACCTCTCACACAGTTTGCCCTTTGCCAAAAATCAAATCTTGATCTTGCCGCTCTTCCGCTCTTTTGAGTGCTCCACTTTCATCGCGCCCAGAGAAAATCTCACTATGAATTTTGTAAATCGAAATTCCAATTAATATGCAACTTGACCAGTTCCAGTTTTAGTTTCAGTCTTGGCCCAGGGCTCGTGCTGCTGCTGCTGCTGCTTTGTGGCCGCTATTCACCGTTAGCCGCTTTTTGATTGTGTTTACCTACGAATCATGTTTATGGCTTGGAGAGTGTCTCGCATGAACTTCCTATTGGCAATTCCTTATTATTAAATGGCCTCGGACTTGCATAACGGCAACGTATCCATTGGCATATGATTGGACCAGCCAAGGGCCTGCTCGTTTAAGCCATTAATACTCGGCATTTATCAGAGCTGTCATGGAAAATTTACACCGTCCGGCAAGGCAATGGACAACAATTGAGATGGGTCACGGGAAATGGACTGATTAAGAGTACAATTTGGTCACTCGGCCAGTTAAATCCATCTACATCTCTACCCATCTTTAGGCCAAACATGTCCAGCAACAACAACTACTTCACCTTTCCAAAGCAAGATGTTAAAAGTTGTTCAAGGCTACGAAAACAGGCCCGAAATTGGCACCAAATTTGCCTTAAGGATGAGTTGGCTGACCATATAATACTCTATGACATTTGTTTGGACACGCGTGCGATTCCTTTATTTGAGTGGGGAATAAGTTTTGGGAATTGCATTAATCAGTATCTGTATTTGCTTTAGAGAGCTACATTTTACTTTTAGGAGCAATGGATCAAACCCTTCTGGAAGCAGAAGTTAGACTTTACAAAATGTGTAACACAAAGTATTGATTTAATTTCGGTTTTTCTTCACAATTTTAAAATATTAAATATTACATTGAAATATTATTTAAAATGTTTCGAAATGTGAAATATTATTGCCTCTTACTTTTGGTAATTTCAGAAAGTTTGCAAAAATGTAGATTTTTCAGTCATGATATCTCATTCAGTCATTCAGTCTCTATATTGTTTTTTTCCGATATAACTAACACAACTTTTCGTTCTTTGGTCCAAGGGTCTTGCGGTGATTAATGTCTTCGATAATGATTCGAAAGATCCTCACTAGTTTTATATGGGTGGGAAAGTTCATCCTTATCTTTAAACTTCTATGTTGCTTTAACGTTCCATTGTCATCTAAGATTCATGGATATGAATATGATTTTCGATACTCTCCCTTACCAGAAAATGCATCATTGTCAATACTTAGAAATTATTAAAAATTAATATTCTAAAATCGTTTTTGGATCGCAGTTTTATGATCAATACTATCATTATTTACGATCCACAATGTAAACGAATCGTTTCAATAACATTATAATGCCTACATGTTTATCATCGTACCAACTACTCCCAGTTAAATAATGATAAAAAAGTGTATTTATTATATTTTTTCTATACTGGTTCGTACGACCTGTTTGGAATTTTAGCTAGGCGTCTCAAGGTCATAGTTGAGTTAAGCAACAAAAATCACAGAAAGCAGGTTTATCTGCACGTTACTGTGCTACTGTTACGAGAGGACTAACAAAAGTTCAATTAGATGACTCTTATTTATTCGTATAAAAAAGTTAAAAAATGGTAAAATTTTCATTAATTTCTTATATTATTATATTTCAGAAAGATTCTTTGAAATGCAGATGGAAAACAATCAGTATCAGCTCTAATCCAACTGTAATTAATATAATACCGGTATAAGTAAGTATATTAGGCATATTCTCAATTACACTTCCACTGCAACTTTCCGGAAACGAAATTAATTCATGTTCTCGCACAACAAAAGCGAAAACGTTTTTTGTTTTAAGAAGTTATGCTTGATAGCTTGTTGGAAATGAAAAGTATTTGGCAAATTTCGCACTTGTACAGTAAGCTCATGCTCACAATAAGCAGTGCAAAATCACAAAATCCACCTAAATTTGCAAAAACAGGAACATGAGAAACGTTTCTAAGTGTTTTAACCAGGGATTAATACCGGAACCGTTAACCGAAATAAACCGTTTCAAATCACATACGGTTCTGGTTCCGACCGATACAAATTTTTTTTTTGAGATCCGAATACAGTTTCCCGTATTATTGGAACCGATAGAACCGTATCGAAACCGAAACGTTGGTACCGGTACTGTTTCGTTTTTTTTTTTAATTTTGCAGACTAATTTTGATCAGATGCTTGTGTCGCAAAGAAGGAATCTTAAGACGTCATTTACACGATGTTAGATTTTCTTACCACTTTTCTGAGAAGTCGTAAAATTCAAGCACCCCTCAGTTAAATGACTTGCACGAAAATCCCGCAGCTACTATAAGGCGTATAACGTATGTGTACATTGATTGATTTGATAAAATAAAATATGTACATATAAAGGGTGATTTTTTAAGAGCTATAGGAAAGTTAAAAAAAAAACACATAAAATTCAGAAAAATGCATGAAATCGTTATTTGAATCGATAGTACGGTCCATAAAATTTAATGTTTGAAGATTATTTCATGCAAATGTTGACCGTGACTGCGCCTCAAATGGTCCATCCGCTTAGTCCAATTTTGGCATACTCTTTCCAACATTTCGGCTGGTATCTCACGAGTAAATGCTTCAATGTTGTCTTCCAATGCGTCAATTGAAGCGGCCTTGTCTGTATAGACATGAGCTTTAACATAGCCCCACAAAAAATAGTCAAAAGGCGTTAAATCGGACTATCTAGGCGGCCAATTGACCGGTCCCGAACGGGAAATAAAATGTTCACCGAACTCGCCTCTCAATAAGTCCATTGTTGCGCGTGCTGTGTGGCATGTGGCACCGTCTTGTTGAAACCACTTGTCATGCAAGTCAAGCTCTTGCATTTTAGGCAAAAAAAAGTTGGATATCATCTCACGGTAGCGCTCACCATTCACAGTTACCTTACGATTCGCATCATCTTTGAAGAAGTACGGTCCAATGATGCCACCAGCCCATAAACCGCACCAAACTGTGACTTTTTCTGGATGCATTGGTTGCTCTTGCAATGCTTCTGGCTGATATTCGCTCCAAAATCGACAATTCTGCTTATTTACGTACGCATTGAGCCGCTTCAGTGGGTCGACTAAACTGACCATAAAATGGAAGAAGCGCGCGATGAACTTTCTTAACAGAGCACGCATTTTGATAATAAAATTCAATAATTTGCAAGCGTTGTTCGTTTGTAAGACGATTCATGGTTAAATTATAGACCAAACTGAAGATGTTTGACAGTGAAACAAAACACGAAAATTGCGTGAGCTGTTTAAACCAGTGTTGCCAAAAGGATAATAGCTAAAAAACCACCCTTTATATGGTAGAGCAGTACGGTCAATAGTTTTTGGATCTGCCCCACTTGATATTTTGCCAAAACAAAAGTTTAAAAAAATGTTGGCATAGCAAATAGTTATTAAGCACTTAAATTCAAGATGGGGGATGTTACATGTGCTCAGTGTGATTAGCCTATTATGGAGAGGGAAAATATAAAAAAAAAACCGAATGGGGCTATCGTTTCTTAGGTTAGTGGGTGCTCCGATTTTATTTCTGGCAGAGTTTCGTTAAGATCGTTAAATTTTTAGATGTACAGTAGGGTGTCCCAAAAAAAAAATTTTTTATCGTACAAATGGTTAAGGTACCTCCAGAAGGGTTCAAACTTAAATCCTTGAATATCTTTAAAAGTGCACGGACGAGTTTTATTCAAAACTAAATTTATGATGGCATAATGGGCTATTGCATGTCCCTAAGAGATGTTACTACCCACAAACCACACCATATAGGTCAATAACAAGACCGAAGTCTTTCTAGATTTGGACTACAACTTCCTATATGCATTTTAATATAACTGACAAAGGCTTTGTGAGCTTTATCTAAGTTCTTTATTTGGATTTTTTGCAATATGTGCTGAATTATTGTCTCCTTAGTGCCATTGATCCTTTTCCAAATGCCAAACACGAACTCAGCTGCAATAAGGCCTATTTTTTTGATAAGGAACAAGCTGTCTCAAGAAGTTTTAGTTACTCATTAATCTGCATACTTTTTTTTAATAACATTGCATTGCACAACTAATATTCCACGAAACATAGCTGAAGTTGTTAGGGTCAACCTAATTGGTCAAAGGCACACAGCAATGATTCTATTATTCTATAAAATGGCCAAAAAAACAGTCAGCACCGCACAGAAGCCACTTAGACGTGCGGCTACAAAAGTGCGCGATGGTGCATTGAGCTATGCTCTCGCTTTTTTCAAAATCGTCAGAAAAGAACAATGCGGTCTTATTAACATTTCTAGATAGAGTTATGGAAATAGTGTTAGAAGAGGCACCCATAAAACATATTCTAGGTTTTTTGAATCTAAACTATACATTGATAATATTTTTTCATAGACTACAAAGCTTGAATGAGGCTTTAATATCACTTTCAGAAGATGGCAATGTAGAATATGTAGTGATCTAAAAATAAAACAAATAAGGATATGTTTTGGCCTTCGGACCTTATAACTTATCATCTACTCACAATCGAACCCTCAAATTTTTAGATAAAAGCTACGAATTTGTTATTATGTGTTAAAGTTACAAAACAATGAAGTTATTAAAACAGAATGTAAAATGCAGAAAATAAAACCATTTTCTGTTTGTTTATTAAGCCGACACTGACACCGCCGCTAACATACCAACAAAGGATTACGAATCTCTGAAATAAGCCACCTCGATTTCACAACTGTGAAATATCAGCATTACATTGACTTTTCAGTGACGGAGTTAAAGCACGATTAATATTAACATCGAGAGCATTCAAGCTTCAAGAATCTTTGTTACATGCTAAAATCTTGACCTGACCCAATCCCCAGCTTAGCTGGGCCCTTTTATCAAAATGTAACTCTGGAAGTGTTTTATGTTGTATGTTGTTATTGGGTTAAGCCTTGCCTGCAGCAGCAACAGCAACAGCAGCAGCTACATCGGCAGCAGACAAGCATCAAAAATATATCTTGTCATGCTCTGCTGCAGCGTTGGCAAAAACCAAAAATATATCACAAAAAAACAAAAAAACAACCAAACGAAATGTACCGTGGGTTGGTTTTTGTTTATTTTTGCCGTTCATCATCAGCAGCATCTCGACTGCTCTTACATCAGAGGAGGAGAGGTCATGGCCAGCTCGCCCGCATGCTCTGCATTTTTGTATCTTTCTCTCTTGTCCATTGTTATGCTTTCGCTGCTGATTAGCTCGACTTTTCATTAGCATCGAGTGACGAGAGTGGGCCGCCGCTGCTGCTGCTGCTGCAATTTTCATTAACCGTTTTGTTTCCGACTTGGAAACGGGGCCAACTGGCAGACAATATCTAAATATGCGACGATTACGAATTGGTTTTTCGTTGATTATCATTTCTCTAAGCTTTGGAGATGGAATCTCGCGGCCCCTCCATTGCCAAATATCAATTAATAGACATTTAAATTCACTCGAGAAATGTAAACAAAAGCGAGGCGAGGTGAAATGCTTACATAAAAGACGAGACTGAAACACCAACGCAACAGCCTGTTACAAATCAAAACCTTAATTATGATGATCATCACGATGATGATGATGAAGGCTTTGGAGATCGCAGATGAAGTGCAGCCGAGAAAATCCAGTATTGGGACAAGTTGGCAGATCACCTGAGGGCCACAAAGTTGCAACCGTTGATGACGTTGATGATGACTCTGGGCAACCGGTTGACGGTCGCACATTAACATTTTAATGCAACTCCACACAAAACAACACAACAAAGACGCACATCTTTCCCGTATTGCATAATGTCCCAGCTCTCTGGGCGTCCAAAAAAAAAAAAACTAAAAAACCCGCTTGCCGCATCTTCATGCGGAAGCAAAACGATTCTCAAAGAGCTTAAAACAAAAGGAAACTCACGAGGTCGGATGGATCGGAGTCGTGAAGTTTTTGGATTTTCCAACAACTAGTTGCAGCTGCACCCTTCCTTGCACAAGTTCAATGGTGACTGGGACGGGAGACTTGGATTTGGATTTGGCTTTGGCATAATTGCTGCATGTCTGCACTTTCTAACTGTTTGCATGTGCGCTAACTGGCTTCCTGAACGGAGTGAAGTGGTGGAAGGAACGGCTTACTGATAAAAAAAAATTATATATGCATTTTATTTGTGGATAATTAAACTGGTAAAATCAGTTCGATCTAAAGTGAAAACAGCTGGGACTGCGTTTTTCTGAGTGCACCTGAAGGTAAACAGAGAGGACTAAAAAATGCAGATGCAAAAACTGTTCTCTACATATTTAATTAGTTTCCGCTTCCGTTCGGTACATATGAAAATCCGCCATTGCCAAAGCTGTCCCCCACTGTTTCACTTGGCCTTTGTGTGCTGCCGCTGCTGCTGCTGCGTGCATTGTGTGTGCCGTAACCCTTCCCCAATGGCCCATCCTGGGCTAACCATTCAACAGGATTATTGCAGGCACACGCTCGCCTAATGGTTGCGTAACTTATGGCCAGTCATCAGTCGGAAAAGTTTCCTTTCGTTTTTGCAGGAAAAGGCCGATTTCCATTTCGATTTGTTTATCATTTATTTAAATTGCCACTGGCAAAAGGGTCTTCCGAGAAGCACCATTAAGCTGGCATGGATTCCAATTTTATTGACTTGGAGCTTGGTTGGGGGTTGGTGGGGGAAGGTCTATGGTGTGTTCAGTCAGGGAGAAAACGCACACAATGAGCAATGCTATTTAATTATGCTGATGAGCACAGGCCAGAAGCCAAAAATGAAAAAAAAAAACGGCACAACACGCACAAAATCCTGGACACAACAACCAAACGACCAACCTGAACTCTGCACAGTGGGTGGAGATTTATAAACAAAACATGTTGTGGCCATAAATAGAACGGCTGGCTTAAATGAACTGAGACGTGGCTAAGCTAACATTGAAAATATGCACCATTATTACGTTTAAAAGGAGCATTTAAGTCAGATACGAAAGACTTTGGTTTCTTTAAATCAAATCAACTTATTATTTCTTGCGTTTTGTTAAGAGTTTTGTTTATGTCGCGTGGTTTTAGTTTCACCATCAATTTTGCGAATTTCGTACAATGGAATCAAATTATTTTCATTTGAATGGCAAAACATCAATAGAAATCAAAGCCGAGTGGGATGTGAAGTTCACGGCACATTTGTCATAGCGTTTAAAATGGTTTACTCTTGAGCGAATGAGTTTCAAAAATAATTGAAAAGTCAACATGAGTATTATTATTATTATTCATGTTTCGGGGAAAAGTGTGACCCCATATCTAAGTTCCCCGTAAATTTGCTACTTAAATATTTCATAATTCAGTGATTTTACACTAACAACTGGGCATGAAACAGATATTGTCTGTTCAAGAAAACCAAGCTGCCAGGCTTCAGCAAAATCAAATGAATTGCAATTGGAATGTACCAGAGTTTATACAACATCTGACTTTAAGTCACAGTTCTACAACCATAGAACACGAAGCTATAACATCTTGTGCTTGTGGCACACTGACATCCGTTTGCTGTTGACAGTATAGGATACTGGGCTTAGTTGGCGGAACAGAAGCCAAATTGGAATATATATTTGATTGTCAACCTTTAAAGCCCCAATTTAACTGGTTTAGACTCATGTTCTTTTCCTTTTTTTTTTGTAATTTCCTTTGGTATTCTTTTCTGGGGCAATCCTGTACCAAATAAATGGAAAAATCTACTCTGTACCTGCTAAAGTTTGTATATAGCTAATAACTTTAAAGCAGCGATGCCCAGCCTTATGCTCGAATACAACTTTTGCCACAAAAAGCAGTCTTCCTTTCGCTTTTGTATAGGGGCGAAATGCAGCAGGAGCTGTTCTATAAGAAGCGACGTTTGCATGGGTTGTTGTTGTTGGTTCAACTTCGTAAAAACTCTCGGCTCTCTGTGCTCCATGCTGCATGCGTGCCATTAGAAGGGACGTTTGCATGTTATGCATATTTTTTGCATTCCAACATACAGCAAAAAGAACGTGTTTGCAAAAATACGAACGATCGTCACTCGTTCGGGCCTCATTTCGTACATTGGTTTCCAGTAGCCCGGTGCTGCATGCGTGCCATTAGAAGGGACGTTTGCATGTTGTGCAGACTTCTTCGCTTCTAATCTACTGCCAAAAGAAACGTGCTTCAGTTTTCATACAAATTAAATGCCTTCTATCATACTGCAAAAGTTGTTGGTGCATTCTTCCTATTAAAAATAAGTGTGCCAGAAGGCATTCTTTTCGGAACCACGTCTCGACAAATCCGACTGGGTGCCTGCTTTAAAGTGTGGGGTCACATAATCTGCTTTTGCTTTAAGCTGGACTATCGTTCCAAACTGGAAGGAAGAATAAATATTTTGAAATCAAGATTATCGATCCGCCAAAAGAATGGTAAAGATCGGATGAACGGTTGTCGAGTTATAGGGAAAACAAACAATTATTGGCAGCACCGGTCGCAACGGTTATGGGCAGCACTTCACAGGTACAATATCGATCGTGTGCGCGACACAAGCGATTGGTCAAAGGCTAAACGATCTAGCCTTTCTCCGCTACAAGGATAGATTTCCTATCGATATGCTATAGAGTTCAAAAATGGCACAAATAGGACAGCTGCATGGCGTTGCCATGGGTGGAGAGGGTTATATAACTTTAAGAGAAGTTTATCATATTTTCTATGAATGCACACCGAAAACCAGGGATACAAACCGGTTCTGAACCGAACCGAACCAAACCGCTAATTCCAGCTGATAAACCGAACCGCAAATCAAACCGGCGTCCCTTTGAAAACGCTGAACCGAGCCAGAAACCAAAAAACAAATCGGCTCGGTTCAGTTTACTGACGAGTTTGCCCACCGACCTCCTAAAACGCATGTCATCTCTAAAAAACCTTTAAAAAAAAGAACTAGTACTTCATAGTGTTTTCGAAACCAACGGACCGAACTTCATGTAATAATATTTTGGGACAATAAATTAAGGGTGATCCTTGACCAAAAATAAGTTTTTGATATCATTTTTGATTGGCCCAACTTCAATATTCCGAAACTATGACTTTAAGAGCACATTTAAGAGTAAGTCGCGGCGATATACTCAAGGAAGGGCCTTAAGAATTTAGATATAGTAACATAAAAGGCGATCCAAGAACATTAATGATTTTTTGAAACTTTTTCGGACTGCCTTACCTTCGAAAGTTGGGAAAAAAACCATTCAGCGAAGATTAAGGGGTAAACCGGGACTTAAGGCTTAAGACTCGGCGAATAAAGTCTATTTTGGATATTTTTCGGAATGCCTTAAATTCGAAAGTTCGAAGAAAGTAACTTTTCGAACAAATTTAAGCTAAATTCGGTACGATATCCTTAAGTATATGCCTTACGAGTTGAGATTAGGCGGAATTAAGGGTCGCTTTAAGGTCTAAGATTTAACAGAATTTCGGCCGATTCAGGAATATAAACTGCGTTCTTGACATTTTTGGTATTGTCTTACCATCGAAAGTACATAAAAACTCTTTTCCGCGCAGATTTGAGGGAAGATCGGGATTTTATGAATGTATAATAAATTTAGACTAAACCACTGAACCGAACCGAAACCGCGGTTCATTTGGCTTCAGAAACCATGTAATAAAACGAACCAGTGGTTCCAAAACTACGTGAACCATTGAACCGAACCAGTCCTTATTTCCGATTGGTTTGCATCCCTGCCGAAAACTGACTTCAACATGAAGAAACAACCAAGGAAGCATGCTGCTTGAAATGTGGAAAGCAAGCGTTGACTCACAATTGCAAGCAAAGCGATCAAACCAGCTGTTCTTTGTTTATGTTAGTGTGACCGTAATCTTTCTCCGTCACCTATGGACCTATGAATTTCGCCTGCATTTCACGATTATGTGAGACTGCTGTTCAAACCTTAACCAAGATAGTTGTACGGATCCGAAGGCCTGATTGAAGTATTCTCCTTTGTTGAATCATATTAATAAGATCTTTAAAAAGTCTTCCAGTTGGCCCAGAAATCTCTAAACGTTAGTATTTCTAATTTGGGGGTGTCCTGGAAATCTATAGAGATTTTGGCATCGGCTGGTTTGCAAATTGCTAGAGAAAACCGTCGGTGTCCCAGAACTTCGAGAGATTTCGTTTTCTTCGAAAGTCTAGTTCGAAAGTCGAGTTCGAAAGGTGTGTGTATAAGATTATGGTCCTACTACAAGAACAGTGATGTATTGCGTGGGTTCGTAAAGTCGCTATGGGTTGGTTAGTGTATTGGCTGGTTTGTGTACTGATTGGCTTGCCAAAATCTCCTAACAAAATACGAGAGGTTTGAAACCAACCGAAAGAGATTTCTAGTACACCGAGAATTGGTTTTGGGTTGGAATTAGGTTGAAAGAGATTTCTGGGACACCGCCGATTTAAACTGTTTGAGCTTTCCATGTAAAGGGACACATATATGGCACGTTACTAGACTGGATGACAAAAATTGATAAAAGCAACTTATGCTACACAAGTTTAAACTGAAATACAATTGATTATACGAAAATTTGCAGGACCCCCCTGTATTTGTTAGTTAGTCTCGAATTCATATTTGACAACAATATATACAGTTACTAGATAAGGTTTGAGTAAAATTGGAATTGCGTAGGCATTAAAACCAAGTCGATTCAATTTGGAGGAGGACATGAATTCGACTGCCATAACTTATATTAAAGAATTTCAATCTGGAATTGAGATATTTAAACAGCTTGTAAATTTGTGGCCCACACGAAACCACTGTACGCTTTGGCTTAGTTTGCGTGCAGGTGTCGCTAGTGAGTGTCAGTGGAGTACTGTGCTTGTTGGCCAGTTGGCGCTTTGCCCTGGCGACCTGCTTTTATACACACTCGTACATATTGTACATGTGTTTCTTTTTTTTTAGATTTGCATACAGATTTGATTGTGTACTCGGTTCTATCCAAAACATAACTCACCTTTTTCTTCATTGGACGCTGTTTGATCATCACTCATCTTGACTGATTGTCGTCGTTTTTGTATGTGGTTGTTGTTGTTGTCAGCCTCTGTAAAAGAATCCTTAACGCAGCGGCATATCTTCTGCTTACGATTGCTTTTCGCTGTTCACTCGGTTACCAGCGGGGGGATCGCTGTGTTTAGCGTTAATATTGTCATCGTTCCCTTTGTTAACATGGCTATGGCTGCTGTTGTTGTTGTTGTGGTGCTTATCACGCTTGGGTCTTTCATGATGCTCAACACAGACACACACGCACACACACTATTGGCTATGCAAATCTTATGACTATGACAGAGTTTTCAATATAATGGCATTCTCCTGTCGCCGGGCGGCTGCCTCTGCCTCTCCCGCTATTGTGCGTGTCTTTTTTGCTGGAGCTTTTGTTGTGTGGGGCTGATTATTGCTTTAAATTTACATTTTGTAAGGCGGCAGCTTTTTCTTTTTTTTTTTTTGAGAGAGAGGGAGAAATAGAAAATGTGATAGTAGATTAGTTTCGTCTTCAGTTATGTAAGCGCCTCAATTGCGCTTCGTGTCATGTAACGGTAATTGACAAAGCGCTAATCCCTTACAGCTTAAAACACCCCTCACTCACACCTACGCACACATACGCTTGCACACATGGGTGTAATGAATCGACTTACATCTACGTAATGTGCGTAACGGAAGAGATAAACACACAGGAGCGAAGCAAAGCACATACGAGGGTTGCCTTTTATATATTATGGAAAGGCCAACTTTTAGTGTGAACTGGTTTGATAATGTGATTGAATTTTTCTATTATTTCACCCAAAAAGAACAAAAATCTCAAAATCTTGTGGTCTGAAATAAAATAAAACTGAAATTGTTGATGATTACAAAAACGAAATAAATGCGCTCAGTTGCCTAACTTACACAAGCGCAAATCAGTTTTTAGATCGATTAATTTCTCAAATTAAGAATTGAAGCTGACCAGTTATAAATCCAAGTATTTTGGTCCACAGAAAGTGTACTTGAAATGGGTTAGGCGAACTTTAACTATACTAACAACACAGTGCTACAACATTCACAAAAGATCAAAAACTCCGAAAATGACTTAGCGTACGCTATAGAGCAGGTTGCATATATCACTTCCTCATACTTGGTTTTCCTCGGGGACCCCCAAAAACTAAAGATATGTCCCAAAAACCGTTTTGTGCTCATTTGGCTTACTTAACATGAAATAACTCGTAAATGGACCATCTGATTTTCTATAAACTTGTTAATTCCGATAGCGACGAGAAGATTCTCGTATATTATATTCAATGCTTTCATAGATGTAACGCGATGGCTGATAAATGCGAGTCACAGATCTGGTATTTACAACTTTTTTTTGTATTTCCTGTTTTAACCCTTGCTGGCTTAACAAAATTGCTACAAGCTATTTTTTCTTAGATTTTATTATTATAATCCATTTAATTCTTCGTCAGTCAAATGCTGTGTAGATAAATTTGGTTACCGTTTGCCTAAGTTATTCGCGTTTTTCTGAGCAAACATCGGCTTTCTAGTTTTCTTTTTTAACTTTTCAGTTAACATAAAGCCCCCTAAAAGTATACTTTGCGAATGTTAGGTGTGAAATTTTAATATACTTTTTAATAGTCACATAAATTTTCACATTTTTATTTCACGATGTTGGACTGTTTGTGAGCTGTTACCGTGTGGGGCCATGATAGTCTCCGGTCAAATCAAAGCAATAGGTCCCATTCTCTTGTACGAAATTTAGAAGCACTCCAAGAGATTGAGCGGAGCTCGGCAAAGGGTCAATTGTGGCTGGATTTCAAAATGGCAAAAGCTTCTTGATTATTTCTTTAGCACTTGAAGACAGTGTAAGGAAAGCCTAAAATCAGAGTGCATGAGATATAGAGATATCCAAAAGTTATACATATGTGCATGTGGACTTTGCCGTTTTTTTTAAGGTCTCGCAATTCACTGAAGTGCCTGTCACTCTTGTAGTTTTAAAATAGGGCTGATGTGCATGAAAAATTAAAGCATGAAGTTCTATCGACATACACTCGATATTATCTAAGTATTTGGCAGTCGAAAGATTAAAACTTATTTTCTATTTCCAATATTAAACGGGTTTTTTTTTTGCTATGCATTGAAAAAGGTTTTGCGCTTCCAGAAGGCATGCTTAAATGTCTTAAAGGTCGCATTTTACCACAGATTTAAGCAAAGACTTCGACTGTTTAAAGCCTAATCAAGGTATTCATATGAACACAAACTGGAACAAGGTGTGCGTTGCTTTAGTATTTAAAAATAGGGGAAAGTTAACTTCGGCTCGGCCGAAGTTTTGTAAACCCTTGCAGCTTCCATTGAAAACAAAAAAGTTTTTCTAACTAAGACTACTTTTTGGACCTTATTTTTCTATGGGATCTATACTATATAGATGGCTGATATCGACCAAACTTGGTGAAATCATAAAAAAGCATAATACACTGTTAATTACGAAATTTGGAGGCGATCCCATTTAAAACTAAAAAGTTTTTCTCACTAGAACTTCTTTTTCGACCGATCATTCATACTACAGCTATATGCTATAGTTATCCGATTTTGATAAAACTTTGTAGAAATATGTTAAAGTATGTAAAATAAGAATATGCCAATAAAAAGGACTTTTTCATTAAAAACAAAAAAGCTTTTCTCACTAGAACTAGTTTTTCGACCTATCGTTCCTATGGGAGCTATATGTTATAGTCATCCGATTTCGACCCAACTTTGTAGAATTGTGTAAAAGTATGTAAAATGAGTGTATGCCAATGATAAACACGTTTTCATTAAAAACAAAAAAGTTTTTCTCACAAAAACTAGTTTTTCGACCGATCGTTCCTATGGGAGCTATATGCTATAGTCATCCGATTTCGACCAAACTTTGCAGAATTGTGTAAAAGTATATAAAATAAGTGTATGCCAACGATAAGGACGTTTTCATTAAAAACAAAAAAGTTTTTCTCACTAGAACTAGTTTTTCGACCGATCGTTCATATGGCAGCTATATGCTATAGTCGTCCGATTTCGACCAAACTTAGTAAAATCATGGGAAAGGATAGTAAACTAAGAAATACGTACTTTGGAAGCGTTTCCATTAAAAACAAAAAAGTTTTTCTCACTAAAACTAGTTTTTTGACCGATCGTTCCTATGGCAGCTATATGCTATAGTCATCCGATCCGGCCGGTTCCGACAAATGTGCAGCGTATATGTACCAGAAGACTTCGTGCAAAGTTTGGTAAGGATAGCTTTAAAACTGACGGAGGAGATAGCATAGAAACAGACGGACGGACGGACAGACGGACAGGGCTAAATCAACTCAGCTCGTCATGCTGATCAAGAATATATATACTTTATGTGGTCGGAGATGCTTCCTTCAATGCGTTACAAACATCCGCACAATTTTATAATACATTCTGCAAGGGTATAAAAACCAAAACGAAATAGCGAAAATACCTTCCGCAGTGCCGAAGTTTTGACATACTCCTTTGATTGATACAGTTTCGCAATTAAAGTGAGCTGAAAGGCACCATCTCCTTCCAATGCAGCCAGGTCTACTGTTGATGGTCCGTTGTCTAACGTATATTTATACAACCCGTCTACAAATATCATCTATCAAATCTTCATGATAATCAAAACTCATTAAAATTTCTCGATTCTTTTGACCGTGCGATCATTACGTCCTATTTACCCGATTATCCAATTTTCATGATAATTCAAACACGTATGAGATTTTTGGCAAATTTCGGTCTTCGTTACAGTTTGGACTACACCACAGGAGGGCATCAAAATCAAACAGATGGGCAGTCTTAAATGCACAATAGATTTTTTGGCCGTATTTTGGTATTTTGGCCAAGTTTGAATTTAAATAAATTTAAACAAAATAACGTTAAACCAACTTCGGTCTACTATTGTAGATTTAATTTCAGTACGACGTGTCTAAGTCGCCTTTAAAGCCCTTGACTCATGTAACAACAATACTAAAACGCTTACTGAATCTCTAAATGAGATCGCACGAGTCTTCAGTATACACCTTATATGGGTGCCTGGACATCGCAACATAGAAGGAAATGAGTCTGCGGAAAAACTATCCAGAATCGGTACCAACATCGAGCTCCTTTTAGAGAAGAGCACGATAGGGATGCCTATGGCAACATTTAAGCTCCACACAAAAGCTGAAACACATCGTCTCGCTGCGGATAGGTGGAAAAAACTTTCCCCCTGTACGGTAGCGGGAACACAGAAGGGAATACATTTCGCTTCTGGTGGGAACCTTAACAGGTCACTGTGTTATCGGCAAACACGCTGCACACCTAGGCGTCACTCACCATGATTTCTGCAGAAGCTGCAGGTACGAAGAAGAGGAGGAAACAGTACAAAAGATACATTTTTAGGGGGCTCCGTTTCTAAATTTCAATTTTTCCCTTAAAAAGTGCACCCTACTGGACAAGCATGAATCTATTTATTTGAATCCAACAAACTCATCTATTAATTTTGTGGTTTTTTTCAAAAAGGCTTGATTCAACACAATTTTAAGCAGAATACGGTTACCCGTTTTTTCTAGAAATACTGGACATGAAGCATTTGTTTCTTGATATGTCATATGTTTTCTTGTTCCAAATCTTTTAAACTATATGATCTATCACTATGCACGCTTTTCCCAACGATCCGACCTCATCATAATTATAATTTAATGGATCTTTTCAAAAACTTTCTTTAAAAGTAAAAAAAAAGTTCGCAAAATTGGAAATGTAGTAATTTTAAAGACTAAGCTACTGACATATATTTTTTAATAACTGTCATCAGTAAAGTTTTAGTGTGACCAGGTTTTATTTGCTATTTCTTTTGAACAGTTTTTAAACACATTCTAAAAACTTTCGAAAGGCCTTCTCAATTTCATCTTGCAAAAAAAAAAACATACCTTTTAAAGGTTCTAAAACTGTCCAATGAAAATGGTCACACTAAAAGCGGCCCATACTTAACAATATACAAGCCCACCCTCGTAGGGCCGGAAAATAAGCGGCTCTTTAAGACTTAAAGCATAGCTAAGATAAAGTTAATTAACATTATGGCATCACTCACACACTCACACGCTTACAAAATGAGATACAAGAATTGATAAATGGCGGCGCCCCACAACAAAGCAGCGAATGGCTGCCGAGTGGGCGTAGAGGAGCAGCATGGAGGGAGGATGGAATGGATGCTTCGTTTTGCTTGGTTGCTGCTCACTGCTCAGCGCTTTGTTTGTGGGCGCTGTAGGCCTGCTTCCTGTTTTGTTTTTCTTTATTTTGTTGCAAAACTTCTTGACACGTCTGCCAACAGCAATGGAAAAACGTTAGATGAAGAGGCGCCCATAAAATATTCAATATCATTTTGCCCTCCCCCCAAACCAATCTCAATCTCAGGCGGGCAGGCAGGCAGGTGATATTTGCTGTGCGGAAGTTTAAGAAGAAGAAGGTGGAGATGGAGGCGATGTGGCCATTAAGGTCGAAGCAAATACAGGCCTCATCTTATTTGTATATTTTCGGACCCGACTGACTCTAAGCACACAAATCGTCAAAATATTTTTATTACAAACAATAAGAACGCATTTTTATGAGTGAGGGGGGAGCCGCCTAGAGGTGGGAGTAGTTGCTCCAAAAGGGCGTGACCAGACGGGATTTTAAAGTGAAAGCTTTGCCTGCGGGCCCCTGAAAGAGTGCTACACTTTTTCGCACGAAAGCGAGCAGCAACAACAAAAATGTTGCCTAGTTAAGTGCACATCAAGAGCTAATTTATGGGCCACCATCAGCGTTGCGGCCGCTTCACCAACATGAATTGTGGTTGTTGTGGCCCACACACACACACACACACACACACATCTGCCCCCTCTTTCACTCTCTCTTTGTTTCCTTGAAATGAATGCTAAATAAAAAGGGGGGAAAATAAGTTCGATTTACCTTTAAACATTTGCTAATTGTTGTTTACTTATGGCACAGTGCGTGCTGCAGTTGTTGCAGTTGCGGGTATCCCCTTTATGTAATCGTTGGATACATGGATACATGCACCACTCGCTGGTAGCCAATTCTATTTTTATATAGAGCTCTCTAACTCTCCACGAAGTTAAGCACTATTTTTGCACTGACACACACTTTCTTTTTGGTATTATTTTTTTGAATTTTTTTGAATTTTTAATGCTTGTTTTACTTTATTTTACATTAATTACATTTTTTATTCAGTTGTCGCTGAACTGTGCAACAATGTTGTAGCAGCACCTGGCTCCCCAACAGCAGCAGCAACAACAACAACAACAAGCACAAAGAGAAACAAATTTTAGTAAAAATAAAAAAGGAAAAACTTCAGGCACGCACATTGTTTGACACACACACACACACACACACCTGGTCTGCAGACTGAGAAGTGTTATTACAATTTACTGTTGATTTCTTTGGCCCTGCGAGCGAATGAGTGAGCGAGAGAGAGAGTACCTGTGTGTGAGTGTGTGCGAAAGAGCGCGAAAATGTAGGTTAGTTTCTGTTTTATCCTTCTTCATGCAGTAGCACATTTCACTCTATTTTTGGGCGCTCAAGAACTTTACTTGCGCTGCACTTGCATGTGTGTGTGTGTGTGTGAGTGAGTGTGTGCGTGTGCTTTTTTAAATATTTTTCTTTTTTTTTATGTTTTTTTTTCACTACCATTCTACGAACGCGTGCCCTGGGGCATGGCGACTGTTCGGTTCTAAGGTTCGTCGGTGACTGAGCTGAGCAAACGGGTTTTCCTTTCCGTTTGACGTAATCTGCAGAGCGTCGGCGATGCAGAGCGATGAAATCGTTTTCCCCGTATTCCGACCAACAAAAAAACACCAGAAAGGACGAGGACTTTTGCTCTCCGCTTTTCCGACCAAAATGTCAAAAGCACATGTCGTGCGTGTGGCTCTGGCACAGTTTTCGTACTGGCTTCCTGTAGGCCTGCCGGCATAAACAAATGCAGTCCGTATCCGGATGTGTTCTCTCGGCTTCTCTCTCTCGCTCTGCCCATTTCCCTTTATTTGGTCGCTCGTCTTCGTAGTCGTAACTGCTGCACCGCAGGCTACTGGGCTACTACTTCTCAGCATAAAAAGAGGAAAAAATTGTCAAAATGATTAAGCTTGTATATGGGCCACTTTCTAACAAAAGCAAATGGAGGCTGCAAGGCTGCTCATCTCATCTGTCTCGATTGGCTGCATTTCGTTTTGTTATTGTTCAGCATGGCGTATACGCAATGTTTGTAGTAAGCAACAAAGATCAGGCTGAGGGCCTGTCAAAATGTGGTTACCAGATCAGCAGTTTGGTTTTTGGTCAGCACTGGTTAAGCTAAGCGGTTGGGAGGAGCTTGGTAGCAACCTAATCTACCATCAGGTTCTTCTGTGGGGAGGCCTACGCTGAGGCTAATACCGGAACCCAAACCGTTCATTGTTTTTGATGTCAAACATTTCAAATATTTAGCTAGGGGACAAATTTAAACTCAACGTCAATCGTCACGCGTCACACAAAAATTAAAGCATATTTGAATCCAGCGATGGGCACGAAATTGGATTTTGGGAGCAGTCCAACAACAACACCAGAAAAAACAAACCCTATTATCGGACCAGACACACACTTCATATATTTGCTTTTGCAAACGTCTCTGCCGCAAACACGGGTCATGGCGCCATGACCCGATATGCAATAGATTTGTGGTTGGTCTCGCTTCAAAGCGAGGCAATTGCACTTGTCTTTCTTTCTCCGTGTGTGGGGCGGCGCCAAGAAGTGAGGCAATTTTAATGCGCCTGCGTGGCGCCATTTGCCGTAAAATAAATTTCAGGAGCATTGAGAGCAAGGGCATGCCCACCTCTGTTTTAATCCATTCGCCAGGTCAAACGAGAAACTTCTTTGCTGAATGAGACTGTTGTTGTTTTAATGCTTGATCTTGAGAGCAGATTTCTATCGAGAACAATTAAGAGCTTATCTGTTATTCGTTTCCAATTGATCAGTTCACCACAACAGCCACAGAGTAAAAGGAGAAAGAGGTGTTCAGCTGCCTGTTAAATTTCTCATTTTGTTAATTTGCCCTTTCAGTTTTGTATACCAAGGAGAAAGGAGGGATTAGATTCATAATTATTATAAGGCTACACTCAGGAAAACAGCCGATAATTTTGTACTTGAATTAAGTACAAACGGTGTCGATAGTATGGTAAGTACAAAACTCTTGGATCGAGTACGGTTTTTTCAATCCCAAAATACTTGATTTAAGACTGTTTCGGAATATATTAAGTAAATTTCGAATTATTCTAAAATATTTTTGATCATACTTTTTTGGTTTGAGCCAATTCCAAAGTTCTCCCTAAGACGATTTTTCTATAATCAACCAAAGAAGGCTGGAAATATCCAAGGGCCATTAATTAACCTCTTTGGTAGAACTAATGTTGGTCAGAAATTAACCATCACTCCATAACAAAAGAGTTAGAATCAGTTGGGTATTTCAATAACAGACTCGCTTAAAAATAATTTACATTTTACGTTGTTCAATTTTCGGAGCTAGCATTATAAGTCAATTTTGTACTCAATCCAACATATTTTGCACTTGAACTTAATGTTAGTACAAAATGTTCTTGATTCAAGAACGTTTGTTCTCATTTCAATAATAATTACACTCGTTCTTCGGTTTGAGAATGTTTCATACTCAATTTAAGTAAACCCAATAACGAATTATAGTTGAAATTTCAAGTACACAACGGGTTAAATTCAATCCCGTTTCATTTTGAACACTGGCAGCGGTTTTTTCGGAGTGTACACTTGGAGCATCTTTGACTTTGTGAGTTAAGATAACACCAGGGACATAACAAAGCCAGAACCGCTAACAGCAATAAACCGTTTAAAATTACTTACCAGAACATATTGGAGCCGATTTGACAGGAGCGAAAACGAATCTTTAAAAAATGGTATAAATAGTTTCGGTTTTGGCTTAACTTTGCAGAGTACATCAAAGATCTTACGCTTTAACAGCAATTGGAATTTCACGATGTGAGCACTGTTTGCCCAAACCTGAAGCAACGCGGTCTTGAATCCTTCAAGTACCAATATCGAATGACCGATAAATTTAGTTATATCAGGTGTGCTTACGGTCTATGCGCACGTCGCTCATTTGTAGATGATTTGCTTATACCCACTGGACTCATACACAGAGAACAAAAAGGATATTAAAAAATATCCACTGGATGATTTCCCGTATCCATTTGGACTGGATATGTCATTGATACCCTTTTAATCATCCTACAGAGCTGAAAATCATCCACAGGATGTAAAAAATGATCATTCTTTTGATGATTTTCAGCTACGTTGGATGATTTAAAGGATATTAAAGACATGTCCAGTCAAAATTAACTTTTTTTGGTCATTTTATTTCTGTGTAGACAGTGCGAGTAGCCCAACAAAAATAAATCACAAAAACATCTTCCTTTTTTTCCCTCTTCACTCTTTTTATACTCTGTACCAATGGTACACAGGGTATAATAAGTTTGAGCAAAAGTATTTAACAGCCAGAAGGAAGCATCTTAGACCCTATAAAGTATATGTATTCTTGATCAGCATCAACAGCCGAGTCGATTTTGCCTTGTCCGTCCGTCTGTCCGTATGAACAAACAGATCTTAGACATGGTAAGTGATAGAGGATTGACATATATGGGACAAAAACTTCTTATACTTACTTGCAGGCAGATCAAGTTTATTTTCAATTTTGCCACGTCCCCTTCCGCCCCAGCAAATTGGAAAAAAACCATCATATCTCCAGCAGTTTTATAGATAAAAGGTTCGTTTCTTCTGGACATATTTAGTAATCAGGATTATTTATCGATCCCCCAAAGGATGAACGATAGTCGAGTTAAAAGAACATTTTATAGTCGGGCTTGACCGACTTTCTTACTTGTTATTATTCTTGTCCCTGCAAACATTTTGTCGTGTTACTTATCTCTTTTCGTCAAAGAGAGAGTTTGGCGATAGTTTGAGTAGAGAATTTAATGATAGTTAGGCCCATTTTCGCAAACAGATTACATTAGGTATCGCGTTTTTATCATACTACCCAGCAAACATTTGATAAAATTTTTTTATCACATTCGAGTCTTTTTAAAGTCCTCGGTCTGTTTGCGATATCCAACCTGGTTGAGACGGCACTCCAATTGTGTTCAGTCCAAGGGTCACGAGTTCCAATCCCAGAGTAAGTAAAAAGCTTATAAAAATTTATTCAATTCGTAGTTTTTCACGACTTTCTCATAGTAATGCGATAGCTACTGGAAGAATCGCATTCTTCTCGTCCGTTAAAGCAAAGACAAATGTGTGTTGGTCGTTTAAAAAAAAAAAACCAGCTGTGATTGCTGGACTATACTCTCAACTGATATCTAAGGTCCTTGTGACCCATGTTACGCTTCATTAAAGAGGGGAAGATTTCCACGAACGGATTTAAGTAAACGCCCCGTCAATTTTATCTACCAAAGCAGAATTCGACATGGCCGAAAAGGGTTTTTAGGACATTTTAAAAATCTGTCAGTTTCCATAAAAAATTGAGCATATCTTCCACTACAAAAACATGTTTCACATCTAAACCTTGTGGGTGTTTACCACACCTTTACATTTGGTTAAACCCAAATAAAGATAACTTAAATAAAATTGAAATATTTTAGGAAAAGAATCTTGTCATACCGAACTCTGACGTTTTCCTTTTCACGTTTAATTTTTATTACAATATCTATTTCATTCCATCTCCTCATTATATTCCCGAAATTTAAGGACTATTCTTACAGCACAAACGTTAAATTTTTGCCCTCATCTCCCCTCTTGATAAGAGTAAGTCGCTCTTACTTAGCTTGGGCATCATCATCAGCCTACTCTTTAAAGCATGCCTCTAGCCCTGGACTTAGCTGATAAGTAAGCAATCCACACACCAAGTTTAACTCTCAGTCTGCTGCGAGATTCTGTGAGTGTCGGAACACTTTGAAAACCAACCCTAAACAAAAGTCAAGAAACGCAATTATTGTGAAAAGTATTACGCGATAAGGTCGTGACCAGACGCTGTTCCTTGCCTAATTATCAACCCCGGAGCGGAAGCAAGTCTGGGGGCAACATGTTGATGAAATGTTTGCATCTCCTGATGCTCCTACTGACCTTGTCCAGTTTGGTTAGCTGTAGATCCAACTCTTCCACTTCGAAACACTTCAACACATATGAGCTATCAACGCATCGCATTTTGGACAGAGCCACCGCACGGATGAGCAACGTTTGGGCCATGAAGCGAAGCATCTTTCTGCAACTGACCTCGAAGGGCAAATCACCACTGGGTGGTCAGGCACCCAGCAAATTTCAGGTGGAAATTGAGACATATAGATTGCTGTACGAATTGGCGGCCAATTTGAGTGTGGTGCCAGTGGAGCAGCTGGAAGATGAGCAGTTGCGCCGACGCGTGCAGCGTCTAGCCAAGCTACAGCTGCAGGGCTTACGTCCCAAGAGTTACGAGCATGCCAAGGATCTGTTGCGTACTATGGAAAACTTTGTCAGTGGACCTCTGGTGTGTCCCGGCGAGGATTGCTCTGCACACCGGCCACTGGCCATGTATCCACAGATCATGAAAATGAATATGCATGCCAAACAGTACTCTGAACTGTTGCTCAACTGGAGTGGCTGGCGACGTGCCATCAATGACAAGGACACGGCCAAGTCTACCTTTATAGATTATGTGCGCTTGCTGAGAATAGCAGCCACCTACAATGGACATGTGACGCCATCGCGTACCTGGTATCTGTACTATGATACGGAAAACTTTCAGGCCGAGCTGGAGGCAGTGGTGTGGGAGATAATGCCGTTGTATAGGGAACTTCATGCCTATCTGCGAAGCGAGGTGAGGAGACAATACCCCAAGGCGGATACAAAAAAAGATGGAGCCATCTCGGCACCGATAATGGATCAGATATTGTCGCAGGATTGGTATTCGCACCAGTTCTTTCGCACACCCTATCCAAGTCGGGAGCATCAGCTGCCTTCGGTAGTGCGTCGCCTAGAGGAGGTGCTGGTGACGCCGGTGAAGATTAACAAGAAGGCTGCTGAGTTTTTTGAGTCCCTGGGTCTGAATCATATGTCAGAGTGAGTTGGGCGACAGAATTTCCATGGGGGTCGGCGAGGTGAGCAGAGAAGTTGTCACAGCTTTTCTTTTTAAGAAAGCGACGTCTCTGCTCACGTCAATCCTCTCCAGACTTTGCTGATACTGTCCCTTTTTCTTTTATTTTCAGCAACTTCTATGAACGTTTCTCGCGTCGCATGAACGACGACGAAGGCGGTCCAGATTGCAAGTCGCAGGTCTACTACTTTCCCCCCGATGTGGCTCTGCGTTATTGTCCCAAGTTGGACTATAAGAAATTGATGCAAGTTCATGGCACCATGGCTGAGTTACAGTACAATATCTATAAGAAACAGCTGCCCTTTGGTTTGGACACCGAACCATGTCCCGGATTTGGTAGTGCACTGGCTGAAACTGCGGTACTGGCCTCGGGTACACCGCGTCATCTGAATCGCCTGCATATACTGCTCAATGATAGTCTTTCTGAGGAGCAGTCCCTTAATCGTCTCTTCCGCATGGGTGTTCATACTTTAATAGCTGTGCCTCAGTATTTCATCAACGACAAGTTTCTGGTGGATGTCATGGACGGGCGTATTGGTGTTAAGGAGTACAATTGCGCCTATTGGCGTTTGCAGGACAAATTTGCTGGAGTTCAGCCGCCTAACTGGCTTTCGCTTAAGAATTTTGATCCCGATTATAGATTCTATCGCGGCCTGAATCCCGAGACATCCAACACCAAGTTAGTTTTTTCTGCTTTCTAAATATATCAATGGCTTAAGGTTTTTTTTTTTGTACTTTCCAGGAAATTTTTATCCGAAATTCTGGGCTTTCAGTTCTATCGTGCCTTTTGCCTGGCCAGCGGTCAGTATAAACCCGGAGATCCAAAGTTTCCACTGCACAATTGTGATTTCTATGACAGCAAGGAGGCGGGTCAAATGATGCGCGAAATGATGGAACTGGGTGCCACCAAACACTGGCGGGATATCATGCACATAGCCACCGGTGAACGTAAGCTAAGCGGACGCGGAGTGTTGGAATATTTTGCACCACTCTTCACTTGGCTTAAGGAGCGCAACAAGCAACTGGACATTGAACCTGGCTGGGATGCCGATGATTGTAAGTAAAGCGAAACGAATTGATGTACAAATTTTATGTTTCATTCGTTTTTTTTTGCAGTTTGTCCCAAGGAATAGATGAGATAATTACTCTACATCAACTATACTTTCTTTTCTATATACAATAATATACAGCAATACACTTACGAGTGTGCGTGATGAAAGTAGTTTGAAATGATGCAAACTTCTTTAAATTCGGAATAGGCTCAGTTTGGAATGATGGAAACTTCTTTAAATTCGGAATGGGCTCAGTTGGTTGGTTCAGGTTCGCTTAGCGTAGATTCGAAACACAGTTCAGGCTGTAGAATGACAGACCTTAGAATGATTTTTTTTAATCATGAATAGCAGTATCAAAGTCTTGGGTATTTGGGTAAATTTGTGTTTTACTTAAACTTCAAGATTTCTTTACCCATATCGAAGGTCGGAACCAAACAAACACCGAAACTAAAACCTATTGCAACAAGATAAGTAACGGCCATACAAAAGAATGCCTTCTGGCACACTTCTTTTTACTAGGAAGAATGCACTACCAACTTTTGAGGTATGATAGAAGGCATATAATCTGTATAAAAACTGATGCAAGTTCCTTTTGGCAGTAGGTTAGAAGCGAAGAAGTCTGCACTACATGCTAACGTCCCTTCTATTGGAAACCAAAATGCAAAATGGTACCCGAACGATTAACAACTGTTTGTATTTTGCAAACATGTTTTTTTTGCCGTATGTTGGACGGCATAAAATCTGCATAACATGCAAACGTCCCTTCTCAAAGCACGCATCCAGCATGGAACAGAGAGAGCCGATCGTTTTTACGAAGTTAAACCAACAACAACAACCCATGCAAATGTCCCTTCTAATAGAACAGTTAATGCTGCGTTTCGCCCCTATACAAAAGCGAAAGGAAGATTGCAGGTTTTTGCTACTACTTCTTAGTGGCAAAAGTTATATACGGGATGTGCTTCTGGCATGCAGTCAAGTCTGACTGGGTTGTTCGGCAGACTTCGCACACGCACACGCACACTACACTAATGTAAAATCGAAGGTCCATATTGAAATTTCCCCTTCCCAATCACTTGTATGACCCCAGCAAACATTTTTTATCGTGTAAAACTCTAGAAAACTCTATCGCGCTTGACTCTAGCGATATCGCATTATTATCGCATTCTCATCACCCTACGGGAAGAACTGTGACATGCGATAATTTCTGGGCGATAAGAAAGCGCTCCTTCTAGGAGAAAAAAGTCTCTTCTGTGCGATACAAAAGCGATAGGACTAAAAAAATCTGTGGGATAAAAAAGCGTTTCTTGCGAAAGATAAGAATACGGTTCTTCCTAACGTTACGAGAAAGTTCTAAAAACTGCGAATTATATATAAAAATAAAAAAAAAACACACCAACCATACTTCTTCAAATTATTCCTTTGATTCGTGATTATGAACTAAACAAACCCGACCGAGCCTGCTAACATTCACTTTGACTAAAATCAAAATAGGTCGTTAAACCCATATTCAGATTTTTTAAAAACTTTATACTTACACTGACTGGGATTCGAACCCGGGACCCTCGGATGGAACACGATTGGAATGCAGTCTCTACTAGTTTCACTATCGCTTCACGGCTTAGATACTAAGTATACTTATATTGAATTGCCTAAAAGTATTCAACAATTTATTTCTGGCATATCGTACTATTACACCACTTGAAATTCTCAAGTTTTTATTCCGTCGACACTCAATAAAAAACAGGTAGCTGAAATTCAAGTCTGCTTAGTGATATATCTCCCATTTCCCGATTGCATGATAAAATGCGATACCTAATGTAATTTGTTTGTGGTGTAAATAGCCAAACTATCCCCAAATTCTCTTCTCAAACTATCGCCAAGCTCTCCCTTTGACGAGAGAGATAAGTAACACGTCAAAATGTTTGCAGGGCAGTTAACCTATCTTGTTGGTATAGGTTTTTGTCGAAACAGAACTGAAATTATACAATAACTGGGACAATTCCTAATTCTCATACTGTAATTGTATGCCAAGCTCCCATTTATGCATTCCCAAAATTTTTGTCATAAAGTATTTCGATATATGTACTATACACCTGTGTCCGTACAAACACGTAGATCTCAGAATTGGTCACCTTAGACCCACTCACTAAGTGTTTACCTACCATTTGGCGGCTTGCACACTCTGTGAATTGGTGGATTTATGGGTATAATAGCACCATTTCCTGGTGCTGAAGAAGGCCACCATAGATTTGGGCGAGAGCACAGCATAGATCTCTTAAGCACTGGATACTCAAATGGCAGGTGTTTATGTGTCTCCAGTACCTTAAGTTGAGCCATTTTCGTTCTAATTGTGTGATTTATGATGCGATGTTAGACTGTTTTTAAATCCTTAAATGGTCAGTTCCGCTTCTTACTCGATTCCGTGATTTTTTCTATATACGCGTAACCAGACAGGGAACTGGCTACTAGTTTGAGTTATTAGGGGTCTGATAGCCTAAACTGACACTCTAATATCCCTCGGACTTTGATGTTTTGAAGCCATCGGTAAACAAGGATACTTAGTGTAAGTCGTTTACCCAGTGATTTTACCAATGCTCTATTTTTGAATAAGGGACAACTTCCTTTCAAAGGCAAGTAGTGGCTTTAAAATGACAGTAAACAATTATTTTTTAAGGTTAGGCAAATGCTAGCACTCTTTTTTTTACAAAAGAATCGTTTATATATCTTTTATTTACAAAGGCACTTTGGTAAAACGACAGAAACTTAACGCTATTTTAGGCTTTAGACATTCATACATTAATTTTAGTTTTTTTTTTAATTATTAAGGATTAAGTATACGTATGTGGAAGCTGTGGACCTGGGCTGGTGGCACAAGTATATAAATAGGGTAGAGCGTTGCAGAGATCTTTGATAAAGATGTTTACATGGTAGTCTCCGAATCCGGCGGCGTGTGATAGTTGAGATTATAGGCAGGCGGTCCATTGTTGAGAAAGGCCATGGAGCGTATGCTCTCCCTGGAGGCAGTGCGCTTGGAGAAGGACATGGCGCTGACATAGACAGGCGCTGGCTCTAGCGGTGGGGGTGGAAGATAGTGCTGTTGCTGCTGCTGTTGTTGTTGTTGCTGCTGCTGATGCAGTGGATGCTGCTGATAGAGCGGTGGGGTGCAGGGAGCCTGCGGTGGGCTGGCGCTAGCACCGCTTAGGCCAGCAAAAACATTCTCCCCCGTGGTATAGGCAGTCGACAAAGGTCTCGAGCCATGGAAATTCGAGTAACTGGAACGCACCGAAGGTGGACGATTGTTATACAACTCATCTGTAGCATGACCCACATCATTTAAGTGGGTGGTAGAGTGCTGATAACTGGGATTATAGTGGCCACCCGATTGCAAACTCAAGGGCGGAGGAGGCGGTAGCTTGGGTGAACTAGGCGGCTCCAGCATACCCTGGCCATTGGTGTTGTAGTAAATGGGATCCAGCGGTATATTCTTGCGATAGCTGTTATAATAATGACTATTCCCCAGCTGAACACTGGACACATTGTTGGTATTATTGACAATGTCATCGTTCAGCGACTGCAGATTGGTGGCCGTCAGTGAAAGCTTATCCTGACGATGAAATGAACCCAAATGGGGCTGCTGCTGCTGATGTTGTTGTTGCTGGAGTTGCTGCTGCTGTTGATCCAATAGTTTAGTTACCGGATTTTGTTGATATTTGCGACGTGAACTACGCGTACTGCTGCGCACATAACTGCCACTGCTACTATCACCACCTCCTCCACCACCATGTTTAGATCTTAGGGTACCACTAGAGCCATGATGCGAACGCCTGCTGCTACCACCACTTGACTGACGTCCCTGTGTGCCTCGCGCCATTACCGAACGCCGCTTAACACGTCGCGGGGTCATAGGTTTGGGACTCAGCTCGCCGCCATCCTGATCTCCACGTGGATCGCCCAGTCCCAGTCCCAGAGCATGACCGCCATGTCGTATGGTATCGCTGCTGCTGCCAAACTCTATGGAATATAGCGACTGGCGATGCTTGGACTGCTTGTTAATGTGCTTCACTAAACACGGGGAGAAGCAAATGGGAAAATTAAAAGCATGATTAAATTTTGAATTATATTAAAACTATGCAAAAGCCAAAAAGGTGTACTCAGCCTGAAAGCGATTTACGCCAAATGAAGGAATACAAATTTAATTTCTTTGGTGGGACTTTTTTCTTTAAATTTAAATAATTCCAAAATTTTTAACATCCGTGCTACTATTTTCAATTTCGCATAAGTTTTGCGATTTGAAACCGGTTTTTCGAACAGACTCCAAGTCGCAAGACTTTTTTGAAAGTGAAAATGGGAGCATAGCTTTACATTTTACTTTTTTTTTTTGAGATAAAATCAATAATCTTAGGCAGCTTTATTTTTTAAGGGGAGTTAATTAAAGAATAATTTTGTTTAAATTAAAAATTAATTATTATTTTTCGACAAAAAACTGATTCCAGAAAATTCCTAAGGAAAATGGCGAACTACCCAGTAATGGTAATGATCTTAAGCAAGCTTTCTATGGATAAACGTAAAAGAAATAGTTTTTTAAGCAAGCCCTTCAAAAATCTCATTCCATACCACATCCTCTTAACGTTCTTCGTCAAGTTTTAGCTGAAAAGCCATATAGCAATTTTGCACTCGTCGGCATAAATATTTTGACAAAATAAATTTCATAATTAATACATTAACAGCCATGCTCCTACTTTCGCATTCGCAAAAGTTTTGTGATTTCTAACCGGTTTTTAGTACAAAATTTGCTCTCCAAATCGCAAAACTTATGCAAATGCGAAAATGGGAGCATGACTGTATATCTTCTTCAACCAGAAATCGTAAAATCTCTATAAATATAAAATTGTTTGTCCTCACTGATTGGCAATCATCGCACAGGACAGGAGTTTCCTTATGTCGTGAAAGCTCCACCTGAAAAGCGTCGGGAAAGCTTGTATGGGCCAAATTTTATTTTTCATCCGATTGACTTGAAGTTCGGTTTGTAAGCAATGTATACGAAATAATTGGACACGTATCTTCCCGATTTTGGAAAATACGCCCACAATAAAAATTTCCGGGAATTTCATCCGATTGGCTTCAAACTCGGTTAGTAAGGATAGTATAAGAAGTAACGATAGCGATGACGATAACGGTAACGATAACGAAATCAATAACGATAGCGATATCGATAACGATAATGGTAGCAATAACGATAATGGTAGCTATAAAACGATAACGGTACCGATAACGAAATCAATAACGATAGCGATAACGATAAATACATTGATTAAGATAGCTATAAAGATAACATTATCGATAACAATAATGAAGTCACTAGCTATAATGGTAACTGTATCGATAACGATAATAATAGCGATAGCCGTATCGATAACGAAAAATAAATCAATAACGACAGCGATAACTGTATCGATAACGATAAAAATCAATAACGATATCGATAACGATAACTAATCAATAAAACAAAATCAATAACGATAGCGTTAACGGTAACGATAACAATAATGGTAGCGATAACGGTATAGATAAGGAAATCAATAACGATAACGGAAACGATAACAATAATGATAACGATAACGTTAATGTTACTAATACCCGGTCGGAAAGACTTTTAATAGCTTTACTGATCCAGTGTAGAATCGCGCCTGGCGTAGCGAATCGCGCCTGGATATATGCTAGTCTATATATAGGGTGTGTCCAGAAACTTTTCGTCAGAACTTAATTTTGTACAGTTGATTTTTCTTATGCTGAAAGTGAGTACTAAGATCCGGTTTTGGAAAATTCTGTCGGGAAATGAGAAAAATTCGCAGAAAACTTTTGGTTTCAACTTTTTAGTTTTTCATCGGAACAAGTTGAAACTCATTTTCAAAGATCTATTTCTAAAATTAACAATTACTGCATACCAATCTTCTGGTCGAAATAGGGTGGTAAAGGCTTTGTGGGTTGAATTTATCTAGAACCATCGAGGTGGCTATGAAATATCAATTCATGAATTCGACCTAACTGGGAAAATTATTAAAATATTTAGTTCAACTCGGGCTGCCGGACTTATGAAAAGCAGTCTTATTTGAATGATGTAATGTGCCGAAATAAATGTTTGTCATCTAGAATAAAGCCTTCACTCGGAAACGGGTACACCGAAATAAAAAGGATTCGAAACTGCGATCGTTTTACTTTTTAATTCCACTCGGAATCGGGAAGAGGCCTGAACATATCCTTCTTGTTTCTGAGTTTTAAAACGTTATTTTAGGTTTATAGTTCTCTGGTATGCTAAAACATATGAACTTCTTTCAAAAAGCTAGCATAACAATTTTTAAAAAAATTTTAAAATATAAAAAAGACTTTCCACAAAATAATTCTTTAAATTCTTTTCCGGCTGAGTACACCTTAAAAGTTCAGTTTTCTGAACAGAGACATTTTACCTGTGGGATTAAAGTTTGTGATTTGTTTTTTTTTTTTTTGGAGCTGGTTAAATGTTTACAGGTTGATTAGCTACATCTCAGAGCGAGAGAGAAAGTCGTGTTGTTGGTTAGCATTGGGTTGGTGTTAGAGAGCCACAAAAAATAATGCTACATACAAGCCAGCTACCAGGTGAATAGAGAAACTCCAGACGGGCAGAGTTTTTAGTTGTAAATGAACATTTATTTGGAGAAACGCAATTGGATTCAAGATCATATTTCTATATGTATTTATATATAACTATAACTGCAGTTGGCATAAAGCTTAAGTCTAGACTTAAACATTGATATATATATATATTTATGTATCTCGCACTTATCTCAATAGGCAACTTCTTTATAACTCTAACTATTTTTCGTTTTTCGTATCGCATAGCGTCAAAACAACAAAAGGCATTTGTTAAACGGCAGCATTCACGTTTATCCTGGATAAAAGTGCCTACGCCTAAACATGGTACATGTTCATCCATATGTATTCCATTTAGTTTTTTTCTCAAAAAAGGCATCTGTTTGCATTGGCTTCATATTTCTCATTTTCCATAATTTCTCTTGACATATTTCTGATTTATGTAGTATCACAGTGGAACATAAAATGATGTTAGGCATTTCATTTCATCACAATCCCCCGGGGGAAAGTCTCGTTGTACATATATATATTTATTTATATGTATGTATCTATGATTTGTGTTTGTTTTAAAGGCATCCGAATTAAGCATTTTAACTTTAGATCCTAATCCTAAATGGAACATCAACTCTAAAGGTTAGGCACAACACAAAAATTTTTGGGCAACAACAAATATGTATGAAGAGCATTAGTAACGGGGACATATGTGTAACACAAGCGGCAATTCGCCCAGCACCTGCACAGAGAGAGGGAGAGAAAGAGAGATAGATAGAGAGAGTGAAGGTAGAGAGAGAGAGCTACACAGTTAGGGACATTTAAATAGCACAAATGAAAGATTTTTCTGCTCTTATACTAAGACTTATACTTGAATTTCTAGCATAGCACGTAGATAGCTCTAAATCAGGCCTGACCAAATAGAGAGCACTGAGAACTATGTCTGTCCCTCTCTGACACTCGGTGATGATTGACTTCGGCAAGCATTCGGTGTGAATCGGCGAGTGACTTCGGGCCCCAGGGGCCACGACTGGCCAGGCCTGCTCTAAATCCATATTTTCAGTCCGCTCTGACGCTGACCAAAAAAAATAAAAAAAAAAAAAAAACGGTCTCAGTCTTCCCTCAACCGAATGTGTGCTGCTATCGCGCTCGCTGTTAAGTTGCTGTAATTGTGCACAGAGCACTAGTCGGTCTGACTGCAACCCAATAACAGGCTCATTTCAGTCAAGCATTCCGCTCGCTTTACAAAGACCGAATGGAAAAAATATTATCTTGAAAAGCTTTCGAGAGTGTCAGTGCGAGAAAGAATGAGGGAGTCCACGTAGTTTGCCGCTTACATACAAACACGCGGTGAGATCGGTAGCCTGAGAAGCACACCCAGACTCACACATACAAGAAAGACCTTTTACCTATTTGCTCGTTGCGAAATGAGTTGAACAAGATACCAGAGACAAAATCAAGATAAAATGTGTGTCTCTCCTCTCACAACCAAACAGATGCAGTGAGCGCAGTTAAAGGTTGTTTTCTGTCAACAGCAAAGGAAGGACCGTTTGTTGCGACCTCTGATTTCTAGTATCTAGTGGGATATAAGATCTGCACATAAATAAATTGTTTTTGAGTGATGCAGTTTTCATTCAATTCCTCTTTAATTTTGATAACTGAAGGTTACAATTCTACTATAAGACTTATTATAAAAGTCCAGCTTTAATGCAGGGCCGACGAAATAAAGATGACAGAAAAGTTTGTCTGCGTGTTTGAGCACGAAACACTACAGCCGACTTACTTTCTTTGCTGTGCTCAACAATTTACATAATTATAAGTTCGGCTCGAGTCAGTGTGAAAAACACTAGTGACTTCGACTAATGTTTATGGCTCTCTCGCACATCAAGCTCAGCCTTCATAGTTTCCCATATCTTGGTAACTGTTGCTTGTTCAAGTTCACTTAAATCAGCATGATTTTCAGAGGTTTTTCTAGAAATTGCAAGTTTTGTAAGAGACATAGTTTTACCCATTAATCTATTCTTGTTTTCGGGTTTGTTTGGAATATATTTGGTTTATCTTTAACTAATTTTTGTGCCTTTTATTATCAACTTAAAGAAAAGGGCAACCTGCAGTTGCTGAAGCTAAACAAAATTTCGTTCTGTCTGCTTCAGGAAAATAAGAAAACTGCAAAAATATTCGATAAATTGAACCTCAAAAGGTTTTTAAATTCGATCAACAAGCTCATGGTACGAAAGTATAAGCGTGACACTTCAAAATATGAAACTCTACTGGGAGAAAGGCCATTACCTTTTAGCTACTATTATCTAGTCCCTAGTCCCCTGCTACTAAGTGATAGTTTCCCACTTGACACTTCTCATGTCTTCAAATGCCCAGCCAAATCTAACCACCTCAAGCCAGACCAGCACTTTCAAAGAAGGTCTGAAGAAGATATTAGGATAAGAAATAAATAAGAAAGATTTTAGGAAAAAGTTTACGTGCACTCTTCAATGTGCACAATAGGCATTATCATTGTCCAAAAATAACTTTTATTTACGGACCCTTTGAGCAAAGAGTCATAGATAAGCCGTTCACATCGGCTATTGAACAAAACGGTCTGTGTTCAACGTACAGCCAATGCTTTGTTTTCCTTTTGCTCTGCTCATTCACTGACCGATTGGTAGCGAGCAAAGAAAATAAGTCATTTGCGTTTAAGTGTGTGAATGAGGTGGCTGTTCGGACTTGTGACTTACACAAGCCACATACACACACAAAAAAAACGAAATAAACAAGTGTTTCCTCTTCTCTAAATAATGACGCCATCACTTTCCTATAAAGCGAAATGGAATGTAAAGAGGACTTTAATGTCTAATAATGACAATAAGTACATAGCTAAGGCTCAAGATTCTAAAGCAGAATGTATTTCATAGAAACCCTATGGAACGATGTAAGACTTTTAGAAGCCTTTCAAAAGCCACCATCTCTAATAGAGTCCTAGTCGGTAATGTGAAGCCGATGTACAAAATTGCGGACTTATATCAAATATTAAGTCAGATATTGGAATTTGTTTGATAAAGAGACAGTTTTCATAACAGTCTTGTTCTCTCAATACAATTTTTTATAAGTCTCTCATTCATTTCTTTGAAACAAAACTAAAATCTTGCTCGGCGATGAGCTGCCAGTGGCCCTTTTTGCTCTGGTCCATTTTTGCGGCAGGAAAAGCAATAAAAAAAACCTTAGGTTTACTCCTACTGCGCCTTTCCTTTAGATTTTCGATCAATTTTCCCTCTCTCAACTTCATTTGTGCCATTTCCATGTCCCTTTTCTGTAGACTAAGAGTATAAATATGAAACTGGGACCTACTTGGGGTCGGGAAGTCACTTCAGCCTAGGCCTGCACACCCACTATGGAATTGCAGAAGGAACGGGGACGGCTCTTGCCGCTGCGGCCACTGCGTCGATTGACATGAGGAGCACCTGTTGTGTCTGGTTCTTCCACCAGTTGATCATTGCTCTGTGTGCGCACCACATAACCAGGCGGAGCAGCGCGTATCTGATCGCAGAAATTGGCCTGGGCTGGGACATAGGCGCGTGGCCGGCGTTGACTGCGTCTGACCATGGGTGAGCCATGTGGCGGCGGCCCAGCAACTATATGCTGTGTGGGCATGGCATATTTCTCAGCTATTTCAGGGGAGAGATCGGGATAGGGGGCCTGGCCCAAGCGCTGTTGGAATATATGAGGACGTGGGGCAGGCGGAGGTGGAGGTGTTAATACGCCTTCATCTTCCTCCCCCCGCTGCTGCTGCTCCTCCTCCTCCTCTTCATGGCATTTGTGCAAGGGCACTGTGGGCATTGGTATCTGAGTGGGTCGCGTTGGTTGTCTCGGCTGCACCATCCTTAGGGGCGGTGGCGAGGGCAAACCATTCTGATCATAGGGATAATTGTTATTGGGACTAGCTTGAAAGATGATGTGGGGCTGAGCATTGTTATTCTCGCCCACAAACAGACTATTTGGAGTGGGACTCTGAAAGGGTACATAGGTCACACCATTGTTGTCGCTGGGCGACAGCTGCTGCAGTGAGAAGCTATCCTCATCCTCCTCAAGATTACGCGAGAGACGGTCAAGAGGCAACTGGGAGTACTTGACCGGAGAGGCAGGTGGCAGGGATCTGGGCGGTTTGGGCTTATGATGGATACGTGCGAAGTGCTGACCACCTGGTGGACTGGTGTCACCTTGGAAAATGCTATAGTTGCTGTTACTCAGCGAAGTGTTGGCCAAATATGGATTGGAATTCTGCAACGAGGCATATGACAGCGAGGGCGTGGTCTGTGGGGACATGAGGGACGAGGGTCCGGGACTGACTTTCGCCTGATGCAGACGCTGATGGCGTCGCTGCTGGCTACGACTCAGGCTATTGTTGTTGCTGCTGTTGCTCTCGCCGCTTGTGCGCTGTTGCAGTTGCTGTTGGGTTAGTTGTTGATGTTGGAATGATGCATGGTGGTGTTGGTTATTTGGCTGGCGTTGCTGCTGCAGCAGGTGAAGATTATTGTTGTTGAGTGTATTATTGTTGCTGTTGTTGTTGCTCATTGGCTGTTTGCTGTGGCTGTTGTGTTGTGGCTGATGATGATAGAATTGCAGTGAGTTTTGCTGCTGCTGCTGCTGATGCTGCAGTTGCAGCTGCTTGTTTGATTGCATTGTGGCGCTTGCGGATGTTGTGGGTATACTTGTATAGCTCACGTACATTGGATGGACCACGGTGTGCTGTGGACTCTTCGCGTCACCGTTCATGAAATCGACTGTAAACCAGAAATTATTTATAATAAATTTAACAATAACAATAAATGGATATTTTTGATTGGATTTTGATTTTGTTTGATTATCACGTTTACACTGGGCAACAACACAAATGAACATTACGAAAATGCAATAATTTCCCAAAGTTGCGCTTATATTGGGAAACTTTGATTGATTTGTAAGTTAGGACGAGAGATTGAAGACCAAAGATTATGAAGATTACTGAGCATAATTGTTCTCTAATTGGGCCCCCTCATACCGAAACGAATTTTACAATCGAGCTTCGCTTAAAGATTGAACCTCACCTATGTATATGCATGTGGCCCTGGAAAAGTTCAAAACTGTCATGAATCAACAGTATTAGGTGCATTAATTTCAAAATTGGAAATTCTTTGGAAATAATTTCTGAAAGATGCCCTCCGAATTAAACAATGCTGTGCACTAAACTACATTTGTGCAATACCATGAAATAAAGACGTCCTTTGGTATAGGTTTTACCAGGACTCGTGTCAGTCAAGCGTTGTTAGTTGTTTTACCAAATTGCCGATTGATGTCAAAAAATATTAAACAGATTCGTTTGCGGTCCTTCAAAAGTTGAGTGTTTAAAAAGGGATGCAAGACAACTCAATCATTGTCATGGAATTTAACCCGAGGTGAGATTGCGCTACTTTAGTGGCTTTTTTCACGGAACAGGACCCACACATTGTAAAATATTAAATAAACAATCGTTGATCATTACACGAAAAAAACATTCCGCATCAATCAAGTCAAAGTCTGAATCAGGGGAATCTAGAATTTGCTTCTTGGGCTTCTCAAAATAAGTCTAATTTACTTAAATAAGCCTTTCCAAAAAAGTCTACCCAGAGTCAATTTAATGGGTCAAAGCCGAGGTCTTCTCAATCTGTTGGCTTTTGTGCTGTGTGAAAACACAAGACTGTAGGGCCCTACACTTCAAAGCTGGCGCCAACAGCTACTGAAGGTGACCGGGTGTGTAAATTTTTCAAAGAAACAACTTTTCATTAGATGTCTCGAGGCGGGATCGTCTCTTGCACAGAGGCCGCACACACTAGCCGCTGAGCCACACTCGGCCTCAGGCCAAATATGTACCTTTAAGAATATGTTAAGAACATTCTCCTATGACCACAAATATTAGCACAAATGATCACCTACTTCCCAGCCATATGCGGATCCTTCTGGGACTCCGAAATCACTCATTTAAGGAGTCTTTTAGGTACATTTTTTTCATATATATTGAAAAGTCCCTGTTCTCCGGCGGATAGGCTTCTTTGAGACACTTTTCGGAGCATCGCTAGGAGGCTCAGTGCACCGTACAGGGAGTCCTAATGCAGCACCTTGCAGACTCCGCTGATTGGCTGGCCAAATATTTTATTGCTAAAAAAAATGGATTTTCAAAAAAAGAAGTGGAAAAATAGGGGAAAGTTAACTTCGGCTCGGCCGAAGTTTTGTACACCCTTGCAGTTTGTTTTTTTAAATAATGCTACTTTTCCGACCCTACTTTTCTAAAGGAGCTATACTATATAGATGTCTGATTTCGACCATCGTAGCATAGCATAACAAACTAGCATGTACATTTTCTGGAGGTGATTCTATTTAAAACAAAAAAAGTTTTTATTACTAGAACTTCTTTTTCGACCTATCTATGGGAGCTATATGCTAAAGGCATTCGATTTTGAAAAAAAACTTTGCAGAACTTCCTCTATGTAAATTGGAGGAGGCTTTTTTCTTTTCGTCTCTTTAGGGTGAATTGCAGGTTCCTGAGAAGCTTCCCCTGCATCAGCTTCCTGTTCAGCCTCCATTTCAGCCTGAGCCACCTGAGCTTCTGAAGGGGTTTCTTCTTCATTTGATAATATCTCAAACCGATTACAAGAAGAGGTAGAACCATTCCCGATTACAGACACATTCTTGGAAGAAGAGCGAAGTTTGGTTTTTTGTTAGAAAATTTGTGAGATTGAGGAAGAGGAGGACGTTTTAGCCTTGAAGTGAACCAACGAACGATCGAAAGGCTTGGCCATTCTTCTTGATGGTCAGTAGTAAAACGGCAGATTCACCATTGATCTGGCTCTTAATGCTATTATTGGGATTAACTACGGGATTTGCAGAACTAGAAACATTAGACTGCAGTTGGGCAGTGTTTAAAGAGGTGCGGTGCATGAAACAAGAATTTGGAGTGCCGTAGTTTCGGTTCAAAGAGAGTTAAGGCTTACTTTTGGCGGCTATCTTTTGAGCAGATGGTTTATATTGAGGCTGCCACATAAAACAGTTCAGGAGTTTCGACAAGGAGCTTATTTGCTCAAAGGGGTCTTAGCAGTCAGACATTGCAGACCATTATGCACAAAGATTTGAACTTACTCCCTTACAAAATTCAAATGGCTAACAAACTAAACGCAGCAGACTTGCCGACTTGACATTTTTTGCCAGAAGATGCTTTAAATTGTGGAAGACGACAGTTGAACTGTCTTTTTATGTCTGACAAGGCCCATTTTGATCTAAACGGCAACGTAAACAAACAAAATTGTCGAATATGGAGGGTTTTCCGATCCATAGATACTCTAAGAAACGGAATTGCAGAAATTCAGTAATCAACAAAGATTTTTGTACATCTGGACAGCAGTGTTTTCTCAGACAGAACTGTGTCAAAGGCCTCCAGGCGCAGTTCATCAATGCTGTCACACCATCAAGCCATTTGCAAACTACTATCTATATCAGTGAACCCGGAGAACAACGAATTAATTACAGATAAGTTCTTCACAGAGTACGCTTAAAAGTGCCATGATTTCGTGTATTTATTTTAAAGCGGATGCTCCCTTTATAATTGGGTATTAATTGTTTGTTTAATAGGGAAATCGTTAAGGTTTTAATAACAAACATTACGGAGAGCTTTCTGTTTTTTTATACATTAGCCGGCTTTTTAATGTAGCAGTCTTCATCAGCCACCCTATAGGATTAGTATTTTTTAAGTTAATCCTCGAAAACCTACATAAATCCCAGATTTCAGAGTTTGACTTGATTGATGCGGAACGGTTTTTCATGTAAATGACCTAAGATTTGTGTATTTATTATTATTTTGATATCCCACGTTAAGAAGTACCATGTAAATTTGTCTTTAAAATGTACTCTACAACTTTAAGACCCTCAGGTGAGGAGTCTAGCGCGGACTGAAAATTGGTGGAGGGGAATGCCTCATTGTACTTTTGGAGAAAAGCGATGGACTAAGATGCGGCGTATCTTACTACAGAATCTAGTCATATTTTTGGACTGTTTATATTAATAATGACTTGATTAACATTTCCTAAAGCAATTGCTGACCATTTAATCGCTGAATTCAAGAAATTATGCATTTTGCATTCAGTTTTAAGCAATTAATCGCAATCTTTCATAGCTCGCGTTGCACAGTGTAATCGTTTGATAAGACATACAATATTGTAATTGGTTTTTGTAGTTATGAGTGAATGACGCTTAGACATAACATGGGATAACAATAACGGTTATGTATATAGGTTTGTATGTATGTATATGTGTATGTACGAGTTCACATGGACACGATCACATTGGTTAATATTTATAGATATTTTTTTGTTGGTCTTTTATGTTTATATAAATAAATATGTATGGGTACAATTGCATTCCAAGCGTTGGGTGATAGGGGTTGGTAGGGTTGGAACTTACAAATCGATAAACTTGATACATGATAATAACAAACAATTGGTACACTTCTCTTGACAGTCGCTTCATAAACATTCGCTTTACATGGAAACAATGCTGGTTAGATGGAAAGAATGGTGGTGATTATGATATAGTGCAGACGGATTAGGGGAAGGGAGAGTTATGTTAGACAATGCCAATTCCCAGTTAGTGACCACACAAAATACGTGCAATTTGGTAATGAACGCGCTCCACTTACATCTGTCGTCCTCATCGAGAAATATGCAGCTGATCAGTATCGCACCAAGTATGCCCAGCAGCTGTATATGAGTGGGCGGCAATTTAACAATTCCGGGCACTTAAGTCCGATTAACTCTACTCACCGCCAGCGCACACTGCACGCCCGAGTGGACAACCTCCATCAGTGTATAGTCCAGCAGGCAATCCTCCACACGTTCCGGCCGTATGGGACGGAATGGATCATCCGCTGTGATGTTGAAGGTGGGCTTGCAGCCATAACCGTTCGCCTCGAACCACGAAACGCTGCCAGTGCCCATGTTGAGCAAATCGCTATCCTGCTTGATCAAACACCAAACAAAAAGTCAATGATTAAGCGGTCTATAAGTGGGTTATGCACACTTACCCTATCCAGCTCACCCACATTCAAATAGAAACAAATGAGAAAGGCATTCCAACCAATCCATAGGAAATTCCATATTAGATACTGACACAATAAAATAAACAATTTGGGTTATCGCGTTTGATTTGGATAGGGGAGGAGATACTCACGGTTATGATGTACTTCACTCTAAAATGATATGCGCCATAAAATCCAAATATAATGAAGAGTATGTGAAAAAAGTTGACCAGGATGGGTGCCCACATGTATCCGAGGAAATCGAATACCTGCCTTTCGATAATCGTTATCTGTGTAAAAAAAAGAGAGATAAAGTATAATTTGAATAGACATCAGGCATTGTTGAATGGAAATGTTTATTGAATTTCCTCATCAAAATGATTCAAATTTGAATGTAACTACTTTTGAAATGAATCATTTGCTGACAAATTGGTTTCTTCTAATTGATGGTTGAACTTCTGAGTAATATCTTAAATAGATTTCTTTTTAGCGAGCGTTGCAAAAATCAATTTTAGATGGTCGATTTTTTCCCAAATTTCAACAAAGAACCAAAATTTTGTTTTTTTTTTTTTTTATATTTTTTTTTTTTTACAGTGGCTTCCAAATGTTGAACAATTTTTTTAAACTGCTGAATTTTTGATTTTTTGGTTTCAAATGTCATACCGAATTGAGGTTGGTTGTTTTTTTTTGAAAAGATGCATCAATTCTTAATGTTTATACATTAAAAAACTTAATTATTTCAGAGTTGAATGGTTAAAATTTCCTTTTTTGCTGGAAAAAATTTTTGTTGGGGTTTTGGTAATTTTTTATATTTGCAATTTTATCTACAGGTAAATAATATTTGGGAAGAAGAACAAAAGAACATTGTAGGTAAACTGCTAGCTATGTATGAAGTTGCTCATTTTCATTTGTTGGTGTTGTGTATTGTTACCTAATATCTGCAAGAGAAAGCAAAAAGACTTTCAGGAGTTCGAGACATCGGAATCGAACGAGGATAATTATGAATACGGAATTTCTCTATTGCATGCGAGGATCAGATGTATGGAATTCATGCTCAAATTGTCATATACTCTTCCACGACAAGGAGGACCGTGATAGTACCAACACAAAAACGAGAGCGTAAGTTAACGTCGGTCCTGCCCGACTTCGATATACCCGTTACTCAAGGCAGTTAGTGTTTAATAGCCTTTCGCTATTTTAATTAACAGAGCATTAACATTAATGTGACCATTCCAACATTATAAGAGTGTCGCCAAAAAGTATGAGTATATTTTTATAACCTTTATAACTCTGCCATTTATTATCCGATCTTTATGAAACTTTCAGAGATTGTAGATATTGGGCATATACACTAAGCTACATGTGAGCTTGATATCTTTAAAATTGTTGGTTATTCAACATTTTTTATTGTGGGGCGGGAGGGGGCGTGACCAAAATTTGAAATAAACTTGATCTGCGTAGGGACAATAGGAGTCTACATACAAAATTTGGTGGCTCAAGCTCTTCTAGTCTCCGAGATCTAGGTGTTCATACAGATAGACAGATATGGCTGTATCGACTCGGCTGTTGATGCTGATCAAGAATATATATATTTTTTTTGTCGGCGGGGGTTTTTCCTTCTGCCTGTTACAAACATTTGCACTACTTTAGTATACCCTCTTTACTCTACGAGTAACGGGTATAACAATGGAAAAAAGAAAGAAACAGGATATACAACAGAAGTTCTTGGCGGAGCTTACGCTAAGAGTCGACTGCCCGAAGCAGGGCTATGGAAACACGAATGATGGAATCACATCCCGGAGATTCTTCGACAGCGATGAGGCAACTGCTCAGTTAACAGGAATTCATCTGGATGTCATTAAACGGTTTAAGAACATTCTCAATGTCTCAAGCTGCGGCTAAAATGTTGATGCATAAATATGCCAAGGAGACAAGAGATCTTTTACGTACAAAGTATACAGAGAAAAAACTTACTCTTACAGTCCATAAAATATTGTCCAAATTCGCAAATACGGATACTGTGCGTCGTATGCATATCGAAAATAATTTGTTGTCAATATTTGTATGCAAATCAACTATTGTTTCCGAAAAAAATCATTAAAAAACACGAAAAAGTTACTAAATATTAGTTTTTATCTAAAAATATGAAAATTTTGATAAATCAAACTTGTTCATTTCCTTACGTTTTTTACGATATTATTTTATGTCCATGTTTTTACGTTCTTTGTCCCAAATTTCTCAGCAACAACTAAACCGATTCCGATATTTTTTTCTCGGTGAAAGCTATCACCTGAATGCATCATGCGTCATTCATGTTTTAAATCAATTGAAAATAATTTTTATTTTATCGAAAACCTTTGTCGAAACTTTAAACGCGATTATCTCGAAACCATGTTTTCCAAAATGGTTGCCCGATTAAAAAGAGCAACTGCTGACAGACTTTGAAATTTTTTTAAATTACTCCTAATAGTCACCATTCTGGTCGGTAAACAGTTACTCTTTTTATTTGTGCAACTTTGAAACAGAATACAACAACCAACGCAGCAACATAAAAAAACAACAAAAATTTTCATTTAATTTAACCGATTGACTATCGAATTTTTTTTTTTTTTTAAACACTTCTAAATATCACTTTTAGTTTTATTGTAATTAAATATTTTGTAAGCTTTTCAAAAATGGCACCTGAAGGTAAACCCAACCCTTAAAGCTGTTTTGGAAAAAAATGAAAATGTCGAAAGTTTTGCAGTTACAAATTCATTTGATGGCTTGGCGAAGATTTTGTAGCGAGCGCTCCAAACTCTAATCCAACCATTTTCTTGATAAGAGTTGACCACAATTAGAATGAGTTTTTGATAATACTTAACTGCTAATCTAAAATAATTTAAAACTTTTAAAGCTGACAAAAAAAAGGTGGGATTATTTCACCACATATCCGAATTAGGGTCACTGGCGTTCTGCGCACATTTTACATAATTCTAGCCCTACTTTCAGCTCTAATAAATTTCAGTTTTTACATAGCCAAACTTTACTGTATATTCCGGCATTACTTACCATTTGCAGGAAGCATGTTGACAGCAGAAAGTGTCGCCGCGTACACGAGCCCATCACAAATCACAATATCACATAATTATTCCATTCAGAAAATTTATGTCAGAGATTAGGAGTTCTCTCTGTCCCCCTGCTCTTCTACTCGTTCGTTGCAGTTTTTGTTATTATTGCATTTCGTTTTATCTGGCTTTGTGTGTTATGCTTTTTATCTGCTTCGGTTTTGTCTATTGGCATTTCCGGATGCGACGACGACGACGACCTGCAGCCAGGCAAAAGGTAAAAATGTGGTCAAGCGTGGCAAGTGCAACCTGCCCTGCCACTTGTTCTTCTCTCGTTTGCACCAACTTTCAGTGTAGGAGAAGGAGATGGAAAGAATGCAGCTGCAGCAAAGAGGACGATGGAAAACCTGATCTGTGTGAACTAAACGTAAATAAAAAGAAATTAAATGAGCTACCGAGAGAAACTTTGGTGCACTTAACAGACACTCTCACACACATGCAAATCGAGCATATCAATATGCTATCGTCGCTCACGTAACGTAAAGTAAACTAAACTATTTTTTCTTTTCAGTATACACATTGTTTTTCGCACTTCTGGCCAGTGTCCAGGTCAAGTCTGAGCAATTAATTAATTAACAAGGGAGCCGTAGCTCTACCTCTCGCTCTCTCTCTTTCGCTCCCCAGCAGTTTCAATTACGCCATTCTCCCTGTTTGTTTGGGGTTCTGCATACTAATTCAATTGTATGACTGGTTAATGTTAATCAAATTTGAACTCAACAATAATTCAATATAGAAACGAATGACGCGTTTTGTTACTCATTTCACAATTGTTTTCCGCTTGCGTTACACACACTACGACGCATTCTTACTCTCGCACACACACACACGCACGTTTATGCTGCAGGTCAGTGTTCAGTTTTGGTTACAATTGCTTTAACATTATCGCCCAGGCAGTTTCTTATTTGTTTTACATAATGTGCTACTGATGGGGCTTTATTATCAATAAATTAACACCCTTTTGCTTACGTAGAGAGCAAATCGCACGAAATTTATCTCCGTTACGAGTACGTGCGGCAACAACAAAAAAATTCAACTAACGACAGGTGTGAACGTTTATGGGGAAAGTAAAAAATGCTTACAAAATCTATTGGCATCGATAAGTATCGATAAGAAAATACTAAAGCTTGGCCACATTTCGATATGATTTAAGGCGGCAACTTAAAAATCTTAAACAAATCAGACCTTTTATGTTCTTAATTTTATTTGAGGATTTTAAATCCTTGTGCATTAATTATTGGACGACATTAATCGACTAACTCGTGCTCTGTCGTGGTTGGTAAGGGTATTAGTGTTGTGAAAACATCGATAGTGGGCACCGTCGATAGTTTAAACATCGATAGTGCTATCGAAGAAATTTGATTTTGAATAAAGCAACAAATAAAATAGTGTTACAGCGAAAATAACCTCCCGAATGTCCTAGCGTATGCTGCACAGTGTAAGATTTTGCCAATCAAGGGGAACTTAAATAAACAAATACAAAGTGCTTCAATTTTAAGGATCTTTTCGTAGATGCTTTGTTAAAAATAAACAAAAATCAGAATGAAAAAATCATTAACAGCAATAAAACGGTCATTAAACCGGCCTCAGTGCAACGCTCGCCAAAGCACATTTGACAACCTGCATCCAGTAGCAATATAAAATGATTAAAATCAAGTCGAGAGTGTAGTGTTTTCTATAAGTGTTTATTTTCTCTTAATCTTGAATAGTGCTATGAACCGACTTTTTCATCCGAGTCCATACATCGGTTGCCGGCTAGCTAACGGCTGGCTCAGGGGATGAGCAAGACGCCGATACATGGGCTAATCGGATAACAAAAAAATTTACAACAGTACCCATAGAACGCGAACCTAGGCTATAATTGAAAAACTGGGTATGAGGTGTGGCTTACAGGAGTCCCTTCTATCAGAATTTAAAGTTTTTTTTAGTGTCGTATTGTGTAATAGGTAACTTATAGAGATATATAACAGATTTAGAAATAATGTAATGTTATAAATTCAATAATTAATGTTTAAAAACAATAGAAGTTTTACATTTTCCGGCTACAAAAGTGATCTTTTGATTCAAGTAATTTCAGCTGCCTTGCTGATCACGTTTGTTCCAATTCTGTAGCTTTCAATAAATTTTCAGCTCCGATAGTATAGATGGGGGGTCAGAACAATCGATGTTTGGCTATATTAACAACCATCGCTATCATCGATGGTTTTCCCCCCAAGACTAGAGGGTATGTTAAAAAAGTATCGGGCTGCAATTTAAAGAAGTATTCAATAGAATTAGGCGCTTCAGACCAATTTAGGTGCGTTTTTTATTTTCAAGGTTGTATTATCCGACTTTACAAAAGCAATCTCCATGTTGCCTATAAAATTATATTTCAAATAAGAAAAAAAATCAAGTATGACCGTTTGCAGCATCGGCTAAGTGCAGGCAATCGAAAGAGATAACGGTGCACCACTCAGTTGAGCGCGTAAACTCGAATTTAATAACTTTTTGGCCTGAAGTCATGTTTATGAGGCATCTGAAGAGCCAGCTACAAACTAATCAAGCGTCCTCTTTCGATGTCTTAATAATAAACCCTCTCCTCCCATTTCCCCCTCCAATTTAAGCAAATACCTTTCGCCTGCTTTTGTTGTGTTTTATAATAATTGTTGCATAATTGTTTATTAAATGAAAATTCTTGTCTAAAATTGTTGTAATTGTTTTGTAAATTTAATTGCCATACTCAAAATATGCTACTCTGCTTATTTGTGTGTTTAAAAGAAGTGGAAACAATTCGGTATATAATATGTGGGGTGGGGTGGAGGGGAAGTATCTTATGAGTAAAAAGAGCTAAACGAATTTGTCCAATGGTTAAGTGTAGATAGTGGGGGTTAGAGAAGGGTCGAGTGGTGGGGTAACAATGAATTATGGAAAATGTTGTTTTCGAACCGAAATTGCGCTTAACTTATGTATATTTAAAAAAGGAATGACTTAAGAGTTAGTTAAAAGTTTTTCTTAGCAGTAAAAACCATGTGGGGGAAGCAAAACGGAAATCCTCAAATTCAACAGAAGAAAGAAGTGCTTTACAAAATTTTTACAGATAATCTGTTAATCCTCAACATCCTTGGGTTTAACTTAAGGCTACGCAAATTTTACAAGTGGCAACTTCAACGGTTGAAAATGTGTTTTGTGTGTGTGTGTGGGAAATTGGAACTCGTTTGCGGGTTTTGACTTAAAATTAAACTTTCTTTTATTTTATTTCTCTTTCTTCTTTTGATTTTTACGTTCTGCGTGTGTAAAATGGAGAAACATATATAAAGGGACAGCATACTGCTTCTTTTCTATCAAAATATGATGTGTGGTTGGGTTTTTGTGTTGTTGTTAAATTTAGAACGCACAAAAGACGATACAGTGGTAGATCCTCAAGTTCACTTAACCATCATGCTTTCTCTTCTTGCCCCTAGCTTGCGAATCTTCTGCGAAATAAAATCGAAATTAAACCAAAGACTGAGAATAGATTTAGTTACACTTACCTCCTGGCTTCTCGCCCTCCTTAACCTTGGCAGCTGAATCGTTTGCCACCACCTCACCATCGGCCTCATCAATATCCGAATCCTCATCTTCATCCTCATCGCCGCCACCCTCGCCCTCCTCCCAATCAGAGTTGTCCTCCTCTAGATCATCATTGTAGACCTCCGAAAGCGAGATATCGCCATTATCCTCCTCGTCGCTTTCATCGCTCTCGCCTGCCTCCTCATCGTCATCATCGCCCGAAACTGCAAGTATCCAGAGAAAAAATAGATAAAAAAGTAGGCAAGTGCAAGACAATGCTTACAATATGCGGCATTGGCCAGATTTAAAATGGCTAAAAACCAATATAACAAAATTGCAAACTTTATGCTTGGCTCTGGCGGTGGTTGGGGGGTTTGGACAGCCGTTGGAGTTTCTCTCAACTGCAATTCTTTTAAATATTCATCTAAATCGTCGACTTCATCATCGGCAACTGTTGGCGCTGGAGTGGACGTGCTGTTGTGGGCATCGCTCTCTTGCAAACGCTTCTTGGCCCTCACACGCTGCTCCAGGACCTCAAGCTCATCTAAATCGATTTCTAAGCCATTCAAACAGAAGGCACCACCACTGCGCTCATCTGAAAGGCGACAGAAGCTTGGAATAAACAAACTAAAGCTGGAAGCCAGAGATAAATGTGTGGGAAGAAAACTAAGTGATGGAACGGCCAATACAATGAGCAAATTAAATGAATGACAAAAAATCACCGCTAAAGTAGGCCCTATGGGAGGGAAGCAAAGCGCTTTGGAAAAGTAGCTTGTTAAATATGATGGTAAGTAAGAACATAATTGATTTAAAGGGGTTGACCCCTGTTTTTTGGGAATATTTTTTTGAATCCCGATTAAAACTTAGAAGTTTAAATTTTTTACCATTTATTTAGTAACTATTTAATTACATTGGGCTTCTTTGGAAGACAGGAACTCTTATGGGGGCGTATGTAGTCAGGTAAAGTTGCTGATCGGTTTAACATGGCAAACCCAGTGCCATACTGGCTTACTGCGTCTCAAGTCGACTCACACCACCCCGTTGTAACCTCTGGTAACAGAGCGATGCACCCGCAAAGCTGTTGGCTAACGTGAGCGCCTATCCTAACCTGGTACAAATAGGGTGCGGTACTTCGGGCTTGGCTCCCGATTATCGGTCTAATACATCCAACAATGAAAACTGCGCCAACAATGCCTTGGATACGTTTTAAGGACCACGATTAGAGGATATGCACCTGGAATGTTCGTACCCTCAATGACGAGGGCGCGGATATCAAGCTAGTGAATGTCCTCGAGAAATATTCATTGGACGTTACCGCACTTCAGGAAATGCGATGGATTGGACAGGGGCGCAAGTTGAGAACATCGGAACACAACGCCCCATGGGAGATCTACTACTATGGATATGCTTCAAAGCACGAGCTTTGGCTAAGGTTTTGTAGTCAATGAAAGACTGCGTCGCTCTGTCATCAGCTTTACACCAGTTGACAAGCGACTTGCTGCACTCAATTAGTCTTATCTGTGCGCACGGCCCCTACAGAAGACAAGGACGACGCGGCAAAAGACGATTTCTATGAGCGCCTGGAAGACTTATATGAGCGCTGCCCCGATTACGACATCAAGATCGTGCAAGGCGACTTTAACGCAAAGATCGGGAGAGAAGAAGTTTATCGCCCGACTATCGGCCGATTTAGCCTGCACGAAGAAACCTCCGATAATGGAGAGAGGCTAATAGGCTTCGCTTCGGGCCGGAACATGGTCATTAGTAGTACCTGATTTGAACACCGCGACGACCACAAGGCGACCTGGAATTCCCCTGATCGTCAATCAACAAGAAGCCAGATTGATCACGTTGTGATAAGACGGACGGCACTCATCGAGTGTTCTAGACGTACGTGCGCTCCGAGGAGCCAATATTGACTCGGATCACTACCTTGTTGCAGCCAAAGTACGCACCCGGCTCAGTGTGGCACATGCCGCACAGTCTAACACACGCCGAAAGCTGAACGTTGAGAAGCTGCAATCACAACGGACATCCGAAGTCTACTCAGCAAAACTCACCCAGCTGCTCAGGGAAACCCCACCTGGCCCTTCTGGTGTAGGCGAACAGTGGAAGCATATTTCACACTCTATGAGTACGGCTGCCAAGGAGATTCTCGGATTTGCCGAAAACTCCCGAAAACAGTCATGGTACGACGACGAGTGCTGCCTACAGGAGAACTCTGCAGTCGGTAGCAACGCGGGCTGTTAAGGAGCGATACCGGGAGAAAAGGAGAGAGGAGAAGCGCCTTTTCAGAAGGAAGAAATATGAGCAGGAAAGGCGCATGAGGGAGGAAGTCGAAGTGCTGTTCGGGAAAAAGTGAGACTCGAAAATTCTACCAAAATTTTAGGCAACTAACCGAAGGTTTTAAGCCCAGAGTCACACTATGCAAGGACGAGCAAGGAAATCTGGTAACAGATCCGCAAGTGGCACTAGCCAAATGGAGGGGAAGTAGTGACACTACCAATCGATAACATTGAGATAGACCCGCCGGACCATAATGAAGTCTGGTTAGCCATAAAAAGTCTCAAAAAATGATGAGCTGCCCGCTGAATTGTTCAAGGCTGGCGGTGAGGAGCTGGTAAGGTGCATGGTCTGTAGAAAGCATGCCCGAAGATTTAAATCTAAGTCTACTTTATCCAATATTTAAAAAAGGAGACCTAGCAGTTTGCAATAACCGCGGGACTAGTCTCCCTCCCATTGCATAAAAGGTTCTATCATGGGCAGGAGGGGCAAAAAAGTATTGTCTTGTTTGCACGATTGACGTGAAAAACGCAACTGGAGCAAGGTCCTCCAATCACTCAGCAGCCGCCTTGTATCACAGTATCTGATTCAACTAATAGTGAGCTATTTCGAGGACCGCGTCCTTTTGTATGGCTCAAATGCAGGAAAGCACCAGTATTTAGTGTGGCTCAGTTTTAGTACCAATCCTTTGGAATGTCATGTATGACGGCATTCTGCGGTTATCTCTACCTGAAGGCTGCATATCTGCTCACTTTGCCGATGATATAGCAAGACGAAGATATTGATATCATCGAAAACAGAATCTGCGGTAAGACAGGCGTTTCTAGAAGTGGAAATTAAGGGCTTAGCGGTAAATGAGGATAAGACGAAGTACCTACAATCACCGCATACAGTCTGCGCATGGACAATCTGTTGCAATGTGAGAATACAATTTCAAGGTTGTCTTCCTCGGAACGACGATAACTAGCGACAACAACAACATCAGTCTGGAAATCCTAAGAAGAATTACTCTTGCAAACCGATGTTACTACGGGCTCAGTAAAGAATTATTGCGCTATAAAAGTCGCTTATCATCCCAGTCCTACTATACTGCGCAGAAGCATGGACAATAACAGCAGCGTATGAGGCGCTAATTGGAGTATTCGAGAGAAAAGTTTTTCGGAGGATTTATGGACCTTTAAAAGTTAGCGACGAATTTCGCATCCGAATGAATCACGTACTGTACGAGCTCTATGGGGACACTAAGCTTGTCAAGCGCATAAAACAATTACCCGTTTGGATGACGAGAGAAACGAGAGTTCAATCGGAATGCGAACGAGTTAGGGGGCACGCCCTAGCCGGGTCGACCGAAGCTGAGATGGGGCGACCAGGTGCAGAGAGATATTTCGAAGCTGGGTGTGCCGAAGACGAGTGGCGGGCATTAGTAGCAGGGAACAACTGATTCGACCTCCTTTTTATCTGACTTACACCAAGCTATCTACGAGTTCCCCAATTGTCCGACAGCCTAGCCTTAAAAAACTTGGACTTTTTTCACCTACCTGGCTATCCTCGACCCGAAAAAAAACATACTTATCTGTTCAAGAAGGAGAATCATCCAAAATATTCGGAATTTTCCACCATGGAATGAAAGTAGAATGATGATAAATAAATTTAAAGGACAGAGGGCAGTTTCAGGAGATGTAACCACGTTGTGGAAACACTGCTAGCTTCCTTGAAGAAGCGACTAGAAGGAGCTATTCGCTACCGAGTATAATAATTACTATCACATTCGCAAAAGTTTTGAGATATAAAACCAGTTTTTCCAACCAATCTGCCCTCCAAGTTGGAAAACTTTTGACATTGCGGTGCAACATGGAAAGCATCAATAAAAGTAACCAAAATAAGTAGTTAAGTTTTCAGTTCGGGTAACAAATTTGTTTGGATTACTACCCTATTTCAGAATGCCAAAGATTAGTCTTGCAAACTACCCATTACATACCGTCATCGGAATCGTTGCCATTGACCTCATCATCGTCATCTCCATCCGTTTGCGCCTCCTCGTCATTGCAATCAAAGCTGTAGTTATTAAGAAATAATTTTGTTAAAGCCTTTTTTTGCACTGTCTTCTCAATCCAACACACTTACCCATCCAGAAAGTTGAGCGAAGGCAACATCTTAAAGATCTTCTCACGATAATTTTCCACTTGGGTGGCATCGTTATTGAACAAGTCCAACACGACCAGATTTTTAAATTCCTCCAAAGGCTTTAATGTTTCCAGATCCTTAATCTTATTACCAGACAAATTTAGATATTGCAATTTGGGGCTGGTGGTCAGATAATTGAGGCCATTCGAGATACGATTATCGGATAGTTCCAATTTCTTCAAATTGGGCAATTTGGGGAAACCCTTGAGTGTGGTAAGGCCCACATTGATCAAACTTAATGATTCCAAGGCGGTATATTCATCTGTAAGGCCAACAATGCTTGTACTTCGGCAATTGTCCAGATTCAACTCTGTGATCTGAAATAAGAGTGAACATTTTTAATAAAGGGTAGCAACAAACAGATCTAAGAGTTGGTAAATGGCACAGGTATGCTATTTGGTATGTGGACTCCTTTAATATGCAGACAGATTAAGTATATTTTCAGATTTTACCACGCCCCCCATCTGCTTCGCAGATTAAGAAAAACTTATCTCTGACTAAATTTGTAATATAGAAAGTTATTAGCCTTATTTATTGACCCTAAAAATTTGATAACGATCAGATGAAAGAAAACGGTATTAAAGACAATAAAAAACTAGCAGAAAAAGTTAGCGAATAGCGATGAATGAACTGCAAGGAGCATTTCTTGTTAATAATTACAATCAATATTAAACAGTTCTGACCAAACACAAAGGTCTTTGACAGTTACAGGGTATATTCTAGTCGACTTGGCCGATTTGTCTCCCTTTTGATCTCTCATTTGCCACCATTTTGTAAAAAAGTAGTGAAATTGGTCACACTAAACATCGATACCATTAAAAAAAAACAACAACCATAATTTATCGATAAGTACAAAAATGCAGGCGCTAAACTAAATCGATCAAACGCCATAATGTCATCAAATGAAAAAAAAAAAAATTGGCGTCACAACAAACAATTTTTACCACCAAACAAACAAACGGCTAAAAACTGGCCCAGAAATCGTTTGTATCTGCTGCAAGCAAGCACAAGAATGTGCGCAAAGAATAAAGTCTGATAACATGGCAGTCGAGTGGGTGGGAATGGTTATTCAGGGGAAGCCGGCAAAGCAACAACATGTTGGGCCGTGACGTAGTTACATAGTTGTTGCTTGCGTCTATGTGTTTGTTGTTGCGGTGGTCGTCTCTGAGATTGATTTCTGATTACCCAATTATGGCAGAAAGTCAGTTACGTTGCGTCTCTGTCTGTTTACCGCTATGTAGTTAAATGAGTGAGCAGCTTGGGCTTTGCTTTAATCTGTCTATGTGTATGTGGGTGTGTATGCGTCGCTGCCTTTCTATAGTGCAAGTGGCGTTGGGTGGGTGCTGCCTCTTGATTGAGTAGGCCTTGTGTGGCCAGAGAGCGCATGTTTATTAATCAGCCGCGGCGAGTGGCAAGGCACAGGTTTGTCTTTTTTTGTGCATTTCTTTTACTGCAAAAGCGGGAGCACACACACATACACTCACACTGGGCGGCCGGTTTTTAGTTAGTATGTGGCCTGGAGGCGGCGTAGGGTATTATGACTTTCGCAGTCAATTTGCCAGGGCCGGGCCTTGTTCCCTTGTTGAGAATGTGTCGATTATTTGTGCATACGTTTCTTTGGCCGGGCTGCCCCTTATGAATGTATGTAAGTGTGTGTGTGTTTGGTTCTTGCGTATGGATGATGCGCGCGCTATAATGCTGTTATAGATACATTTTGGTATCAAATAACCTGAAATTACAACATGCAACACACATACACTATCTCACACATACACACACAGCTGCAGTGTTGTTTGTCACATTTGAAGGCCGGCTGTGGGCTAAAATGCAAGTATATAGGGTGCAAATTGCGCTGCTTGTCTCTTAGGCGATCAGCAGGGATTTACATGATGCTTACACCTGCTCTTAATTTTTGAGTAAATGCAATTTTGAAAAAAAGGCCAGGCGCACATGGTAACGCTGCTCTCTTTTTGTGTCTGTCACATCCACAGCAGACACACAAACACACATATATGCATGTGTAGAATTTTATGGCGATCAATTTCTTTTTTTTTAATACATTTTGTTGTTGACGCTGGATATCTTCTCTTTTATATGGCGTCGCCGATTTACATGATGGCGTAGTTTGTTGTTGTTGCACACTCTCACATACACACAGCCAAACGCATTGGACATGAAAAATTTGTGTAATCAGCAAAAAGCCATGTTTTTGCGCGTTTTTTTGGCTACCTTTTTTTATGCCTCCCCGCCGCTTGAATATCAACAACAAAAACGAGCACTCTTACCAGGTTTGTCTTGCGAGCGCGTCGCTCCAATTCTATTCTTTTCTCCATTGTAATGCGGCGGCTTGGCTTGGGGCTTGAAGCTTACGAAGTTCTCCTCTGTAACAGCAAGTTTACACTTTTTTTTTGTAGTTAGTTACTTTAATTATTTGGTAAAATCTTTGATTTAAATTTTTTCACGGCGCACGTCCTAACCAAGCTCGCACAAATGAAATGCCAAAACAGAGCGACGGCGAATTCAGCAACGGCGAATTCGCGAAAGAGGGATAACGGAGGAATCGAGGAGAAGTCTAGCCTATCGTCTATCGATAGGCGGCGATAACTATCGTTACGCTTTAACTACATGGTATCTACGCAATGTCAAATGTGAGCGTCAATTAATGCTAATGGTGCAGAACTTTAAATTGTTTGCGTAGGTTACTAGAAGAAAATTGATTATTTATTTATGTCAATCAAGGCACACAATTGGGGGAAAATATGTAGTTATTAAAAAAGAGCGCCGCTTGTATTTGTAATATTTCTTCAAAGTATATCGATATTTTGGCTAACCAGGGTTGCTTTTAAGCGTATCGTACACAACAGCTGATAAGAGAGGGAACATTTGAATTTGAATTTGAAATTAAATTTACTCAAAATAGCAAGGTCTGCTGTTGAAAGGTACTTGAGGCTCATATAATAGGTTAACAGGAAACATCTGGAGCTTTTTTCTAGTATTCTGAGATTAAAAATAGCCAGCGTGCTAGAAAAAGGGCTATGATAAAACAATAGGTAGGTTATGAATCTGATGAGCTGTTGATACAAGAACGAACATTCGTGATCATTCTATGCTCTTGATTCAAGAACAAGCAATCTTCTATTTAAGTACGTTTTGCACTCGATTCAAGAATTTTTCTACATGATTTGAGAATGGTTCGTACTTAGTTCAAGTATTGAAGCACTTGGATCAACAAACACGGTATCAAAAATGCATATTTGGATCTAGAATATTGCTCTTGAATCAAGAATTTATATTCTTATCGAAATTTTGACATTAAACATTCTAAGTCCAAGCTCTAGATCTCAATTTTTCTCTGAGTTTATAACGAAGCTAATTTCAAGTGTAAATTGCTGATCACCTACCCATTGTGCACTTGTCTTCTCAAGTTAATAATTGCCGGCATGATGCAACTTCATTGCTCTCTTCTCCTTTTTCCGTCTATATATTATTCAGTAATTGTTCTGTCTGCATAGCGAGTCCAAATTTCAATTGTTTTCACTTGCTATTTTCTTACTCTGACTATATTTTCTCCCAGCGATACCAATCTCCGTCACTTTTGCTGACAATTTTTCAATTAAAACCTGTTTATGTTTGTCTTACTAATTGAAAATGTCAGTCCTAGTGCCAGGTGCGAATTCATTCCCTCTAACTCTTGTTGCTGTTCCTTCTGCTGTTGCTGTTACCTTTTGGCCTTTCACTTTGCCAGGGTGTGTGTGTTTTTTAAGCTTTAATTAAACTTGAACCAAGTGCCAAATCAAATCACGCGTAAAGTCAATGAAACTAACATAAAACCGTCAGCACCATTTCCCAATTTTATTAGAAAATCGAGAGAGAATTTATGCGAAAGCGATTAGGGGCACATTAAATGCGAAATGCTGACGGAAATGTGGGGTGGCGGCACGTGCGGGCGGCGGCTGTGGCTTGTGTAAATCATAAAACAGCGTCGCGCCTAAAAGCGGGCAACAAAATGCTCTCGCATGTGTTCGAGTGTGTCGTGTTGAGAGTGCTTAAAGGATTTCAGAGCCTATTTTAATGTCGCTAATGCAACAATTTCCAATGGACATAAAAATACTCCGAGTACGAGACATAAAATGCACAGCGGGACCAGCGGGACCCTGGACAGAATTTCCTATTCTTCTGGGAAGCACGAGCTCAGCACGCTGATTGTGAGTGGTGTCAATGTCTGATAATACATTTTGTTTTGCAGCTGGGAACGGCACACAATCAGTAAATTGTGTGTCGAAGTGGTTGGTGGGAAGCCAAATTGTGCGGGAAAATGTTTAAGAAACCATTTTGGTTTGTGATTTAAAGATTTTTAAAATTTCGGGGGGAACTTACGCTAATAATGACTCTGATGCAAGCCGATCGGAAATTATGTCGGGTTCGGTTAAGTGGTAAGTGAAAGTTATATACCATCGGTTCGGTTAATTACATGGATGCTTAAGCAAACCAAATCCTGCATTAGTACGCATAAGTATTCTATTCTCAATAGCCACAGAAACAAAAGGTCGTGAAGATTCTTGGGAATTCCCAAACCAAGAACAACTGTTGAAAATATGTAATTATGTAGGAGAATCACTACCAACTGAGGAATATTCTAAGTTCAGAAAGCTCACGCAATTCAAAACGCAACTAGCAAAGGGGAATGTTATATAATGACAAAGATATTTACAAAGAGATGCTCAAAATCAGATTTGCTGGAAACACTGCAACCTGACTGCAACCACAAAGTTTGCTGTCCTTAAAGAGGTGGTTTGAGAGGCACAATCAAAAAATCTAGTACTCAACAAGGATTTCGTTCATGTTGCTGGAAAAGTAAACAAAAAATTCCTGGCATAGATTTTTTTATATGAAGATTGACAGGAATTTTTTCTTTTCGTAGTGCTGGATACAGACCTTAACTTTAAACAGAGACACACAACACCACAAAGGAGAATGTAGATGTTTCAAGAGGGAACTTTATAACATTTTTCAACAAAATTTTTTTTAATATCAACGAAACTCACCAATCTTGAAAGGTACTTATGGTAGTAGAAAAACCCTGGATGGGCTTGGTCTGATTGGCTAAGGTTTTTTTTTGTAATTGACTGCTGAAGGTTTCATACTAAAATTGACTTTTTTGAAAAAGTCTTGTCTATATCTCATGTCTATATTTGGATTTTTACTTTTTTGTCTTCTGCTATTTTGTAGCTCTTAACCAGGCCTACAAAACACTTCTTTCGAACAGCTCAAAAAATAACGTCTTCATGCTCAAAATCACGAAAATAAAAACATTATCAAATTTTCGTGATTTTGAGCATGAAGGCGTTATAGTTAAGTGCTAATCATAGCTCGAAACAAACGTAGCACAAACTGTCTCTCTCTTAGCGGAACACTTTTTCTCGCACGTCATGTGTTTTCTGTTACGTGTGTTCGGTTGAGCAAATCAAACGAGTCGGTCAGCAACTGTTTTGAGCAAGCGCTCCCTAAACAACTGTCTTTAAATGAGCAGAACACAATAAGTGTCTACGAAAAGTGTTTTTGTTTTGTGCGTTTAGTAGGCTGATTGTATGTGTGACGCTCGTTATACAAAGAAACACACGGGCGCAACACGCAGTCACGCATACATACGCAAAAATCAGTTTGGAAGTTTGCTCTCGGCACAAGTGTCAGTGAATGACAGGAAAGAAACAGGAACGAAAAAAAGGGTCTTTGCTCTGAGAGCAACAGAATTGAGCAAAAACAGAACTGAAACTGTCTTTCGCCTGCTTTGTTTCGTTGTGTCCGTAACCTAACTGTTTTTTGTTGACACGCTAAAAGTGTTAAGAGTTTTTTGCAAGCTCTGGTGCTAATCAAAAGAAGTGTTTTGTAAACCTGGCTAAGAGCTACAAAATAGCTTAAGACAGTAAAGTAAAATTCCAAATAGCTTTTGAGATATTGACCTGACTTTTCAAAAATTTCATGAGTCAATTACAAAAAAAACCTAGTAGCATTCAAATTTGGCAGGTCTCGTTGGTATCAAAATGTTGTGGTGTACTGGCTGTGAGTTCAAAACCGATGGCTCTCCGTGCCGCGACACTAAAACTGTTTGGGAATTCCAAAGCAGCAAGTTTTTGCACACACGGGAGACAGCCAGAAAAGACAGATGATATCGATAACGAAAAAAATAACGATAACGATATCGGTACCGATAACGATAACGGTGTCGTTATCGATAACGGTACCGATAACGATAACGGTGCCGATAACGATGACGGTATCAATAACGATAACGTTATCAATAACGGTATCGATAATGATAACGATAAAAGTATCGATAACGTAATCGATAACGATAGCGAAATCAACTATACCCGTTACTCAGGGGTATTGGTGTTAAATAGCCTTTCCTTATGTTAATTAACAGAGCAACACATTAATGCTGATCATTTCAACATTATGTAAGCAATCAGCGCATGCGGCGCCAAAAAAGTAAGCATGAACAAACAGATCTCAGATATGGTAAGAGATACAGGCTTCACATGTATGGGACATATGCTTCTTATACTTGCAGGCAGATCAAGCTTATTTTCAATTTTTGCCACGTATCTCCCACAGTTTTATAGATAGAAGGTTCGTACCTTCTGGACATATTTAGTAATCAGGATTATTTATCGATCTGCCAAAGGAATCGTAAAGATCGGATGAACGGTTGTCGAGTTATAAGGAAAACAAACAATTATGGGCAGCACCGGTCGCAACGGTGATGGGCAGCACTTCACAGGCACAGAGTATGTTATAGTCGAGCTTGACCGACTTTCTTTCTTGTTTTAAGATGACGAAGGCGTGAACATTACTGTGAATGAAGAGCGTTACCGCGCGATGATTTCAAACTTTTTTTTGCCCAAAATGGAAGAGCTGGACTTGGCTGACATGTGGTTTCAACAAGACGGTGCCAAATACCACACAGCAGGCAAACCAATGGCCCAATTGAAAAGCGAGTTCGGTGAACAGTTGATTTCACGTTTGGGGCCGGTCAATTGGCCGCCTAGATCGTGCGATATAACGCCTTTGGACTATTTTTTGTGGGGCTAGGTTAAGGCTTATGTCTTTAGCTGTTTGTTACCTTTGGTACAGACTACATATATTTCACACAATTTTCGCTGTCTCAACAGTTTATCCTAACATAGGCGAAATAATCTTATCCAGGCGCAGCCATCCGATACATTACTTCACTTCCATAAAAACTAAATATGTCTTATTCGGGGGTGTCCTGGAAATCTCTAGAGATTTTGTCTTCGGTTGGTTTGCAAATCGCTCGAAAAATCCGACGGTGTCCCAGAACATTAAATTCAAAAATGTTTTAGCGGTGAATTTAGCAAAATCTCTAACCAAATCACTAGAGATTTGAAACCAACCGAAAGAGATTTCTAGGACACCGAGAATTGGTTTTGGGTTGGAATTTGTTTGGAAGAGATTTCTGGGACACCGCCGATTATGGTTGCACTACCAAGGGATAGTTAAGGCCTGTTCTCAGAGGGGGTGAAGATTTGCGAACCAGAATCGCCATTTATTTATTTGGCATCCACTTTAATTTCCAGTGTGACCATATTTAACAGCTTTTATTTGGAATTTTAGTTGCAATTTGGGAAAATGAAATAGAAATTTCTCGCAGGATATTGAAAATGTGATAAGATCTTTTTTGAAAACACGCTAAGACCATCATTGCTCTGATTTTTCATTCTTTTTTCAATAAACGAAGTTGAAAAAAATGTGTTGGGCCACCGAATAAATTCCTGTTTTAGCTGAATAAAAATGTTAGTTTTAAAAAAGACGCTCTCCAAACTTATTTCATTAAACCATCCAACAAAGGATCTATTATTTAAATTTTTTACAAGTTTTTCATTTCCCTTTAAGTTGCACCAACTTTTCACACCCACAAATTAAATTTGCACACTTAAAACACACACAAAACCAAAAAAAAAGTTGACCAAGTTAGCACTCTAACTTGTGGATTCTTTCATTTGAAATAAGCCTAACAAATTATGTTGGTTCGAGCAGTTTTATGGTGTCCCAAAAAAAAAAAAGAAAAAGTTTTTCTTTTTTTGGGTAATTTATAGCTCAACGCTTGGCAGTTTCGTGAAATATTTTTTCCCTCCGGCAAGTTCAAGCAGCTTGTAGCGAAAAAGCGGTAACCAATAAACGGAATTGAATTCGGGCCAAGGGGATGCCAAAAGCAATTGTCCTCAAATAAGCTGGCTAAAGTTTTTGGCCAGGTTTTAAGCAACAAATAAAATAAAATATTTCTTAGGTGCCTTTGCTAGTACAGTCAGGCCAAGTGAACCAGACTTAACCCTCAAAACCTCAAGGCAACTCACAAAACAAATGGAATAATTAGCCAGCAAAAACTTGGCCAAAAACATGTGTGGCCCGCCAGCAGCATCAGCTCCATTAAGTTGTTAAATGGCGGAGCATTTGTGAAAACGTTACTTACTTGCAACAGTTTTAAAGCACCGCTACTCATCTTACGGGTCGGGCTTGAATGACCAGCAGACGTGCGGACTGGCCATCTGCCATGATGTGGCGGAAAATTTGTATTGAATGAGCGCATGTTTCGTTACATTTTGCCATATTTCACTTTGTTTCGTCCTAGATGAGGCCATTATTATCATCAGCAGCGGCGTGCAGAAGAGAAGCCTCATCAGTTGTTGTTGTTGTTGTTGTTCTTTTCCTTGCTTATTATGTTATTTACATTTATTATTGATTCATAACAAATTGCCCAACATTGACTAACGAGCGGACATTGTGGCCAAAAGGTCAAAGTGTCGAATACGATTTTTTTGTTGGACTTGATGAGCTGCTGCCTGAAATGCATGTAATTAAGAGCAGATTCATCTGAGTGAAAGGATACAGAGTATATTTCAGTCGATCTTGAGCAAATTTCTTACTTGTTTCGATATAAAAAAAACTTTGCACATTTGTTGATTAATGATTACCTCCCCTGTTCCTTTTTATTTTGAACTGTATTCTCCATTTTTCCCACTTTACTGAGATTTATGAGCTGCGTATAGAAATATAAATCATGCTTAGTTAATATTATTAGGTGAAAACACTTTTTCCTGGTGTTGGGGAAAATTAGGTTGAACTTTTATGACCCAATTTCGGACACTTTGTTAGAGCAGCATAAAGCTATATAAATTGCTAATTACCTGAGTGGCCGCCAGGTAAAATTGTGCTGGACACAAATTCTGTGGAGCAACTTTTATGGTGACAAAGCATTTTCCAATTTCATGAGGTGCTTAATTTTGTGTTATTTATGTGGTTTACAAAAAAAAATGTATAAAAATAATAAATAAATGGCTAAGGGAAAACCACACAAAAAAAAAAAATACAAAAATGAAGAACAAGTGCAAAAAACCAAAGCTTTGCAAAATGTTTATGTACATTGCCATGACAAGCACGACCACTCGAGTGGAATAAAGTGGCTTTGGTAGCAGACGAAAGGGAATAAAAATGAATTGGAGAAGAGAAAAATGTTATGATTAGGTGTGAACGAAGTAAAAATGCTCTAGGCTAGGCAGGAGACTGAATTCAACTGGAATTTAAATCCAGTAAAATCCAGCACAAGTCCATATTCGGGTTAAAGAACCACCGCATTTTATGATTTTCCAGTTAGATAAACACCGCAAATACCGCTTACACCACTGTCTATAGTACTTAATACAAAGAGACACTGCAACTTTAGCTTAACTTATTTGATTGAGCCACGCAAATACTGCTTATAGCTTTTATCTGCCCTAAATCCATTTGAAGTTAAAGGTACCAACGCAATTTTCAGTTATTGAAACACCGCATGTACTGCTTACACCGCTTTATAATGCACAAACCGTAACCGAATCACTGATTGTTGGTAAGCCGAACCAAACACCTCAAACCAAAACGGTTTTACTGAAGAGTTTTATCTTTAGATCAGCGTTGGGCAAGCCCTTGCACCTATTGCTCCTGAGAGTTATTTTACGGCAACTGGCGCCACGCAGACGCATTCAAAATTGTCTTGCCGCCGCACACAAGCAGACAGAATGACAAGCGCAATTGCCTTGCTTCAAAACTATTGTAATGAACCTTTGCAGCTGGGCGTACCAGGGTGCTAGGGGATCGCTTCAACAAATTTATATTGAAGAATTGCCAGAAGAAGAAGATTTAAGTGTACTTAAGTCTATATTTGGGTTGGTGTAAGTCACTTAGTAATAAGCCTTAGGCTAAGTTCACAATTCTTTATACACTGCAGTTCTTAACTCGACCGTTCGCCCGTTCGCGCTTGCTCCCGGACCGATTACGAAGTACTCGCTCAGTTCCTAGTGCCACGTCCGCCTTCGTTGTGCTGATCGCTTCGACCCCGCAGGACTTTTGCACTACACACTGGCTACCGTTGACCTCCTTGCAAATTATCGTCGAGCCAATCGCTTCGACTTCCCGCAAGATTCCGTCACTCTGCCTTCTCTGAGGATCACAATAATTACTGCCGCTCCGCGCACTCCTAAATCTCCGACTGCTCCTTTTATAGCTGCTCCGCAGGCCCCGTTCCGCTGCTCCAAGCAGGGCCTGTGTGATTCCAGACAACGTTATATGTTTCAAACGGGGCCTGCCTGGATTCCTCTGCCTCTGCTGCTGTCTCTGTACCGGGGCCTTCCGCTGCTGCTGCTCCATCGAGGCCTTTCGCTGCTGTCGCTGTAACGGGACTTCCGCTGCTTTCGTGCTGACCAGCAACACAAATCGTCCACTCGCAGCCGTCTCGAACATTCGATCCCGTTAGCCTGCTGCTGTTCCGGGCCAACACCGTCGCCCGGCCACAAGAGGAAGTCACCGCTAGGGCTTGGAAGATGCTCTTATTTTTACAAATAGCCGCCAAAATATAAAGAGGTAAATGTTATATATATTCTACATCTGTCTAGTCCACAAATGTCAAAACAGATCTAACTTTGGCGGCTATTTGTAAAAATAAGAGCATCTTCCAATAGGTGACTTCTTTTGGCCCACCTTGTACATGCAGTGTGTGTCTGACTTATCAGCTCGAGCTTCGCTAATAAGGGTTGTTTTTTCTGTTGTTGTTGAACTGCTCCCAAAATCAAATTTCGGGCCCACCGCTGTTTTATCAATGATACTTGTAAATATGGAAATTTGTTCTCACTATCTACGAAAGAGAGCACTGATATACCGAATTGATCCATAGCGTTGCCAGATTGATGTAACCTTTAAGAATGACTTGTCGATTATTTTGTAAACATGTGATCCCGTAAATCTCCTGAAATTGCTCTTCGAACTCTTAACTCTTTTACTTGAAGTTGCTAATTGATTTTTCGTCCTTAACGAAAACTTTATTCTCAAAATTCTGACGTGCTTCTTCGCGTTAATCCAATTTGGGCCAGGAAAGTTTTTTCTCGCATATTCGACAAGGTACGTAAGAAGCATGGTACCCATTCTATTCTCTCAGAGAATAGCCTGACAACAATTTTGGGGCAATCCAACAAATCGTTTACGTAAATGCCCCAGTGGCAGACAATCGAATTAAAAACCACACTGTTTTCGCAGTGCAATCTCAGAACTTTTAAATGTTTTCTTGGAATTCATTTTCGAAACTTTGCGAAGTCATAATCAGGCATGTTCTCAATTCCGGTATGATTTGATAAGTAAACCGAACGCAATTCCGCTTCGGTTTGGTTTTGCTGTTCTCAATTCCAAATGAAATTGCTTTAGCTCTATTAACACGACCTGATTTTTGGTAACGTTTTAATACCACTTGGTGCTCTTTTTGGCAACATTTTGGGAACAATTTTGGAACATCTCGGTCTTATTTTAGGAACATCGCGGTCTCATCTTGGTAACACATTGGATTCAGTTTTTCAACAATTTTGGTGAGTTTTTGTGAAAATTTTGGTTATACTATGTGAGTAATTTTAAGACATTTATAATATTCAAACTAGCAATTTTAAGCCGGTTAGAGGTCATGCTGTTTTCACATAACATTAATAGTCAAACACCAGCGTTCGGAATTGCACGCAGTTCAAACGGGCAGCGACTGGCTCGCGAACTGTTGTCCTCGGCTCTGGGCAACGAGCCACAGCTCGCGGGCCGAGGGCAACAGTTCGCGAGTTGCGAGCCAGTCGTGGCCCGTTTGAGCCGGGGCAAAAGGGTGATTCAAAACACTGTCAAACACAATACTACAAAGGAGGCTGGTCAACTGAACATGAAGTTTAGGAACCTCCCGGTTTTATTTATTTAAGTATGTATAATTCTTTCGCGAAAATTTCTTTATAATAATAATAATAATTCTTTTGCTCTCGCTCTCATTGTTTTTGTAAAAGTTACTGTAAACGCCCTTGAGTTGTTCTTGACATTCAAGAGAGAAAGCCAAAAGATAGAGAGAGAGTCCAGAGAGAGAGAGAGAGAGAGAGAGCGAAAAGAGAGAGATCGAGACATCCAGATATTTTCCGTCTGAGCTTTCACAAGTAAAATTGGCAAGTGGAGCGAGTGTTTCTGCCACTGCATTTGCAAAACACAAATATGACATGAGTAGGCAAAAGACTGCGACGTTTTGTTGAAGTGTTTTCGACACTCGGGAGTGAAAAATATCCGTGCAGATCTCTGGTATGAAGTATTTTTTCATTAAAAAACAAACTGTTACAAAAATTCAAAGGTTGTTAACATATTACTCAATTTAAATACAAATACGGGGCTGACACTGAAATTTGTAGTGATTTTCATATAAATGCTAGTATTTCAAACTAAAACTGCTTGCATTTATATGTGAAATGACAAAAATGCTTGGTTACTAAATAATATGACGAAAGTTGAGCGAATCGAAACCAACTGTTCAAAACCAAGTTGACTTAAGGTAGTAGGTCCAAGTACTTGTCACTTTATAAATAAAGGTAAAGAATTTAAAATTGAAATGCAAACGATTCTACGAAAGTCCTAGAGATTTTCGTGTCACTCTCGATTGGTACGTAAATCACCGCTTACTAATGCAAACTTTAACGTATATTTATTGTAATTTCATACGTTATATAAAGCTAAACGATAGTCTAATTTGTAGCGAACCTCAAAGAGTGCAAGACGAGATAGTGTAATAAAGTGTCAAGAAACTTTTCCGCTAGCGCAGCTCTGGAAAATGCGACAGGTAAGCCGTCAGGCGGATCGAAAAGCTGCCGAGACTCCGGGGCAGGCGAGCAATCGACGGCAGCAATTTGCTGAACCCATACGATCACAGCATGCTTCTAGGGATCCGGAATAATTGCAAGCGATGCGCGATAAGCAAGTGAAGCGGCAGGCCAAATTCTGCACAAACGCCAGAGCAGGCGAGCCATCAACACCAGGAATTTTCTATAAGCATGGCATTCCAGGGAAGGGCTGAAAGGGCGGCCCAGCGGCGAAATAGCAGAACCAAACTGTTCAAAAAAATCGTGAAGTTTTTAAAAATTATGTTTGAGTTTTGGTTATTATAATGACGGGTGGTGTAATTCGAACGGATAGAAAAATTTGCAAATTTCTCATATAAGTTATGATTATGAAGAAGAACTGAAGAAGGTTAAATAGGAGGTGTAATTCGACTGGTCTAAAAAAAGCGCGAGATTCGCTCAATTTCCCAATGAGTTCAGCTTATTATGAAGACCCCGGGAGGTAAAGATTACACTTTAAAATGAGTTTACATAGAATATAAAGAAGATTCGTTTTTAGTTGCAAATACTAAAGGGTTCGTATTTTATAACCTAAACACCGCCCTTTACCATCCTGTTACAAAAATGTCCAAAATCTCTCTCTGGGCCACACTAACCCCAAAACAATTTTACTGTCGCTGATATAAAAAATCGTACCAATAGTTTTGCCTTGGCATTTTCCCCGTTTTCCTATTTTTATTTGTTGATTGCATTTGCTGAATTGTTTATTGCATGGCCATTTTGTTTGTTGGCTATTGATACATACATACTTACCCACTACTATGTGCGGTGCACAATCAATTTTCCGAATCGTTTGACCGACACGCATTAAGCTGTCAAATGGACACATATATAGATACTTGGATCTGAAGTCATTCATCAGTTGGTATGGGTAATCAAATCAAGCGAAATGCGTGCGAAATACTCGTAAGTGCCAACTATTTTAGTCAGCCTTTTGAAGTTGGCGTGTCAGCTTAAGGCTTCTTGATTAATGGCTTTTACAGGGCGGCATACACTGGTGTAACTCAATGGGTTGTCATTACTGTACGTGCCTGGAATCCTACGCGGCTGCTGTTGCACTTGCAATTTGCCAGCCAGGTAGACGCCAACACCTTGGCTGGGTTGATGTCATGGCAGTCTTTGGCTTTGTGTCTCACTGCACTCAATTGACTGCAGTCAAGGATTTTTTTACGTTTCTTTTTTTTTGGGCAAACATTGAAAGTGGAGCTAAATTAGCTTCGCTCTCTTCGAAAGTTTTTCAGAGCAAAGTCAACTCACGTTTTCTGTTCAATATTTTATAACACCAACAGAGTTTGCAAATTGAATTCGGCATTCATGAAAGCTGACAATTGTGTGGAAAAGTTGCTGAAGTAATAAATTTTCCAATTGAACTTGCTAGAATTTTCTTTGCATAGTTGATTTACCAATACGAAACAAGCGAATTTGGTTTGCACGCATTTGTTTGGTAGACGAAGTGGAAACAATGTACCAACAAGTAAGAAAGTTGGCCAAGTCCTACTGTTGGATACTCTGTACACTTGACTGCCTTAAGAGTGATCAGATCCAAGTGAACACTTATCTTACAAAGTTTGACATTGTTTAGCTGAACATTACACAGAGTTTTTTTTGTGGAGCGGTCACTCTGACTGTGCCTGAATTCAGATTTCACTTATTTTGAAGCTTAAATGAGCCTAGGCTACTTTTAGTGTGACCAGGTCAGTTTTAATACTTCTCTCAAATAGTTTGACATATTTTTTCCTCAGAATTTGACTCCAGAATATTTTGTGGAACGAGTTTTCACTTTGAACGCACTCTGCTGCCTGCCTTCACTTTTCATTCCTTTTCTTAAAACTTAAGAAGCCTTGCCTACTTTTAGTGTGCCCAGGTCCGATTTAACACTTTCCTAAAGTTTGACACATTTCCCTCTTTCGTTCTTTCGTTTAACACTTTCCATACATAGTTTGACATATTTTACTAGATTTTTACTCACAGTTTTTTGTGGAACGGTCACTCTGAATCTGCCTGTCTTCACTTTCATTTCATTTCATAAAGCTTACAGAAGACTTGGCTACTTTAAGTGTGATCAGGTCTGTTTGGTGCCTTTCCTCAAAAAGTTTGAAATTTTTTTTAGCAGAATCATACTCAAAACTTTTTGTTGTACGGTCACTCTGTCTCTGCCTGCTTTCAGTGTTCATACCTTTTATTCAAGCTTAAAGGTCAGCATACACCTCAACAAAGGAGCTCCAAAACAAAAAGTACATACAAAAAAAAAACTCACAAAACTTTCGGCACCAAAGCGTCTTGGCTCTCGTTTTGTTGCCAGTACACACTTCCCACAAAAAGTCTTAACAAATATACTAGGTTGGTATTTCTCCGATATCTCAAGAAATAATAGATTTCAATTGTTTGAAGAGGAATCGCAAATGATGAGCGCAAGAAAACTACCAACCAAATTATATTCTCGGGATGAGGAAATTAAGCTGTGAAGAGGATGCGATTGTTGTGGTACCTAACGGACAAAGGTCACAGCAATTTAGTTTTCCTGAAAACCTAACGGACAAAACCTACCTAACGGGCAATATAGGACCGCTGATAGGGCGGGACGGTAAGGAAATTATTAAAATGTCGCCAACAGACTAATCTCTTCATATTAATTAATAGCTAATGCATGCAAGGAAGCGTGGACAGCGCTGTGAGAAATTTTCCGCTACCACCGAATCAAGCACAGAATCGGAGCAAGTGACGCTGTCGATGTTTACGCTGCAATTAAAATGCAGGCTCTTTCTTCATGATTTCCTTTTTTAATGTTTCTGAACAAAGTTGCACAGCAACAGGTTTGCACCCCGCAGATCTTCGTCTAGAACAATACGGGCAAGACCATCACTCTTGAGGTTACCATCGAAAATGTCAAAGCCAAGATTCAGGACAAAGAAGGAATTCATCCAGATCAACAGCGTCTGATCTTTGCCGGCAAGCAGTTGGAAGATGGTCGAAACCCTTTCTGACTGCAATATGCAGAAGGAGTCCACTTTGCACTTGGTGCTCCGCCTCAAGCACTAGAGGAAGAAGGTCAAGCAAGCTGTGCTCAAGTTGACAAGAACGGCAAGATCCATCATTGACATTTTTTACTAGATTTTCATTAACAATATTTTTTTTGGAACGGTTACTCAGAATCTGCATGCTTTTACTTTTATTTCATTTCCTAAAGCTGATAAAGCCTTGCCCTACTTTTTAGTGTGACCTAAACAAAGGAACTCCCAAAATAAAGAGTACATGCAAAAAAAGTTCACAAAACTTGCATTGGTAGCTCTTGCAATGCTTCTCCAAAATCGACAATTCTGCTTATTTACGTACCCATTGAGCCAAAAATGAGCCTTCGTCTGAACACAATTTTTCGGTAAAATGTGGATCTTCGGCCAACTTTCCAAGAGCCCATTCACCAAAAATTCTACGTTGCGGTAGGTCGTTCGGCTTCAATTTTTCACCAGCTGTATTTTGAAAGGCTTCACACCTAAATCCTTCCGCAAAATTTTCCACGTTGTTGAGTAACAGAGGCCCAATTGCTGCGAACGCGCGAATCAATAATTGATGGTCATCATTAACATTCTGCGATATTTTCTTCAGTTCGCACTCTACGTAAGCGTGTTGGTGGTTTAATGTCCAACAATGTAAATTTGGTGCGAAATTTAGTCACAATAGCCCGAAATGCCGCTTCAGTGGGTCGATTAAACTGACCATAAAATGGAAGAAGCGCGCGATGAACTTTCTTAACAGAGCACGCATTTTGATAATAAAATTCAATAATTTGCAAGCGTTGTTCGTTTGTAAGACGATTCATCGTTAAATTATAGACCAAACTGAAGATGTTTGACAGTGAAACAAAACACGAAACGTGAGTGAGCTGTTTAAACCAGTGTTGCCAAAAAGATAAAAGCTAAGAAATTACCCTTTAGTATACCAAGCGGCCAATTTCAAACTAGAGGTTCTGCGAGGTGGCACTCCCGTGTCCGTGGAATCTTTGAGACTTTGCAATTGCTCTGGTCTCAAGAAAATATTTCCCGTGACATCAATCTCAAAAAGTTCGGCATGCTGACCACGCAGCGACTTCCTTGTCTCTCCCAAATTCGTTGTAATTCATTTTTTATATTTTTATATTTTCACTAGGCAGTGTGACCATAATTTGTGCATGTTACTATCATCTGGCAGAACTGGGCCGAAACAACAGAATTAATACTCTTAGTATTTTTGTTTTGGGAGCTCCTTTGTTGAGGTGTATACTAAGCTTAAAGAAGCCTTGACTACTTTTAGTGTGACCAGGTCTGATTGGTACCTTTTCTCAAAACGTTTGAAATTTTTTTAACAGAATCCTACTCTAAACTTGTTGTTGTAAGGTCACTTTGTCTCTGCCTGCCTTCAGTGTTCATATCTTTTTCTTCAAGCTTAAAGAAACATTTGGCTACTTTAAGTGTGACCAGATCCTATTGAACTTTCTCCTAAAAATTTTGACAATTTTTAGCGCAATCCTACTCAAAAACCTTTGTGGAACGGTCACCTTGTCTCTGTCTGGCTTAAGTTTTCAATCCCTTGCTTCCCTTCTTAGGTTCCTTCAAATTTCGCTTTACTGTTTTGTTTTTGCAGCTTTCTTTGCGTATTTTTGGTATGTTTTTAGCAATTTTATTTTTACTTAATGTAATTAGCGACCTTAGGGGTGGATTTTTGCAAAATCTGTAAAATACATTTCCAATTATTTTCTATAATTTGCTTGCAAAAGCAAAATTTAAAAAAATTTTTTAGCGTGAGGTAAGAATCAGTCAAGCCAACTAAAACAAACTGGCTTTTAATGATAATATATTAAACGTAAACATAAAACAATCATCCATTAAAGATAGCAGCCCCTACATCACTTTACTGATGTATCAAGGTGCTCAAGGTCAAATAATTATCCCGTGTCAACATTTCTTATATCAATTTGATATCTTTTTGTGCTCATTCCCATTAATATTGATATGAAAATAATATTTTTGTGCCAGCAATTGTCACACACGCATCATCATTCTCAACAATTGCCAACTTTATCTGCCATTCCCAACCGAATGGCATTAACCTTTTGATGGTCCTTATCCCCACTCCGCTCTTCATAAATGTCGCTGACTTGTATACTACTTGGCACTCTTAACAGGCCAAATTAAGTTGGCACAAAAAAAAAAAAAAAAAGTTTCCAGTTGTTGTGTTTGGGTCATGTATGGTTAACAAGTTCATTCGCCTGCAATCATAATAACTGAATTATCTGGAGTTATGTGCAAGTCGTTTCTTGGCGTTACGAAGTTGGCCAAGATCAAGGATTTGTATTTTTTTTTCCAGTTCGTACATTTGTTCTGCCGAGGCAATTCTGAGGTCGTTGAGTTCTAGCTAGAACATAATGTGCTCCTGTCACACCTGTGGCTGCCCCCAGACATGTGCGACATTTAATAAAACAAATTGTGAAAATGTGTGAAAACATTGAAGAGAATTTAACAGTGCTGCGGCACGTGTTGCTTGGCCCAGCATCAGCATTTCTCTCTAGCTGTTAAAATTTCCCAGCTGTTGTTGCCATTCCTGCTGACTTCTTCTGTAAATATTCTGCATT